>CM035798.1:52299614-52653535 GCA_020466265.1 Siphamia tubifer | reverse complement strand
AAATTATGAGATAAAAAGTCAAAATTATGTGATAAAAAGTCAAAATTATGAGATAAAAAGTCAAAATTATGTGATAAAAAGTAAAAATTATGAGATAAAAAGTCAAAATTATGCAACAAAAAGTCAAAATTATGTGATAAAAAGTCGAAATTATGAGATAAAAAGTCAAAATTATGCAACAAAAAGTCAAAATTATGTGATAAAAAGTCGAAATTATGAGAGAAAAAGTCAAAATTATGTGATAAAAAGTCAAAATTATGCAACAAAAAGTCAAAATTATGTGATAAAAAGTCGAAATTATGAGATAAAAAGTCAAAAATTATGTGATAAAAAGTCAAAATTATGTGATAAAAAGTCAAAATTATGCGACAAAAAGTCAAAATTATGTGATTAAAAGTCAAAATTATGTCATTAAAGGTCAAAATTATGAGATAAAAAGTCAAAATTATGTGATAAAAAGTAAAAATTATGAGATAAAAAGTCAAAATTATGTGATAAAAAGTCAAAATTATGTGATAAAAAGTCAAAATTATGAGATAAAAAGTCAAAATTATGTGATAAAAAGTAAAAATTATGAGATAAAAAGTCAAAATTATGCAACAAAAAGTCAAAATTATGTGATAAAAAGTCGAAATTATGAGATAAAAAGTCAAAATTATGCAACAAAAAGTCAAAATTATGTGATAAAAAGTCGAAATTATGAGATAAAAAGTCAAAATTATGCAACAAAAAGTCAAAATTATGTGATAAAAAGTCAAAATTATGCAACAAAAAGTCAAAATTATGTGATAAAAAGTCAAAATTATGAGATAAAAAGTCAAAATTATGTGATTAAAAGTCAAAATTATGAGATAAAAAGTCAAAATTATGCAACAAAAAGTCAAAATTATGTGATAAAAAGTCGAAATTATGAGATAAAAAGTCAAAATTATGTGATTAAAAAGTCAAAATTATGTGATAAAAAGTCAAAATTATGAGATAAAAAGTCAAAATTATGTGATTAAAAGTCAAAATTATGAGATAAAAAGTCAAAATTATGCGACAAAAAGTCAAAATTATGTGATTAAAAGTCAAAATTATGAGATAAAAAGTCAAAATTATGTGATTAAAAGTCAAAATTATGAGATAAAAAGTCAAAATTATGCGACAAAATGCACAACCAGAATTAATCCATATATATATATATATATATATATATATATATATATATATATATATATATATGTATATATATATATATATATATATATATATATATATATAAGGCGCACTGGTTTTTGGAGAAAATTAAAGTGATTTAAATTCACCTCATAGTGCAGAAAACGCAGCAGTTTAATATTCTAATTCTGTGTAATATTCTAATCCTGCTTCTCACCAGTAGAAGAGCAGAGACTCAGTGATGGTCGGTTGAACTGAGTGTAGTTTGTCCTCTGTCCAGCAGGGGGAGGTGTTCAGGCCCAGTTTACAGAGCAGCTCCAGATGCAAACAGCTCTGGCTGCTGCTCTGCAGGTATCTGCTCCTCATCAGGCCCAAATACCTCAGAGAAAAAGCACAGCTGTTATTTTTATCTTCATTACGTTTCCCAACAATAAAACAGGAAGCAATGTGTTCGCTCCTGAAGTGTTTCATTCTGTTGAAATGAATGAAAGACTGATATATTAGCTGACCCAAATTGACTTTTTATTTCTTTCTTTCTTTTTAAAAATGTGGGTCCAGAAGCGGGCCGGGTCTGTCCTACATTTCTTGTGGTCCCAGTTGTGGGCACGCTAGTTAAAAAAGCGGTTGGTTGTGGGTCAGGTCAGTTATACATCGACCCACACATCACTGTTTCTGACATTTGTTTTCTTGTGACAAAGAAAAACATCAGTGTTAGTTCCAAATATGGGCTTAGAAATATCAGTAGAAATATCAGTAGAAATATCAGTCTAATATATCAGTTGAATATATCAGCGGCCTGTATCCATCCCCAAAAGATCCATGTTTACCTGTTCTACCTTAATTTTGTCCTTTTTTAACCAGTAGTTTAATATAATTTTTAGTTCAATTATTGTTTATGATGGTGTTGTAATTTTTGTAACTGAATTTAACTGTTTAAAAAAGATGATTATTATTATTTCTTTTTACATTTCTTATAATGTCACAGAGAAAAAAATCTCTCCAAATATGAACTCAAAATATTGTCATCCCGTATCAATCAATGGCTATTGCCACTGTAAAAAATTATGATAATAATAATAATCCCCCCCCCCCCCCCCCCCCCCCCCCCCCCCCACACACACACATTCATGGGTACCTATTCTTCCGTTCTCTGCTCTGTGTGCTCCTCAGTCTCTCTATATCCATCCACAGATTGAATAGTTTATCTCCTGGCGTTCCCTGCAAAAAACACCTTGAACTCATCCAAGCCGGGTCCGTTACCATGACAACCAGTCCCAGGGCCGTCTCCCAGGTGCGTCTCCTCCCCTTCTGCCTTTTCTGCGGCTGTTCCGACCCTGTTGCCTCCTTGAACCTTCTCTTTCTTCTCCTGCACTTCTTCATCCTGGTCCTCAGCAGATGAATCGTGGTAAACTTTACACTGGAGGGGTCCGTCGGCGTGGCAACACTTTGTCCTCCTCTCTTGACTGGGTGAAACCGTCACAAGTGTTTGCCCGGTTGGGTCCATCCATCACTCTCAGTGCTTCACTGAGCACCTGCTGGACCACTTTGGCAGACAGGCACTCCAGCTCCAATTCACAAGATTTAGGACGTTGGCTACTGGGGTCTTGGCTGGGGGGGTCTTCTAACACGCTGCAAACCTCTGGGGGGTTCTCATGTTTAAGGTTGGAAGACAAGGAGAGTGAGGAAAAGGCAGAGGAGCGTCTGGATGAATTCAAGTAAATAAATTCAGTGTGGTAAGTGGGAAGACGAGAAAAGGCAGATCCTGCGAAGTCAAGAGAAACAGTCTTTTGTATCAGATAAATTATAGAAATAGATATTTGATAAATACAATCACATCCACTTTATAGAATTTGGAAGTTTTACAATTGGTTGGTCGAGTTTTTTTGTTGTTTTTTTTCAACTTTATTTTTCTTATTTTACAACAAACAGGATTAAACCATAGACTGTATGGATGAAGCTTTTCGTTGATGTGACCTATTTGTTTCTGAAAAGTTTAAATGAAGCAAAGTGGATGGTTTCCACTGACGCCATCTCTGCAAAATGCTTCTGGAATAAAACTAATGAAATGTTCCCACATGTATGGTAATGATAAAGAAAACTCAAGTCTTAAATGCTGGTTGGATCAAGTTTCCAAAACAAAATATAATATGAAAATGAATGAACAGTAGAATAGGTTTTAGTCCAAAGGAATATTGGTGTCAGATCTAACAGATCTACTTCCAAACACTGTCTGCACATTATGATCCATTCACTTTACACGTTCTTTGTAGTGGAATATTTACTAATCCATTGTATACATGTAAATAAACTAGCATATATGTGGAATAACACACTGTTATATATATTAAAAACATGAACTAACCAACACTAAAGTCATTTGTTTTTTGATTCATCTGATTAAATAATAATAATAATAATAATAATAATAATAATAATAATAATAATAATAATAATAATAATAATAATAATAATAATAATAATAATAATAATAATAATAATAATGAATTTTTCAGTGCACCTAAAGCTTTATAATATTTACATTGGGGGGCAGCCCAATGGCTGAAGGGTCGAACAGTTTGTTCTGGCTGTTGTCCACATGTCGAAGTGTCCTTGGACAACACACTGAACCATGAATTGCTCCCAGTAGGTCTGGCAGAACCTTGCATGGCACCGCCTACTGGTGTGTGAATGTGAGGCTAATGTAAAACGTTTTGGATAAAAGCGTCTGTATATGTGCAGTCTATTTACATTATTGATCCATTCACTCTTACTTTCCCTCCAAGCACCACTGAACACCAGTGTGAGTGGCACTGGAGTTAAGGAGGGTGAAGTGGGGATTTGAACCGACAACCAACTCTACCTCCTGAGTCATGCCCGCCCAAAGTACCTACGATTTATGTCTGAAGGAGATAGTTTCTACAAAATTGTAGCGCAGTGTAAACAGTGGAGTTGTGTTTATCTGGAGGGTAAACTGTGGAAGAAAAAAGTGGACGTGCTACAAAAATACTGACTGACCTTTTGTTACAACCTTTTGTTACAATTTTAATTTGAATCAGCATAAAAATCAACCTTTTTTTTGTCAAATTGTTCCCCGGTGTAATCAATAGCTGTGTGGTCCAATGGTGTTTATATACTATTGTCTATAGAGATAAACAAGTGAAAAATATAATTTAGGAAGTTTTTTTTTTTTTTTTTCCTTGATAGTCTTGACTGTTTTTGTTCGAGTTTCCAAGAAGGGACCAAAATACATCTACAGGACGTCCCCTTTGACCACTAATATTGACAATTAGCAGCTCAGAGTCATAATATCAACTTCCAGAGCCTTATGAGACATTTATAGACACAGGGAACTTGGTCACGCAAACTTCCACCTTCCAAATAAATAAAACATTGAATTGCAATTAAAAATGTACTCGTCCGCCATGAACTCTGACATCCTCTAAAGCTGTTGAGCTAATTGAGCTAACAGATGTAATACACACTTTTTACAGACACTTTTTATCCCTGGGTAATACAGCTTTTAAACATGTGAACTTGGGACACTTTTATCACTTTATTTTTTTTAAAGCCCTAAGCCCTAATTTATTTTAATGTACGTATATCAAGTCTTATTTATTTTATTTATATACTATTGTGTTTTATCAGAGGTGGTCAAAGTACTCACATTCTGTACTTAAGTAGAAGTACAGCTACTGGTGTGGAAAAAAAATACTCTGGTAAAAGTAAGTCAACTCCTTTACTGAAGTAAAAGTAAAAAAGTACAACTTCTCAATTGTAATAAAGTAAAAAGTTAAAACAGTCTTTTTTGCTATGGATGAAATTTAAAAAAAATATAAATAAAGTGTTTAAAAGTGAGTTTATTTATTTATGGGTATGAACAGAAAATGTCATAAATAGGATATTTAAAAAAAAACAACACAACTATGAGATTTAAAAACATCTAAATTATGAGATGAAAAGTCAAAAATTATGAGATAAAAACTACAAATTATGAGAAAAAAATCCAAAGTATGATTTAAAAAAGTAAATTATGAGAGAATAAATTGATAATTATGAGATAAAAAGTAAAAAATTATGATATAGTCAGTCACAATTTCTGATTTATGACTTATTTTTCATACTGTCACATTTGTTTAGTTTGAAAAAGTAATGAATCTATTTTGAGAATGCAAAGTACATATATTTATATAAATGTAAAGAGTATAAAGTACAGATATTTATATAAATGTAAAGAGTATAAAGTACAGATATTTATACAAAAATGTAGGGAGAAAAAGTAAAAAGTTGCCAGAAAAATAAATTCTCAAGTAAAGTACAGGTGCCGAAAAAAATCTACTTAAGTACAATAAAGGAAGTACTTTTACTTAGTTACTTTCACCTCTGGTTTTTATCTTGTTTATGCTCTATTGCACTTCATTGTAACCAAGAGTGCAATGACAATAACATGTATTCTATTCTATTCTGAAACACTGAATGCATGTCCATGTTTGATTTCAGATGTTCATACCATTCTTCTTTTCCTGAGAAAATCTGTAGGAAAACTGCAGATTTGTGGATGAAAAGGTGCTTTGTCCTGAGCTGACTGACCTCCTCTGGACACTGAGGTTTGGACTCCTCTGAAATAACAACCTGGCCAGTCTACAAAGAAAATAAAAATCATAAAAAAAATACTTATTACAATAACAAAACCAACAAGAAGCTTTCTAAGAAAAAAAGAGGAGTTTTCTAATGACATAATTAACATCTGTTTCCCTCTAATGATTTCCACAGTATATGTAGGTTAGCATCTACGGTGTCAGTCATCTGATCTGTACAGGGACAGGGAAGGCTCTTCATGATGCATAAGAAAAGAGGTAGATCAAAACAGAGGACAAAGTAAGGTGACCGTCTGCAAGGATTTCAAAACAATGACACGTCCAAGTGCATTGTGCTGCTGTTTAGTCACACTTTAAGGACATTATTGCTGAGACCCATTAATGCATTTTTGTCCTCTGTACACTGAAGAAAGTAAAACATTGAATCAACTTATAAATTCTTCTTCAATAGGTCACACATAAAAACATCTAGTTGAGTG
This sequence comes from Siphamia tubifer, assembly GCA_020466265.1. Taxonomy (NCBI): domain Eukaryota; kingdom Metazoa; phylum Chordata; class Actinopteri; order Kurtiformes; family Apogonidae; genus Siphamia; species Siphamia tubifer. The sequence continues at coordinate 52,647,303 of CM035798.1, read as the reverse complement.
AATAAATTAAAATAAAACAAGCCTAACCCTATGCAATTCAATTTGGTTCACTCAACTAGATTTATTTTATGTGTGACCATAAAAAGTCAGACTTATGAGATAAAAAAAATAAAAATCATGAAATAAAATGTCAAAATGATGTGATAAAATGTCAAAATGATGTGATAAAAAGTCAAAATTGAAGAAGATTTTTTAAGTTCATTCAATGTTTTACTTTTTTCAGCCAAAAATTTTACAGGTTTACTCAACACGTCTGTGTCATCCTTCTTGTAGCTGAAATAATTAAATAAAATTAATAATAAACAAAATAAATAATGAACAACTTTAAAAAAAATAAAATAATGAATAAATAAAAAAGACAAATAAATGAGAATATTTCTAAAAAGTAATTAATAAAATAAATAAAAAGTATATAAATAATAATAAAAGAAATTTAAAAAAGTAAAATAAATTCATGAAAATAAATATTACAAAAAATAATTATATATATATATATATATATATATATATATATATATATATATATATATATATATATATATATATATATATATATATATATATATATAGGTTTTAAAAAATCTAATAAAAATAATTTTGCAGGACCTGCAGGACATGTGATTATTTCACATACATACGTTGTGATGTTGATGCTCGAACAATATATTGTGCAATTCTAGTAGTCACCTGCCAATTTATTACATTTGTGGGAAGGTACAACAATTTTGGAGCGTAATGATTTTTACCACCCCACAAATGTAATAAATTAGAGCCAACCGCTCTTACATTTGTGAAATTATGACATTGAAAACTACTAATTTTTATTACATATGCAGGTTATTACATTTGTGGGGTTAACATATGATCTTTAAAACTAATATGAAGCAAAAAATATTGAAATTTGAATAACAAATATCTACTTTTAGAACAAACAATATGAACATATGTTGTAATAATAGTTTGTTAAAATAAAAGATGACTTCACATTATTGTAAGTGGACCATCTCTGCACTTATTAATACCTGTATTCGTAATAGTAATCACTCTGAAGGAAGAAATGTAGTCTTTCTTTTATGACCCACTGCATCCCTTGCTCTCTGTCCAGACACTGCAAACATCAGTGACACATCAAACATCAACTCTGTGCATTTAAAGAAGAGTGTTTCAATCTAAACACATTATCCCTGACTTACACAGACTGTGTATCTGTTGTCGACTGGAGGACTTCTGGCCAGGTCGATGGGGTCAGCGATAAGGAGCCGGGATTTGTTGTGGTTCAGGCCTAATCTAATTTTTCTGGACACAAACTCAACTGCTCCAGTTTCCACCTCAAACAGCCCAGTCCTCTGGTTGTAAAGCAAAACCTCTGGAAAACACTACAGGAACGAAAAAGTCAAACAATACGATTTAAGACAGAGTCAAAGGAACAAAAGTACATGTTCAACTGTTCTATACAAATCATTACAAATGTTTCTGGTTCTATTTAGCTTTGTTTTTCTTCATATTTACCGGCAAACTTAGGAAATCATTGAAGTAGCGAGCCAACAAGTCATCAGAAGCCAGTGTTTTCTCCTGTAGATACAATAAACATTAAGAGTATATAACTAAAGAGGAAAGGTATAGAGTAAGAGTCAACAAAACTAACTACAATTATAGACATTAATAACTCACAAAGTTCTCAGCAGTAAGATGAGGACACTCTAAAAGAAAAGCAAAACTGCAGTTACCAAACAGACACCAGACAAAAATAAAACAAATTGTTTATAAGTTCATTTAAATTCCAAATAGCTCAGCTCTTACCTGTTGAAATGACCCCACACATTGTTAGAAACAAAAAGGTAGAAATACTATGTACGGTGAGGTAAAAGTAGCTGGTCAGCTCATCAGGTTGAGCCACATTTAACACGCATTCAGCCAGCAAACGCCAGCCACTAAACCTCTCAGTGTAATTACAGACACAGTGTGGGTTGCTATGGAACTGGACTCATTTTCAACACACAGGGGGCAGTAAAAGTTTAACTAGACCAGACCCGAGACAAAACTGTTTCAGCTTCTTTTTGCTGTTTGATACATGAAAACTACTTTAAAATACATAATTACTACAACTGAAATGGTTGTTATTAGAATCTAAAGTCACTTCAATAAAACACATTTAACTGTCAGAAAATACTTTTTGTTGCAGATTAAAAACTCACACCACTAGATGGCGCCAAACACTAATAATTTAGTCTTCTATGGCACAGTATCAGGGTTCATACACACTTGAACCAAAAGCTTTCCATGACTTTTCAGCTAATTCCCATGAATACATACCCCTAAAAATGCAATAAGAATAAAAAGTTAAAGTGTTAAAGTTTATCCTCAGAGGTTTAATAATAAAATTCATGACAATGTGTGGTTCAAGATTAAATTAACATTCATGTCCATGTCCCACTGAAGACACACATTGTTAAATCCACACTTTCCTGGAATTTCAAATTAATTTGGGCTAGATTTAAGTCCATAACGACTTCACTACATGCAGCATGCTACATCCAAAGAAGTGAGTGAACAGGAAATGAACTGGTGTTCACTAAATAGAACGTTAAGGTAAAGACGACATGAAATAAACTTTTGGTTCACTCATTAAAACACATGAGTTTTCCAAAACTTTCCGAGTCTTTACTTTTCCATAACCTTTCCAAGCCTGGAATTTGCATTTTTCAAATTCCATAACTTTTCCAGGTTTTTTCAAAATGTATGAACCATGTAGTGTTGTGAAAATTTATTAAGAATAACAGTTATAACACAAAAATTTAAAAAAAATGTAATTTATTCTAAAACATATCTGGAAAAACATGGGTAAAAATTTAAAATCTAATACAGGAATTCTCTGCCCTCCCCCATCCCTTCCAAAAAAAAGACAAAAAAATATTCTGTACAGTAGATTGTTCTGTTGGAAAAGTACATCAACAACAAAGTTCAAAGATACAGTCATAATTAAAAACGTGAGTGTTGAGGGAAAAAAAAGGTGTCAGAAATACATAGACATAGTAAAGACGTATCAATAAGTACAGAATTGTTCCCATGTACAGACTAAAAACTGTTTACAAGTTGCAAAGCTTCAACAATTCAATTTAGCACAAAAACAGAAGCAGACTCCACATCCTCCTCATAACCTTCTGACATTCCGTTTGCTTCGAGCGCTCCCTGGTATAATGATGTCCTTCTTGCAGCGACCGCCAGACCGACTGCCGCATTCTCTAGAACCGTGGAAGGCACATAAACAGGTCGTGCAAAACTGGAAACCACAGTCACCTCTGCTGCACACGCCCTCCCCTTTGACCGAATGACACCTCGCAGGATGCTGGCATCGAGGGCACGGCTTCAGGCATTCATCATTGAAGAGAGTTTTGGCAACCTGGAAGTGAAAAGAAACATACGAATGATGTAGAGTTAAAGTTTTAGGACTGAAACTAGGCTTTAACCTAGTCAAACCTCCTATTAAACTAGTATTCAGAGAATGTCTAATCTCACCCCTATTTTGAGCCAATCTCAAGTTTCTATCACAACCCGTTGTTGAATTAGAGCCAATGATGTGATTTACAACTTTCTGCTCAATGCGAACTTGGCCTTTGATAATATAGCTAATTTCATTATATCTATATATACGTCAGTGTGTGTAATATTACAATATATCCAGTATTGATTAAGTTACAGCGTGATATGTCTATGTTTGACACACACACACACACACACACACACACACACAAACAGTGTTACAGAAGTACATTTTTTGACATGTCACCTTTGACCTCCAGAGATCTCAAAAACTATTGGTCGTAGGTGATAACACCAATTCAATATCGACACAATACCACCAGATGAAATATCATGATATATTGCAAAACTGACATTTTCTAACGCGCCTACATCTAACAGTAGGTTAAAAACATTATTACACAGCACAAACAGAACATAACTCTTATATGTTTTCCACATACTTCCAGAAACCTGTCCAGTTTACTGCCTGAACGTGATGCGCTGTGTTGTGAAGGGGTTAAAGTGCCAGCCTCTGACTGTGGGGTGCAGCAGTTGGAGCTGGAGCTCCTGGACTGGCTCTGAACCGTGTTTAGAGCCGACCTCTCGTACAGATTCAATCTGGTGTCGGCTTCAGGGATGTAGAGGACGCTGCCGAGCTGGAGAACAATGATACAAAAGGTCAGGAGATTATTAGTTTCTATTAACACTCTTGATTCATGGGCAGTTTGTTCCATAATGCAGTTGATTTTTTGTTTTCACTTCAATACAGTGCACTTGTTAGAGAAGGACACAGAACCTCAAACTTAGGGCTGTACGATATTAGAAAAAAAACTGACGAGATTTTATTTTTTTTTTTAACCCTTTTTTTTTTTTTTTTTTTAATATTGCGATATCAAAAACTCCTCAGGAGTAAACAGCTGTGTGGTAGAGTTTGACCTTTGCTAAAAATCATATTTGATTTTCATTTGGAAATTAATGTAGATATTTGAATAATATTCAAATATGTATTAATTATATTACTTTGAAAATGCCTCACTAACATCGGCACAAAAATGTATTATATTCAGTCCACCAGGGGGCAGTATTCAGTCAAATATTCTAGCGTGTTTACAACCAGTACTGATGAAACATGCAGTGTTGCAGTAATGAGCATTATTAGCAGCTGACGCTTTTAACGTCACATTATCCACAAACATCATCTTTTGTCCATTGTCTTGTTGTGTGTGAAATGTGGTTCCTTGGTTTTCCTGGTTGCCTGTACTGATGAAAGCCTCTAAACTATTAGCATAATTGACCATCAAAAGAGAATGTTTACAAAATGAGCAGGTACAAAAACAGACACATGTTAAATGGACACAGATTATTTTTACCTGCTCACTTTGTTAACTTATGACACATATATATTTTCTGGAGTATGAATCGTCAACGTGCCATCTACCTTGGCTATTGTTCATGAATGCGTAAGACTGACCATGACCTCTCTGCCGTTGGTTACGTATCAGCTGGACACTAATGTATGTATGTACAGATAAACCAAAAGACCTTCACATTTGCAATTCACATATTTCCCCAGATGTTTAAAAAAAAAAACGCAACCTGAACTGAAAATATTTACAACCACATTCACAAAAGTAAAATAAATTGGCCTAATGATACCATGGCAGGTTCGAATATTAAGAGCTGCCTAATATTCGTTCAAATGTCTCTTTTAAAAGAACAAAAGAAAAAAACCATTTGAATTATATTCAAATGTCACAGAACGTATGGTTCAGTGTCAAAATGTATTTCATCATCTGAACCTGCTTTATCCTCACTAGGGTCACAGGGGTCACTGGGGGTCTAATCCAGCTCCAGCAGGTGAAGGCGGGGTCAGAGGTCACCCTGTATGAGTCTCCAGTTCATCTCAGGGCTGAACATATATAGACAAACAATCACTGTCACATTCACTATGGGTGATTTAGATTAACCAGTTAACTAGTTAACCAGTTAACCTATCAGTGCATGTGTTTGGATGGTGGAAGGAAACTCGAGTATCTGGAGAAAACCCACGCAGACACGAGGAGAACATGTAAACTCCACACAGAAAGGTCTGGTGCTGGATTGGAACCAGGGTCCATGTGTTCTTGACAGTAAAATGACAGCAGAGGGTATGACAACAACAGTTACTGCAAAATTAAATCAAAGAATCTAATTCCTGGTAAGAATAACAAACTTTATCCAAAATGCTGCTGCTAGAGTCCTGACCAGTACCAGGACACTGGACCACATCACACCGCTCCTCAAACCCTTACATTTTCTTCCTGTGGGTCAAAGGTCACAGTTCTAAATCACTAAAAACAGCCTTGGACCCAAATACATCCTAGACCTGCTGGTTCCCTATGAAGCATCCAGAGCCCTGAGGTCATAGGTCATCAGGGACATGTTTACCGTGTCTTCCCAAAATCAGAACCAAACAAAGTGAAGCATCAGTCAATTGTTCTGCTCCTCACCTGTGGAACAAACTACCTGAATACCTGAGGTCTGACAAAAACTGCCAGTTCATTTAAACCAGACTGAAAACATGACTGTTCACTGGAGCTTTGACTGAAATTATTAATTGTCTTGTAAATGTTTTTGTGTCTATTATTTCAATTGTCTCTTAATGCATTTTAACCATTTTAATTTTCTTATATGTGTTATGTAAAGCACCTTAAACTGTCCTGTACATGGAATATGCTATACAAATAAATGTGCCTTTGCCTTCATCTACAGAAAAGCCATGGAGATTCTGACAGAGGCTTTAGTCCAAGGTCACTTTGATTATGCTTATATTTCTTGGTATAATAACTCACCAAAAATCATAAAAAAATAGAGTATCATATATTAACCTGGCTATGGTGCATAGAATTATCAACAGTCAGACTCCAGGTTACCTTCATAATTATTTTCACAGTAAATGTTGTGCATAGCTACTCCACCAGGAGAAGATTCACTGACCTTGTGTTACACAGTTTTAAAACTTCAATAGCTAAAGGTTCTTTTTTATATTTTGATTTGATTTGAATGATTTATTTTGAACATGTGCAAAGTGCAACAATAATCAATACAGCAATAATAATAATAACAATGACATGTCCGAAAAAGAGTAGGATGAAACATAAGCTTATTTAATTCTACCCCTTCTTCACTTCCCCAACAACCTAAATTCATCTTATAGTAATATAGTGCATAGTACAAAAATGATGATAAATAAAATAATAACAATAACAATAATAACAATACCAATAATCAATAACTGAAGTACTAAACATAGACATACATACAAAAAACAAAAAAAAACAAACAAACAAAAAAGAAAACAACTAAAAACAAATGAGCAGATAGGAAAGTAGGTAACAAATAGAGTTTTTTTGTTGTTTATTGTTATTATTTAGGATCAGTCCTATGGAACAACCTACCTGGCCACAATAAAAGTATGGCATCCAATAACAGTTTTAAATTAGAATTAAAAAGGTGGTTTTCTAGCATAATTACCCAAAGGACGACTGAAATATACTTATTTATTGGTGTATATGTCTGTATGTTTTTATGTCTTATTTGTATACACTCATTTTACACTAAATTAATTTTAGCCTTGTATACACTTTTATGGAATGTTTTTCTTGTAATTTCTGGACCACAATGGAAGTAAGATTATTTGAGCTTTTTGTGTTTATCCTTTTGATATGTGTACAAGGTACATGAACACCATTTTATTGTACTTTATTTCTTAACCTAATGTGGTGTCAATAAATATCAATTCAAATGAGTCTATCTTCTATCTGTGAGGCACGAGTGTTAACCACTGCACCACCACTGACCGCCCGTAAATAAAATAATTATAATTTACTTTGATTATTAAATAAAATAAATAATCTAAATAAATAAATAATTTTAAAAAGTTACAAAATAACTACAAAATAAAATGAATTTAAAAAAAATACATAGATTTAAAATAAAATCAATATATTAAAAAAATACATTTAAAAAATAAATACAGATTCAAAAAATAAAAATAAATAAATAATACCACATAACCAATGTCACTTTTCTGTCTGGCACCGAACCTTGGTTTTGGGTGATTTTTTTTCCTCACTGCTTTTGGGTGATTTTCTCTTGTTGGTTTTGGGTGATTTTCTCTTGTTGGTTTTGGGTGATTTTCTCTTGTTGGTCGCTCATTTTTCAGTCTTGTTGGCAGTGACTCAGTCCAAACTGCTTCAGAATGAATGTGATGTGCTCAGTGTGTGTCAGGTTCTATTGACATTAGAAAACTTATTTGTCTCCTACATTAACAGGACCCGTCATGTGACTATTGCGAACACATACCAGGCTCGGTGCCAGAAAGAAAAGAAACACCAGTTATGTGGAAATATTTCAGCTACAAGAAGGATGACACTGAAACATATGTCAACCACTAATCTGTTTGACCGTTTGCGTCGGCACCACACAGCTGTTATTTACTCCTGAGTATTTTTTTTCACATCGCAATAATTATCACAGGGTTAAAATAAATAAATAAAAAAATCACAATGGCAGTTCTAAGTGGGAACACTGGTCAGTACCTGCGATATGATTAATCTGAAATGTGCGTTACCTCAAAAGAAGCCTGGACTTCACTCAGATGGTGACTCCTCCTAAAGCTGGCTCGCTTGTCTTTAAGGATGACTTCATTCCAGCTTCGACATACCAGACCACACCTGAACAAACATACAGGAGTCCAAATATTTTAGCTCGCAAGCACCTTGACTTTATTTTAAACTGACAATCAGTGACAAATAAGACCTGATGTCGAAAAACTGGTTTACTTCAGATTTAAAAGCTTCAACATCTCAGACTGCAACGTAAGAATTTAAAGACCCATGTCACATCTGTACTGACAAAAAAAAATACCATAGATACTCAGGACAACTTAAGTACTCCAATTACTAAATACTAAATATGACTATATGCAACACTACACAACCAGCCACTTAATCTGCAGTTCACTGAAATTAGAATATTTAGAAATAAGTGAAAGATGTTAAACTTATTTTAATGTACATTTTGTATAAATGTGTAAACACAAAGCAAGACTGAGATTATGGAAACAAGGTCACTTCAGTAATATTTAAGACCTGTTAAAAAAAAAAAAAAAAAAAAAATCATATTTCAGACATTTCTGACCTAAAGCTTAGGTCATAGGTGTGGAGGCAGTGACTTAAGGGTTCAGGACCTGGGTTCATACATACTTTAACCAATACTTTTCCATGATTTTTCAGCAAGTTTTCATGACTACATACTCCTAAAAATGCAAGTCAACTTTAAACAATAAGAATAAAAAGTTAAAGTGTTGTGTTAAAGTTTACCCTCAGAGGTTTAATAATAAAATTAATGACAATGTGTGGTTCAAGATTAAATTAACATTTATGTCCATGTCCCAGTGAAGCCAGACATTGTTAAATTCACACTTTTGTGGCATTTCTATTTAATTTGGGATAGATTTTAGTCCATACCGACTTCATCACATGCGGATAAGACGACAAGAAATAAACTTTTTATTCACTCATTCAAACTATTTTTTTTATTATTATTATTAATCGCACATTATGATGCTGTGTAAAAAAATACATGACTTTTCCAAAACTTTCTGGGTCTCTTTACTTTTCCAAAACCTTTCCAGGGCTGGAATTTGGATTTTTTTCAAATTCCAAAACTTTTACAGGTTTTTTCAAAACGTATGAACCCTGTAGGACAGACCTGTCATATTTATACCGATCAGTGGTGTGAACACAAGATGAGAGGACAATTTATTTATTTTTTTACAAAAAAAAATCCCTACAAGTCAAAATGAAAGTGGTTTGACTATTACAGTGTTTCTCAACGGGGGTGTTAGCCCTACCTACAGACCCTGTGCAAGCTTCACATAAGGGGGGTGGGGGTGGCAGGAGGCTCATGATGGCATTAGTTCAAAAAGTTTGAGAAACACTAACATGAATTAAACCCTCACCTGTAGATGCACTCGGGTGTCAGGTGTCTTAGTATGACAGACAGGATGTGTCTGAGGTTCCTTTTCTTAAGCTCAGTCAGTATGTCCAACTGACCCACACCCATCTTCCTGCCAATCAGACCTGCCAAGGGCATGGTGGTACGGAACATCATCTGGGTCTCAGCCAGAGCTGCTGTGGACTTTAGCTGCTCCTTCACACTTGGGCTATGTCCAGTAAACATGTGGGTCCTCTGCTGACACATGGCATAAACCAGCTGCAGAGCTGGTGTTAGAGACAGATTCACAGTGTTTTGCTGCAGAGGAGTTGCATCCAGGTTGACAGTCACCGTCTTCAAAGGTGTCTCACTTTCCAGCTTGACTGTGTTCACTCCAAGAGGGCTTGTAACATCTTGTTTTGCAGAAATCAAGCCATCGGAGCTCATGTTACTCCCCATTTTGAGAGAGAGGACTCTGCGTGGGGTGTCATTGACAGTAAAAACATCATCTTTACAGCAGTTTTGGCTCTGATGAAAGCAGTTCTGTCGGTCTGCTGCGTCATCATCAGACTGAGATCCCCCTTCTTTAAGTGTAGAAAGCCTATGCTGCCTTTGTAAACGAGGGCGACATTTGGACTCTGTCAGATTTGGCGTTTCACAGTTCCCTCGTGAGGTAGTGAGCACCAGCTCCTGGTATGAGCCATCATGGTCTACTGAGGAGTCTTGGGAACTGAAGCCACTGTCTTCACATACAGACCTGTTATAGAATAAGGAGGAAATGTTTTTGAAATTAACAGGACAAGTTTCTATTTTATACATTCCTATTCCTATTACTTAGACGAGCCTTTATCATTAACACTTAAAGAATTAACATACCGGATGTATTTGGGTGATTGTGTGGAAGACGGGGTGCAGAAAACACTAGAGCTGTCACACAGGTTATTAGTCACTTCACTGACTGATGACTGTGCCTTCAATGATGCTGGTGAGAATTTATTCAGATGTGGTGTTTCGCTAGACGTCTGGTCACACACAGAACTGTTGTCCTTAAATTCTGCATCCAATGATGAATCTCCAAAAATGGAAAGTTGTGCTGAGTTGAGTTTGTAATCTACATGAGTGGAGGTCCGAACCTGCGAAAAAAGTAAACGACGTTTCCTCCCAGAAAGTGGCAAGTCCTGGTCTAGTGTTAAAGTGCTTGATGCCAATGTCCCCTTCACAATATCTAGAGACTCCAGTGAAGAACTGAGAGACTGTCCTGACATCAGTCTTTGGGAGGAATCAGGCCGTTTGGTGCATGGAGACATCGCGCCGTGAGTGTTTGTATTAATGATGGATTTACAAACAGCGAGTCTGTGTCGTAAAAATGCATCTCGCTTGGAAACTTTAGGCGTTTCGCACCAACTAACTGTTGAAGGCCACTGTGTTGTGTCTCTGGTCATTTCCTTCTGTGTGGGAGAAAGCCTGAGGTTCTCTTTTGGCGTTTCATTTTGTTCTACTACAGAGAGAGAACAGTCTCCACTCGTGCTCTGTGGACTGTGGAATAAACCAGAGTAACCACTGTCAACACCATCATCGTAACAGGGCCTGTCTTTGCAGCTTTTAAAGTAGACATTAGATTCAGGAGTGTACTGCATTTCGTCCTCTAATGTGAAATCTTTGACCGTAGACAGCAGCACTGACGTGAGCTTGTTTCAGCTGGTCTGCAAAAGATCAACAAAATGTACAACATGTCACATATTTTATAGGTTAAACAAGAGATGATTCCCATGATTTTATGAACAGCATACACCACACCAGAAAACATCACTAGAGCCTCCAATGTTCCTTTTGCTGGAAAACTTGTTATTATTGACAAAGATGATAGAAGTAATGGATACAGAATGTGTGGTAATTCTGCTCAGGGCACAGAGCGATTTGTGAGGCTGGTTTAATTTTCACATCAGATGAGACTATGGCTTAGCTCTACCTTATGTTGCACACATTTTTAAGTGATTTATTTTAAAACTTTAAACCTTAGTTTTTGCTCCAACCCTTGGTATTATGCTGTTTTTGTCTAATTTCTTTCAGATAGACCCTCAAAGGAAAAAAAGCTGCCTCAGACTTTACCAAAGTGAGTTTTATGAGTGGTTTCTCTATCAAAATTGTGGTTTAGCAAAGAGGTTTGAAAGTGGAGCATTGGAACGACAGCTATACAGCTTTACATCTAACGGTTAAGCTTTTCAAGCTCGGGAGATATTTTATTAAGGAATGCAGTAGCCCACCTCTTTATTCACTAAACTTTAACAAAGCATAATCTCTTCATTAATGTACTTAACATTTTCTCTGAACCTTAGTAACAATAATCACAGTGGTAATGAACCATTTTCTTCTCATAATCATTTTAACTCAGGATTAGATCAACATATAAAGCTATGGAAACAATTAAGAGACCATGGATATTGTCTCTGAAATCAAATTCTTTCCATGTGTGACAGCCATTCCATTCAAGAGTCTTTGTTTTGATTCTAACAGAAGAAGACATCACTCTAGCCAACTTAATAATGATCCCAGTCAGCTTATTAAACAAGTAAAAGTGTAAAATCCACTGCTGGTTTTTACCACTGCTGGTCAAGTGTGACCATTTGTCATGTTCTGCAAAAAAAAATTCTAAATCACAAAATTTGTATTTGAAACTTGGGAGAAATTAGGTCAGTAGTTTATTGTTCATTTTATGCCTATACATGTTAACATTATAGAAAATGCATTACAGAAACTGCATTTGTCCCCCAGAGTTAAACATACTTCCATCTCCAAATGGCAGCCATTTTTAAAAACCCTACATCACTGTGTCTTTGCTGCAACATGGCTTAAATGTCTCTAGATCTGGAGTAAAAACTAAAGTCAAGTTTTGACAGGTTGTTTCAGTTTCATTCTATGGTAGATTTTTTTTTAATCTGTTGCAACATCTTTAACAAATGGGTCCTAATGTCACAGTTAATCCTTGTTTTATACTGGTTCACTTCTGTTGCTATGAAGGGGATTTAACCCCCACTCCTGAGCTACTGATGCCGCTTAAAACAAGCCTGGAACCGCCAAAATATAGACAGCCTAACATGGTTTATTCCACTCTTCTGACCTGTGATTTATCATAATTAACGAATTCCACCGAGAACATGATAGTGCAGGAAAAGAATGTCAGTACTGAAAAACTGAATACAGACTAATTAATAGATAGAAAATCAGCTCATGCTAGGAGAGTGATTTAGATTTTTAAAGGCCGCAAACAAATAGTGGTGATAATCAATGTGCAGTTTCCGTGTTCCTATAGGATTAGCAGCAGCTGATAATACGGAGAACGACAAAATAAAGTTATAAATATGAATAATAAGAAGAACATTTTAAGAAGATCTGTGTTGACTGTCAATTACATTATCTCTTATGGACTAGGGGGAGGATAAGTAGCAACGTAACAATAGCTTGTAAACAGTTCAATAACCTGAAAATAGAGGGGGGGGAATTATAAGATGCTTTCCTATACTTTCAAACAAATTAAAATCTGAACAAACTCAATAAAACAAAGACCTAGAAACCCTCTTAAAAGTGCTCCAGTGTGGACATTATGACTGTTAACTGTGTTCCGTATGGATTTTTGAAAAAAACTGTATTAAACGGAACAAAACCACGAGTTCGGACTTACTTCCAAGTCGAAGCTAAGGCCGTGGAACTGCGTCGGTTCTGTTATGTGCTCCTGCACGTTTTTAGGCCACGGTTCCACCCTTCGTCGCTTCTTTCCTTCATATTCTTAACACAAATGTGACGACACGTTTTCAAATTTGGAGCCCACCATCTGTAGGGTCACGTGTTTCCGCCTTGGGTTCCGCGTGGAGTTACCATGGTAACCACTTTACCGAAGAAGAGAGCAGAACGACAGTAGGTAATGTTGGGTTTTTTATGATTAATGTAACGTTAATGACTCGTTTTCATCATAATTAAATCCATCTTTTGTTATCAACGTGTACCTTTGACTTGAAATTTCCTGAAGACCTTCACAGCTAACACATACTAATTTGATAGCTTGTATTAATGCTAATTTAGCAATTAAAATAATATAATCAATGAAGAATAAGGTCTCAGATCTTTTTTCAAAAATTAAAGTATAATTGCCACTCTTAAAATAGACGTTTACACATTTATACTAATTCTGGCATATTTACATGGGTGTATTTTTCATACAGCAATGACCAGAAATATGCGTGGTCCCTATTAAATAACAAATAAATAATATTTTAAAAGCCTTAAAACAAAAATACAGAGTTGATATGTATAATTATTTATGCGTTAATGTGTTGTCATTTGTTATGGGTGTACGAAGAATAAAAAGTTCAGTTTCCTTCCCAAAGGCAGTGGAATCCATATAATACAGCAGCAGGAAAAGTGAATAGATTTCTGTAGGCAGTCCAAAAACTAAACCTAAAATTCTTTTCAGACATGAATCTATATAGCGAGACCATTGCTGACAGTAGGAAGACGGTTCCAGTGGAGCACTTGGATTATGGTTACATTGAAAAATGCAAAGATGTAAAGTACCTGGAGAAGATCTTAAAAGTACTGAGGTAAAAGAACTTTGGGTAGAAATCAGCAAAAATGTTATATTCTCATTAGAAGATGATATCTTAATGCATTATGTATGTATCGTTATTAAAATCTTGACTGCAAACATATTCCAAAGTAGTTTTGTTTATTTTTATGGAAAGGTCTGGAGATGAAGGTATTTATCCTAAATTGATTGAGTTCTGTGAGAATCATCTGGAAAAACTGGACCCAAAGAGTCGAGCCTTGTGGAAAGAAAACCCTGTGTCTACAGCTGCCAGTCTTTCCAAAGATGAGTGGAACCAAATTGCTGATGATTTAAAGGTACTCTAATTACTACAAGAAAACTATTTCTGTACAAAACCTTGTTTCCTGTCTGAAGTTCTGAATATTTGTCAGAAACATTCCAAAGTATTTTGTTTTCTATAGATGTGGCAAGAAGAGACCAAAACAACTGAGGCCTCACTTAAACAGAAGTCAATATTTGAAGATATAACAAATGAAAATATTCCTCCTGTAAGAGGGTCTAATCACTCAGTTCCACTTATGCAGGTATGTCTTTGCCTACTATGTTTCATTTGTGTTTAAAAGTAAATTACTCTAATAATGACTCTTCTTTTATTATACAATGCATACCCAAAGGCAACAAGAAATCCTTCAAAACGTGCTCTACCACGTGATCCTCAAGAATGGGACAAGTGAGTTGTTACATCTCAAACTGACTAATTATATTCAGAAGAAAGAACACATTGTTACAGCAGTTCAAGGCACTGAACCTAAAATGTTTTGCCAGCATTTTTATCAAGCTTCTTTACTCAGTTAATCCACAGCTAAACTTTTAATGCTGTATGTCGTTTTGCTGATTATAATTTACCTAAATTTACCTTTTCATTTACCCTTTCCCCTTACTTTTAGGTTTGATGTGGAGGAGGAATGTAAAAAAATTGATGGAAACGTGAAGGAAAAGGTTCAACCTGCAACAATAAATATAGGAGCTCCAAATATCAAGACTACTGTGAACTCCTCATGTAATATACTAAGTACTGAATAGCATATTTATTTAATTTATGGGCATTATGACTGTACTGCAGTTGTGACATGAGTTCAATATGTGCTTTTTGTTATTCATACAGTGCTGACACAACCAGAAAAGCTCCTCCTGGCAGCCCGTGAAAAAGACAAAGGCAATGAGGCTTTTAGAGCAAATGATTATGAAGAGGCTGTTGCATACTATTCCCGGTCAGACTTTTAAAACAATCTAATTATTATACAAAGCATTTTGTATCTTCTAAGTGGCTTACATCATGCTGCTTAGCAATTATTTAGAATGCTGTCATGTCCTATTTTACTCCTACTGAGTGTGTGTACCTCTTACATTGAGTGCTTGTTCATTAAGCATGTTGTAAAGAGAGCTCTGTTATATTGTTGGCCTTCCATTATAGGAGCCTTTCCATTATACACACTGTGACTGCATACAATAACAGAGCCCAGGCAGAGATCAAACTCGAGGACTGGCACAACGCCATGAGAGACTGCCAGAGAGTCCTTGAGCTGGAGCCAGGCAATATGAAAGGTGCCTTCTTTGTTTGTAGAATTCATTAAGGATTATAAAATGCTCTTAAATTGAAACATTATTACATTAATCCCGTAACAACACATTTGCAGAACTAGATTTGCTGTTTTACTTTTATATTCTGTTTTCATAACTGTTTATCAATGTCTCATCTATAAATCTTCCCACATTATCTTTACGGTATCAAATGGCATCTTCTGAGATCTTCCAAGACTGAAATAATATTAAATGAGCAATCTGAGGTCTAAAAGTGTTATTCTTTTTTTTTTTGCGATATGTAATCTTGTGCCTCACACCTGGATATTTGTCCGCGTTCATGTGCATATTTTGATTTTCTCATACATCTTTTCTCAGGCCTGCTACGTCATGCTACGGTGCTTAAACACATGGGTGACTTTGAACAGGCTGCTGAGGATCTAAGGATGGTGCTTCAGAAAGAACCACACAATGCTTCAGCTTTAGTAAGTGATGGATGAATGGACTACGACAGTACCTTGCATGTCCAGTAGATGTTGCCCCAGACTTCAGCTATCGGTAATAATAAATATACAAACATAATAATAGATTCTGGAAGAAATACATGTTTACAACAGGTTTGGACAAAATACTAACTCATTATATACATTTGGTTAAATACATTATACTGGTGCATGAAAAATAATGAAAAAATTGTTTGATGTTTAGTACTGATTAAAGCTGCACAATATATTGTTTGAGCATCGACGCCGCGATGTAGGTGTTTGCAATAGTCACACGTCAGTGTCATGCAATGTAGGAAATGTATGAGCTCATTTCAATAGAACATGACACACACTGAGCACATCACAATCATAGTCAACATAGATCTTCATATTATTAAATTACTTTGTATCTTGCAAATAAAGAATAGGAGCACATACTGTAATACCAGACAGAAAATGTAGGCCATCAAAAGTAATCAAAAACTATGGTTATACAATCAAGCATTAACTCCTGTGTATCATGTGATTAAACCAAATATTACCAAATGTATATTTCTAATTTGTAGTCTTAATATATCATCACACTTCAAATAAAACATAATCACCTTAAGTGTAACTTTTTAGTGAGATATAGGAAATTATTTTTAGATAATAAATCTGGAATATATTATTTCAAGAAATCTTGCTAAGATAATTTTCATTTGTTCCAATGACAGATATTTATTTACTTTTGCTTGAATTATGTCTTATTTTAAGTATTATGAAATATTTTGATTAGAAATGTGAAAAATACACATGGTAAGATTTGTATTTTTCAGTGTATGAGCTATTTTTATTGTTATAATTATAAATGGACCTTTAGTCTTACAAAGCATTAAAATGAACAAGAAACTGAAGAGGTGGTCTAATAATTTTTTTTCTGCAATTGTACTTGTGTCTCAAAAACTGTGGTTACATATGTAGTTCACCACCACCAAAGGGAGAATGAGAGAATGAATGAATAGTGGGTGCCTTGAAAAGTCCGATAAAAATCTAATCCATTATCCATTCTTATTCTTATTCTTATTCTTATTCTTATTCTTATTCTTATTCTTATTCTTATTCTTATTCTTATTCTTATTCTTATTCTTATTCTTATTCTTATTCTTATATTTTTTCCTATTTCTTTCTTTTCATGAATGGCCAAAATGATAAAAACAATGACACTATAAAAACATTTAACCATGGCTTGCTTGCTGCAGCTGAACCTCCTTGGTCCAGTTCCATGTTCTTTTTCTTTCATCCTGACCGACAGGCAGACACACCTCTCACTTGACCTTTGGACTTGTTCTTTTCACACAACTTTCATCTCTGAGCCTGAACAAGAATCACACTTAACCTTGTACTTAAAACACTTGAACATTTACAGTTACAGCATTTACACGTCTCTCTATGAATCATCTATTTCAGGGGTGTCAAACTTGTCGTCGTTTGTCTTTCTTAGGTTCGGATTTCCCCGTTGAGACGACTCAAAAATGCCATGACCAAATAAGAAAGGTTAACCTATGGGTGTTATCTCATCTGAGGTCAGAAGATCAGACGAAGTGAATGAAAAAAAACACCTGATAGTATCTGGTGTGGATTCTGAGATATCACCACTGATGTGTTTTATCTGTTGACCTTCACTGTGACCGTGACCTTTGACCTTTATACCTGAAAAGTTAATGGTTTCTTCCTTGATGCATTATCAATCATCTCTGAAAGTTTCATCAAAATCTGTCCATAACTTTTTGAGTTATCTTGCTGACAAACAGACAGACAAACAAACCTGAGGTAAAACATAACCTCCTTCACGGAGGTAATAACAGTAGTTTTACAAATAGAACATTCAGTAACTTTCACTATATTGGTAAAAATCCACATACATTTCAGGTTATTCACATTTTTTTTATAACAGGCTAGTCTTTTTTATTTATTCCCTTTTTTAACACTAAAACAAACATTTTTTTAAGTAATTTATTGTTTATTATGATTATGCTCTGATCCATTTTAGATCCAATTGATGTCAAATGATTTTAACTTCCTTAATTATTAATATCTTCTGTGTAATTTTTTCATTTCACAAATTCATTCCAGGGGCCAGATTGGACCCATTGGAGGGCCAATTCTGGTCCCCGAGCTGCATGTTTGACAACTCTGATCTATTTCCTGTGTGAAACAGTAGGTAGATTCCAGAGTAGTTTCCCAAACATAATAGTAAATATGGAAAAATCCTTCTGTTAATAATCACAGGCTAACACTTGACCTTTGGGTTGTTTCATTGTGTTTGTCCCATTCCAGAAACTTCTATCTGAAACAGAGAAGATGCTGAAGCAGGATCAGACAGAGAACAAAAGCAAAGGCAAGAAAATCCTCATTCGTGAAGTAGACGAGAACGATGACGACAGCAACACAGAGTCAGAAGCAGAACAAACTGGTGAGGCATGTTGATCCCCTTAGAAATCAATATCTATATCCCTGATTTACAAACTCACACTCACTATAGACAGGCCAATGTCCATGTACAAGTTCCATTTAAAAATTCCATCCAGAAATCGATCCATGGCTAGTTTAATGTATTGTTCCTGCACTAAATTTAACTCAGCCAGGTTCTCTTTTCCTTGTCAATTTAACACAAATCAAAAAGAAAGAGATAGAAATGAGGCAAATATCAAGTTCTGTGAGGAAAATAGTTATGAACATGAGAAACCTGCAGAACACTGACATTTGATAACAGCAATTAAGGCCTGGAATTAGTTTCATAAAAGTTAATCAATGATAGAGTTGTGGAAAGTAATGGTAATATTATTCACAAATATGGTATGTGTAGTTCCCTTAAGGTCACATAATGTATTTTAATTTTGGAGCAGATCAGTCATGTCACCTGGTGTTTGTTATGTTTGGGTTAATGTCAGATTGATGTACTCTTAGGATTCATCAATTCCAAGACAATGAATGCATTTAAAAATGTTTGTATTATAAGGCATAGACTGACAAAAACCACAACCTGGGATGTGTGTAATGGAGTAGAATTTAGTGTTAGTACGAATAGAATATTGATTTTGGATGAAGAATGTAGTGTAGCTTGTCATTAATTGGAGTTAACTGTGGTGAAATTTGACATGAATATTTATTTTTCAGACATTTCAGACAATATGTGTTCATGAAAATCTTTCAAAATCTTGGAAATGTCCTAACACATGTTGGTAAGAATGCATCTGAAACCTATAAAATACATTTAGGCACAGTTAAAGAGAACTGTTTTAAGAAATGAATCTGAAAAATAAGTAGAAAGTAGTAATAACTTAACTCACTTAATTTTAAGAAATGTAGTGTATTCGGCTTTGTCTTAATATGATATCTCAACTAATCTTGATCTACATTAACAAATAAAAACAATAATAGAGCATTTTATACAGATTTTTTTTTACTTAACACAAGACTATTTGGATGTTAATAATAATTAATAAAAATCCCTTTCAGACTTAATTCTATTAAAGACAAAAGTATATATATCCTGTGTTTTTACACTCTAGTGTGACTGTACATTAGAACTTAATTTAGTCCTCACTGTATCTACCAAACTAAGGATTCAAACCCAAAATCATAGAAACGTCTTGACATTTATTGATAAAAATATGCACGAAACATGCAAAAAAAGGAATGTCAGCGCTGTAAATGAGCAGTTTGGAGAAATAAATCAATTCTACATATAAAAATAAAATCTTTAAATTGTTCAGGCCTTGCTCAAAGTTGTGTTCTGAAAATATTCAGATCATTTCAACATTAACATAGAAGCTTGTGTTCAACCAGCAGCAGTGGCAGTCAGTGTTATCTCCTCAATAGTTTTTGAGGTCAAAGGTGAAATGTCACAAAATTAACTTGTGTAACACTGTGTGTCAAGCATAGATATATCATGCTGTAACTTAATCAATACTGGATATATTATCATAACATTAAACACACTGACGCATATATACGTATAATGAAATTATCAATATTGCAAAAGGTCAAAGGCCAAGGTTGCATTTAGCAGAAATGTCAAAATCACATTATTGGCTCTAATTCAACAACTGGTTGTCATAGAAACTTGAGATTGGCACAAAATAGGGGTGTTTTTTTTTATTTTTCCCAGAAAAACTAGTATGTTAGAGTGGTGGAGTAAACTACTCTGGTACCTCATGGTGTGTAAAAAAACAATTAATGGAAAAAAAGAAAATTAATTATTCCACTCTGTTATTGTGATGGCGATATTTTTGTCCATATATTGTGCAGCCCTACTTCATTTGATCCAAAACAAAAGTCTAAACATACACTCAGCTATTTCGTGTGTCCGTCTGTATTTTTACACTATAGTGTGACTGTACATTTGAGCTTAATTTAGTCCTCACTGTATCTGCTGAGCTGAGGATTTGCCCTGTAATCCACTCATGGTTTGTGTAAAACATCAGTGTACACTTCAGTATGAAGAGGCAGTCATGTTCATCACAAAGCTGTGCTATAGATAGAGGAAAGTCCCCTGTTCTCTGTGAGTAACATGCCTTCAGTTCTGTGCCCTGCCCCCACTCATTGCTGTTGTAATTCACTTGCTGAGGGCGGAGGGGCTGCTTCCTGGAACTCCCTCTTTTAAGTGGTTGTGTGTCGTTTGCATCTAACCCTCCCCCCACCGTGATGTAACCGCTGACTACTTCCTGTGGGAGTGTCACCCCCCTCCTCTCTCTCTCTTTCCCTCCCTCCCACCCCCCTCTTTCTCTCTCTCTCTCTCTCTCTCTCTCTCTTCCAGCTTGTCCGGTTGAACCTAGCGAGCCTCAGGGAGGGGAGGAGAGCTCAGCTGCTCCTGCCGAAAGGGGAGACATGGGAAACGCACAGAAAAAGCCCCACGGCAGAGGGGATGGGGGTCCGCACAGCGACACCGGCAACTCCCACCACCACGGACACCACTGGAGGGGCAAAGGAGGCAGCTCAGACAAGTACAAAGTCAACCAGGAGTCCAAGGAAAAGGTGGCCAACGGGACGGGGAAGAGAGGCTCCACAGCTTCGGCTGATCAGAGCAGCAGGACTTCAACAAACACGGGAGGGGAAACTGTCAACCTGGATGCCCCATGTGGAGCCCTGCCCCCACCTCTGGCTCGGTTAAAGAACGAAGGAAACCTGCTCTTTAAAAATGGACAGTTCGCCGATGCACTGGAGAAATACTCCCAAGCCATTCAAGGCTACTCAGAGTCAGGTAGGGACAAAAGGTGCTCAGGGCTGGTGCTGCTTAGCTCCTTACAACTGGGAAATGGGACGTTACTCGTTTTTACATGTACAGTACATGGCACAGGTGACCGAGGAAGATCTAGTATGTTATGACATACACAGATGTTCAGACATTTCATCAGTAGTCTCATCCATATTTCAACATGTATATAGTCTATCACTCTATGGCTCGTAAATATTAAATGCTGTAACTACTAATACAGTTTAATTCACAGGTCATGACCTTGCACTTACTGTGTGCAGTGCATGTATTTAATTCATTACAGAGGAGAGTGTCATCAAAAGTATGTTCAGGCTGCAAGAGAAACACTATGTAAACAACACCAACTGTACAGGACACTTACAAACAATACTGGAAGTAGAAGACATGACTATCTAAACAAGAGACACCCACGAATCCAAACATTTGTTTTTTTCCCCCCTTGTGTTGGGTGACTTTGTGGCTAGCGTGATGCGTCACAATGTTGCGGCGTTCACGGACAGTGTTTCTGTTTTAGCTTCAGCCTGGCGCTAAGCCTCTCAGCTCAGGTCTGTCCAGGTCACATGACCGGCAGCCACTCACTGTGAAATTGAATCTGTAGGACCGCAGCTATAACTCACATCCAAGAGAGAGAGAGAGAGAATGATGGAGATGGAGAGAAACTGCTGCTTCTTATCAGGTTCATCCACCCACCATACACTGAAAACCCCAATGTGCAGAATAATTAAATATATTAAGTTGTGAATACTCAAAGTTTCAGAAATAGTACTACTAAGTCAAATGCATTAAGTTGCTGTAACATGTTTTTTTTTAAGTACTTCCAACTAATCATTTTTTTTTATTAAGGGGAACTATTGTGTATATAAGTGAGCATAACTTAAAAACATGAGGTAAAACTTAGTGTAATTAAGTCATTAAATCCTGGGAATGATATTGTTATGTTATTTCTATTGTTTCAAATAAGGATGATTGAAAAAAATAAACGTAACTAATGTAGTAGATGCTGAAATACAATTTCAGAGCACTCTAAATAGCCACAAATATCTATTACACCAAAAAATTGCAATCACAAAACAGAGTAATTTCATTCAGGGGTGTGGTTCAGTTGGTCAAGCGGGTCGTCCAATGCGACCCGCGGGTCGTCAGAGGTTCACGTCCCAGCTCTGTTTGTCCACATGTCCAGTGTCCTTGGGCAAAGACACTGAACCCAGACTTAGTGTCCCAGTTGGACTGACAGAACCTAAGTTAATAAGTAATGTTTTAATTTAAGTATACTTTAATAAGCATCTAAATTTGAAGTTCTGGAAATTGCCTTAAATTTTTGGAGTTCTGCTAACTTATTGGGGTTCACAGTTCATACTCAGGTCTGTTTCTTTGTGGACGTGGTTAATGTAGTGGCTGAACATTGACAACAACACAGGACACTCACTGGGCTGTCAGAAAGGGACACTTTCCAAAACACAAGTAAAGTGCCTAAATGTGCTAACTTTCAAACCGGTGTATATTTATATTGTCTGTATAGAAATGCTTCAGTTAATTCAGGCTGGTTATGGTCATCGCTTACTGTGTTAATAGTCCCCATAAGAACAAACAGTGGCTGAGACATAATCACCATACATTGCTTCACTGTGTCATTATCCATAATCTAATTTCATCTCATGAGATGGCATGCTAACATGACTCTGCTTAGTGTCTGTAATACTTTATACAGGCCTGACCCCAGTTATACACTGTTGGCCATCAACTTAGTGTAATTTCATTTTCACTTCCCTTTAGAGCTGCAACTATATATTGTTTGAGCATCGACATCACAATGTATGTGTGTGTGTGTAATAGTCACATCACACGTTCTGCAGTTATTTTTATTTAATTTATTGTTATTATTATATATTTTATGTATTTATTAATTCTATTTATTTTTTTTTTATTTTTAAAATTTCTTTGTGTTTTTTACTTATTTATTTTTCTATCTTTTCTTTTTTATTATTCTTTTCTTTAAACTTTTCTTTATTTGTAATTATTTTGGTTACAAGGATGACACTGAAACATATATATTTTTTAAATTATTAATTTTATTTAATTAGAATTGGAATCGCCTTTATTGTCGTTGCAAAAATATTTCACATCAAAATTTGTTTGCATCCCTAAATGGTGCCTGAGAGATTCCCTGAGATAAAACAAAGTGCTAAAATACAACATTTGAAATAGATGTAAATAGATAAACATTTGAGCTAAAAATCTAAATTTCTAAAGATAAAAGAATAAAACCCACAATATGAAAATAGAATGTAAAAGAAAGATGTAAAATGTAAACAGATGACACACAGCTACAGACAGTTATTTCACAGTGTTGCTTTTTACAGTAGTATTACACTAGGAGATTGATATTACACGTTGAGAGCTACTATTTTCCAATTATTTCAGCTACAGAACGATGACACTGAAACACACGTTTAGTGTCGACCACTTATCTGTTTGACGGTTTGTGTTAGCGCCACACAGTTGTTATTTACTCTTGAGTGTTTTTTCATATCTCAATACATATTGCAGGGTTTAAAAATTTCAGTTTTTTTCTAATATCTCGAAGCCCTACTTCCCTTTTTTATTCTTATTTATACAGAATTACACTTTATCTGTCTATAATAAACTACATTATCACCATAATTTCATTAGGAGAGGTAAACATATATAATATATTAGTGCATTACATTGTCATACTGAACAACAATTGGAATAAACATTCAGAGGAGCAAATATATGTCACAGAAATGCTCTGACGAGCTTTTCCCTGACCTGCACTGATAACATTCTTTAGTTTGTCAAACCTGAATCTAGATAAGAACTGTAGCCACATGTCCAGGAACCTGAAACTATAGCACCATACGCCTGTGAAACTGAAATGCACAAATATAAATGTGTATGGAAAAGGTGGTACTCCCTCTTTAAAGACACACAAACTTTGGCCTAAGCATTCATTAAATTCAGACTGTACTGAATGTTAAAATGTCTGACATATATAATTCTAAAGAATTGTTATGACAAAAGTATATCCACATCTTTTCTTATGTTAACACAGTCTTATGTGTCTCAGTGTGAGATCAAGGTCTTAGATACAAACTGGTATTTCATCATTATGTGGTTTGAAAGTCATGCCTGTAAAAATTATGCCATCTGCTAATCACAGGATTCCATGGTTGCAACACATACACACCCACACGCAGTATCAGTCTGTGAATACTTTGTGCAGTGAGTGAACATACAAAACAGACACTAACCTCGTGATTCATGGTATGAGGGAGTAGCAGTTAAAGACAGATGAAGGAGTGATTGAAGCGGAACATAGAAAACTGCTTCTGGGTACAACATACAGTCACGGAAAAATATATTCGGCCACTGTAGTGGCACTCCATTTCTAGCAGATTCCCTTTTACCATATTTTGCTGCTAGTCTAACAAACCAGCATTTGAAAAAAAAATCCCAGTGATATTCAGCCTTCTTTTTACTTAAAACACACACACAAAAAACTGTACATGTATGTATATATATATATATATATATATATATATATATATATATATATAAATGTAGTGTAAATTGATATATTAGTGATATACTGTAGTTATGTTGTGATTAATGTATCATACAATATATATTTATGGGGATAATTATAATGTGGGTGTATATATATATATATATATATATATATATATATATATATATATATGAAAATAAATTCCTTCATTCATACGTTCATTCACATACAAGGCATGTTATAACTAAATAATTTGTTCAACTCATTTAACTCAGTCAAAAACAAAAAACTGTGTTGCTTTGTTGCTTCCAACGTCTCTAGCTGCAAATTAACCTTAATGTACAAGTGATGACAAATGACGTGTACAAATGGAAGACAAAAAATAGTTTTCACAATAAAGGTTCCTTATATTTTTAACTTTACTAAATTCTACATTTTGAAAATAGTCATTATGAATTGTTATGAACTTATCTTCACGGTATTTAAATTTTTTTTAACTAAGTTATTATTACAAATTAATTAACTCTTATTCACCCCTTGTTTTCTGGTGTCTGATACAAATAAAGATCTATTTGTTTAGACAAATATTAGGTTAACAACAAAACAGCCCATACACCGTAAAAATCCAAATATCACCAAGTGTGTTTTTCTCATTTCTCGGCCAATTATCTCTCTCATCATCTGAACCCGCTTTGTCCCCACTAGGGTCACAGGGGTCTAATCCAGTTACAATGGGTGAAGGCGGGGTACACCCTGTATGAGACTCCAGTTCATCACAGGGCTGAACATATATAGACAAATGATCACTCTCACATTCACACCTATTACCCAATTAACCTATCAGTACATGTGTTTGGATGGTGGGAGGAACTGGAATACCTGGAGAAAAACCACACAGACACTGAGAGAACATGTAAACTCCACACAGAAAGGTCTGGTTCTGTCTGTGAGGCACGAGTGTTAACCACTGCACCGCCTTTCCAATGATCTCATCACACATAAAATAAGACATAATCACCTAAAGAGGAACTTTTCAGCAAGATATAAGAAGTCACTTTTAAACAATAGATCTTAAAAATCTTATTTAAATCAATCTTACCAAGATAATTTTCACTTGTTCCATTGGCAGATTTAGTTATTTATTTATTGCTTAATTCAAAAATAGTTTTTGCCTATTTCAAGCAAAAACAAATCTGCCATCCAAGATCTATTGCATAAAATCTGTTGTTATATTCCACTGAAAAGTAGCTCTTTCTGTGTTTATGTCTTATTTTAAGTGTGATGACATATTTTGGCTAGAAATGAGGAAAAATACTAGGGCTGTCAAATGATTAAAGGTTGGAATCAGATTAATCACAGGGTTACTTTGGATTAATTTTAATTAATCATGATCAAAACACTTTATGTTGGTCAACTGTTCTGCATGTGTTTTGTTTTTTGTACTCAAAATTTCCCACAAAAATACACAAAGAAACACAAAAAAATGTGGAGGAAAAATATACAAAACATATTAAAATACACTAAAATACACACCCAAATCAAAACATATTAAAAAAAACCCCACCAAAAACTGTAATTAAAATATCCAAAAGGTAGGCAAAAATATGAAAATATATACAGTTGACATGTTTATTCAACAAAACAACTTGAAATAAAATAACTGTCAAATGTAATTGTGTTAAAATGTTTAATCAGATTAAATATAATGATGGATTAATCCATGTTAATGTGTTAATTGTGACAGCCCTAAAAATATACATGGTAATATTTGTATTTTTGCAGTGTAAGAATTTAATTTCAGAGCTGATATCTAGTCATTATCCATGTTTTCTTGATAATAACCAAAATCACAAGTTCTTACATCATTTATCTATATCTTTGCCTTGTCCAAAAACTGTGCTTTTAGGCATCACATGTTTTCCTTTCTGTTTCTTTCAGTCACATGATACACACAGGAGTTATTACTTGATTGTGTAACCATTGTTTTTCTTGATTACTTTCGATGGGCTAATATTTTTTTCCACGACTGTACATTCTGATTGTGGTATTTGTTTCTTTTAACGCAGGGATCGACAGCCCAGAGGATCTGTGCATTCTGTATTCTAACAGAGCTGCGTGTTACTTGAAAGATGGCAACAGTCAAGACTGCATACAGGACTGCACAAAGTGAGTCAAGTTCTGTTTTTATGCCAGGGCTGTAGTCAAGACCAGGACTGGTCGAAACCAAGTCACGACAGAGTTCAAAACACTCAAGTTTGAGTCAAGACTGAGTCCAGGACAGAAAAAAACTAATTGTTGTTCAATCATTTTGGGTTATTACTTATTGATCTAAAAGTAAAAACAATGTCACAACACCCAGGATTTCTAAGTAGAACCATTCCCCTGGATATCACATCATCTAATCTAAAGAAAACACAATGATATAAGGTCATAACTATAGTGTTACCTCCGCCAATGAGGTTATGTTTTTACCAGTTTGTCTGTCTGGTAGTTAGCAAGATAACTCCAAAAGTTTTGGACGGATTTAGCTGATTTTGTTACAAGGAACAAAGGATTAAGTTTTGGTGGTGATCCGGAAAAGATCCTGGATTCTGAATCACTTTGAAATTTTACATTGCAACAAATGGAGCATACATTCCAAAGTGATCCACAATCCAGGATCTCTTCCGGATCACTACTAAAATGTAATCAATTGTTCCTTGTGACACTCCCAACACATCCTGAAAAGTTTTATCAAAATGTATCCATACATTTTTGAGTTATCTTGACCCCCCCCCCCAAGATCCAGATCTCCCCATTACCATCCTACCCCAAAAATGTCATCAAGATCCGTCCATAACATTTTGAGTTACCTTGCTAAATAACAGATAGACAAACACACTCTGGCAAAAAACATAACCTCCTTGGCAGAGGTAAATATGTTCTTTTTATTTATGAACAAAGTGTAGAAGTTGTTTACGGAGTACACACACATATTTACTTTACCCTAAAGTGAACGTTAACGTAAATGCTCAAGCGTTTGTGGAGCTGTTACCCTTTGTAACACCAGTACAGTGTCACAGTCATGTGGAAATTGAGACCAGAATGTGTTGGTCATTAATCTGTAAAAGCAGACTGATTGTTAGAAAAGATGAAACAACATTTTAATGAATGTATAGTTTCTTTTGGTTTGTGCCGTCATCACAACACAATGTAGTGTCTGTTCAGATGAAGGTGATGAGTGGATGATGAAGAAGGCTTCACTGACACTGGCTTAATTTTATAACATGATTTATTAAAAAAAAAGAAAAAAAGATTAGTATCATACAGGCACCTGGGGTCTGCCTGTTGGCCAATCTGAATCTTCCCAAATCAAGTTCCCCACATCCTATAATAGCCTCACCCTTATATAGGTTTGGTTGTTTACCATAAACATTTGATGTCCACACAAAGGCCATTTATTCCTTCTCAGCTTCACTGAACCCTTAACATTGTTGAGCCAGACTCCTCGGAGCCCATTAAAACATACATATCAATGTCCTTTCCTTCAACCATACATATTCAGGACCTTTCAAACATACATGTCAAACCACTCATGATCTTTAAGACACAACAACAACTGCAATAAACACAAAAAACAAATAAAGGAACAGAAGCTTATCCTTTGACTATCTTTCTCACCTGACACCCCGCTGACATTATATATTAAATTTGTACATCATCAACTATTCTCATAACAAAAGAATCAATAACAACAGAAAACATCAACCATCTACACTTAATATTCCTGAATTCCTTCTTATACTTAAGACTGATTGTTTGTCTCTATATGTTCAGCCTTGTGGTGAAGTGGAAAAAATGAGATGAGATCTTATACTTAAAGGAGACCTATTATACTTAGTTTTAACGGTCATTATGTGAGTTTTCAGCACCTACAGAGTAGTGTTGCATGATTTCCAGCTGAAAAAACTCCATAGTTATCTCATACTGGTGTTCTGTCAAAAAGGGCATCACTGTTGAAATGAGCTACCAGCAACCAAAATTGACAATAATCTCTCCAAATTCACTTTATTCCATCAAAATATGTTACTTTGCATCTGGAAACATTACTATTGATATCATCTAATGCTCCCATTATAGGTAGACTTAATGTTAATATCACTATTGAACCAGGAGGAATCAAGCCCGTTAATATTTTGGACCACTCGTGTGTTACTTTACCTTACAACGGTATAAACATGTTCAACTTTGATATGTTTCCGTACATGTTGGACCCCGAGTCTGACCTGGACAATGAAAGACGAGGAAAATCCACCACGGCCGAGGAGAATGTTTTCTGGTTGGGACATCTTTTGGAAAGGAAAACAGTTGATATTTTCCTTCAAAAAAACAAAACAATGACGTTCTGTTTCGAGAGGCATCTTCTCTCTTCTTCTTTTTCAGGTTGGAAACGTAAATTCCCTGGAAAGTTTTAATTATATGTCGGGTGGGCGTGTTTTGGGGCTAGTTCCACAATGTTGGAGCATTCGTCCCAATTGGACGCTTCAACCTGACGTCAGGTTTTGTCCACATCTGGCAACCAGTTGTTTAGAGTGGCAGGAAGCCAGGTTGCAGGTTAACGGCATAAACACCGTCGCTCATGTTTTGTAACTTTGCTGAGGTTTGCAGTCGACATCTGACATTATCACATTGTATGTTTGTAGAAAAACACAGATCAGCATAATAGGTCTCCTTTAAGACAATTTTGAAAGTTTGTCAAAGACGTGAACAACTTACATTCATCATCAAGTCACACACACCCAAAACACAAATACATCTGCTGACGGCTGTACAAACTACAGCTGTTTGAGCATCGACATCACAGTGTACATGTGTGCAATAGTCACATCACAAGGCCTGTAATAATTTATTTTATTATTATTTTTTTTTATTTATTTGAATAATTTGTATTTTTTAAATGTATTTATTTTATTAATGTATTTATTTTAGTCAATATTTTTTTTCAATTTGTCTTTTTTATTTATTTACTTATTTAATTAAATTTTTTTATTTCTTTTTATTATGACACTGAAATGTATGTTCAGTGTTGACCACTAATCTGTTTGACCATTTGTGTCGACACCACACAGCTGTTATTTACTCCTGAGGAGTTTTTAATATCGCAATATAGATAAGACAAGGTTAAAAAGAATTGCAGTGTCATTTTTTTTCTAATATTGTGCAGCCCTAGTACAAACCAAAAATAAACTATTCATTCATTCCTTCAATTGTTCAAAGCTGGAGCATAAAGAAAAAGCAAATAAAATAGAAAGGATAACAGCATTAGTTAATTACAGGTTATAACATTTACTTCATACTGGGAAAACTGGCTCAACTATGTTACACCCTGTAGGAATGACTTTATTTTCATAGATCGGTGATTGTGTTTTCGTTGAAAGATCACTACCCATTTTTTTGTGTGCTTATTCTTTTTTTCTATTTTTTTAAATTTAGTTATTTAAAGAAAATGTTCTGCTACTTGGAGCAGAGGGAAAAAGTATGTGTTAATATGCTGTACTGAATGTAAATGCCTGCCTCTGAATGTTAATACTTTAGTTTAGTTCACACTTGACAAATACACAAGGTAAGGTGTGTTGGGGCATAGGAAGCAGAATCTATTGGATTATTGGTTTGAAAAAGAGTGGTGAGAGTTTATAAGTTTTACTTCTTCCCACTCCTTTTGAAGTGTAAAAAAAATTGTTGACCTCATTGATTGATGTTTTGATGATTTTGTGTGCTCAAAATAAAACTGAACTGAAGTGAATAAGCAAGTACAAACCCAAATAAAAAACAACAGTACAAGGGAGGCCAAAAGCTTAATATACTTACATAGAGGCCTCCCTTCATCAACTTAATTAACACTTCAAATGAATCAAATAAACAAAAAATAACTTAAATAAAGTAAATAAAGGAAGATAAGAACAAGCAAAGGTCAACAACCCATCACACATAGTGATCCTGGGTGTAGGTGGACTGGCCTCTCAGACAGTAGCATCTACAGCAGAGGCAGCAGACTTGATCCTTTGCTCCTGTCTCATCACATCTATTTATACCGACCAGAGCCCTGGAGCTGCAGCCTTATTCCCTCAAGCCCCTCCTGCGCCGGGCCATGGCTTATGAGTCTCTGGAGCGCTACCGTAAGGCCTACGTGGATTACAAGACCGTCCTGCAGATCGATATCGGCGTGCAGGCGGCACAAGACAGTGTCAACAGGTATTAGCCTTCACCTCTCACCTCCCCTGTGAAGGTGTAATATTCACCCTCTGTTCTGTTCTGTTGTTCTGTTTTCACCAAATGCCATGTGAATAAATCAGATGATTAAATTGCAGCACACAGCCACAGAACATGCACGCTAATTAGAGGTTAAGAGATTTAACTGCTGTTGAGAAGCAGCTCCAGAAGCACTAGAAGCTAATTATGGCTCTCAGACTAAATGTCCCCAGTCTGTTATGTAACAGAGAAACTCACCTGGCTGTTTAGGTCCAGGAAAATCAGACACACAATCAAGCACCGGTGGATGAAACACTCAGAGCCTTAAATGACGAAACAAATGTTCCACTACATGTTAAAGGTCTGCATTCCCAACAGTCATTCAGTAAAATCAAGTAAAATGTACTAAAGTCTGGTCCCTGTGGGTGTATAACACTGCTCTACAACTATTATTTTTAGAAAGTATCTGCTTCAGACATTAAATGTGTTAAATCTCACATACTTTAACCAGATGAATCAGAAAACTAATGACTTTAGTGTTGGTTAGTCCATGTTTTTAATATATATACGTATGATGGTGTGTTATTCCTCATATATACTGGTTTATGTACATGTATACAGTGGATTAGTAAATATTCCAGTAGAAAGAACCTGTAAAGTGAATGGATCATAATGTGCAGACAGTGTTTGGAAGTAGATCTGGTAGATCTGACACCAATATTCCTTTGGACTAAAACCTATTCTACTGTTCATTCTAACCATTTCACATTTTGACCCCAGACTTATCTTAGAAAGTTGAGCCAACCAGCATTTAAGACTTGAATTTTCTATATAATTAACACACATGTGGGAACATTTCATAAGTTATATTCCTGGAGCATTTTATATGTAGAATAGTTTTATTATTTATGTGATGATTCTGGGTTCATTTAGCTGCTGTTTTTGTTTACAGTTCAGCTCATTGTAACTATTGTATGTACGTTGAGAGATTTTAAAGCATCTCGTACTGTACCTTCACTGCTCTGTATTAAAGTATTATATTGTATTATAGTTCTTTTTTTTTTTCACATGAATGTGTATGTCATCACCATCTTTACTCTGGTGCACCCACAGTGACTTACCCCGACAGTGTCCTGTGAGTTAAGTTCTGGTCCAGTTTTGGTCAAAGCGAATGTAGTCCTGGCAGGTTTCCTGGGGTCAACAAAAATGTATTTCTTCTCAAAACAGTATGTGTTTGAATGAGTGAATGATTTTCATAACATAACCGTCATGGAACAAAAACTCACACCTCATAATTGCTTGGAGATACTTTCTCTCAATAGCGATCAATATGCGTTGTCACTGCTAACAGCTGTGCGCCTGCACGTAGCAGCTGCAAACACTGCCCAACAACTGATGAAAGTAGTTTGCTAAGGTGCACACTGAAAAGTTGCTGACACCCATGTCACTGAAAAGTTACTCTTTATGTGATTATGTCTGATTTTAAATGTGATGAGATATTTTGACTAGAAATGAGAAAAATACACTTGGTAACATTTGGATTTTTGCAGTGTAGATGCATTTGGTCGACAGTGGAGGTTTGGGTCGTTATGGGTTAATGTGATATAATAATAATAAAGAAACCTCAGATTCTTCCAGCCCAGTTATCTCCATATTATCCCTAAAGTGGTTGTTAAGTCCATCTATTTTCATCACATGTATTTTCCCCGCTCACTTTACATCTGTCCCCTGTGTCGTACATGACTCCACATGTCACTGACCTCCGTCCTCCTCCAGAATCACACGTCTGCTGATTGAGCAGGACGGCACAGAGTGGAGAGACAAACTCCCAGAGATCCCCCTGGTTCCTCTGTCAGCTCAGCAGCATCGCAAACAGGAGCCGCTCAGCGAGGAGGCCCTTCAGGCTCGAGCAGAGAAGGCTGCCAGAGACGCAGGTGTGTCTCCAAAAACACTGAACACACAAAGACAGAGTTTAGAGTCTTTAGCTGAGTCAAAATCCACCTGTTCAAACTAACACTGAAGCTCCAATTTTTTTAATTTTTTTAATACTATACTATATTCACTTATTTGTGACTATAACAGCATCATTATTGTTAAATTATTTCTTTATTACTGTGTCTTGTAAAGAGATCCTGGGTGTTTTAAATGGTGCCAATAAATGAAATGCCAGATTAGTATTAGTATCATTGTAGGACTGCAGTGGTTATTAGAGATTTTAAAAAAAGAAGAAAAAGAAAGCAAAAGCAAAAACTTCCAATGACCACATTAACTATAACACAACCTAAATAAAAAAATGCAAGTAAAATCATCTCCATCCACATTTTTGTGCAGTATTAGTTCATTTAATGTGGGACATTTGATAAATAAAAAGTACATATCATAGTAGTGCTTTGTCACCCTACCTTTTTCAGCTTCTGTAAATCAATACTTTGCTAAAAAAAACTAAATCTAATACTAGAGCCTCTATTTTTTACACTATATTCCTATATTCACTTATTCTTGACTATAACTACATCATTAATGTTAAAATATTTCTTGTCTTGTAAACAGATCGTGACCTACCTAAATCTAATACTAAAACTAAACCCTGGTTAACCTGAAAATAGTTAATTCCTCTACACAGATAGATTGTGAAATAATGAAAAGCACTGATGAAAATGTCCAAACTATAATAACTATGATGTCATTTCCTTTGTTCATGTAAAACAACAGTGAGAGACAAGCCCAAATTTGGCCACTACACCATTTCCATCTTTACGTCTCAACGCCTAAAATAGCAAGATGTTAAAGGCTTCATTTTTCTAAAGAGGATGTGTCACCTCTGTTCACTGACCGTGCACTTTTTCCATCCTCTGTGCTGTGCTAAAGCTGTTATTTTTAAACTCTAATGAAAGAATAGACCTGCTGGCACAGTTTTCCTCCCAGAAGACCCTCTGCAGCAAATTGATTAGCCCTTAGTCCACACCGTGACTGATTGCTGACTTGGCTTTCACGCATCACATCTAACCAGCCCAGCATTAATTTCAAGAGTTTAAACTCCGTCACTTTGAGGTATATGTTACTGGCACATTCCCCCTGTGTAAACGGTCTTTTTGAGAATTAAACGGGAGGTCAGAAGGGAGAACATGAATATGCCGCAAATATGCTGTAACTCCACTTTTGTGCCTTTCAGAAAGGAAAGCAGAAGTCCGTTTCGCAGCACTGAAGCAAGAAGGGAATGATGCTGTGAAGCAGGGACAGTACGAAAACGCTGTGGGGAAGTACAGCGAATGCCTTAAGCTGAAGCCGCAAGAATGTGCTATCTACACAAACAGGTTAGAGAAGCGACACACACTGACGTCACAGAGGCTTCTTCCCACTCTCTAGTTTGTTGATGATAGCAGTTAATCCTGCACAGATAAAGGGTGCAGATTAAAGGTGCAATTCTGTCCACAAGCCATCACACTCTTTAATAAACCATGATCACTCCTCATTTCTGTTTTCCACTATGCACTTCCTGTAAATAACAAAGGATGGTTTTTTTACTACTTCCTGTATTGACACTGAATTATGAGAACCTTAGTTAATATTTTTTCCCGAAGTGTTTCTATTCCTCTTTAGGCCTGAAAAAAGCAATATGATTGAAATCTTTTTAATGAACCTATTTTTTTATGGAGTTACAAAAATGTCCACTCAGCTGGATAACATGTGTTTAAGCTTTGAAGCAAAGAAACATGTATTTATCAAAACACTATGAAAGAAAACATTTTAACGCAGTTTTCGTTTAAGAAGAGACTGTTAATTAAAGCCTAATGACAATAAGTAATTCTTTTACACAGTGCAGTTCTATTCTATTGTAATATTTAGGAACATCATTACATAGTTGGATTTCTAGAAACAACTACATATATGATAAAATAGTTTGGTACTGGTGACATGTCCAGGGTGAACCCCACCTTTGCTGGGATAAGCTCCAGTGACCCCCTGTGACCCTGGTGAGGATAAAGTGGATTCAGAAAATGAATGAATGAATGGTTTTCCTTATCATCACCAACAATAAAACAGAGATGGTCTTTCCACATCTTCTCAGGCACTGAAACATATCTATCTATCTATCTATCTATCTATCTATCTATCTATCTATCTATCTATCTATCTATCTATCTATCTATCTATCTATCTATCTATCTATCTATCTATCTATCTATCTATCTATCTATCTATCTATCTATCTATCTATCTATCTATCTATCTATCTATCTATCTATCTATCTATCTATCTATCTATCTATCCATCTATCCATCCATCCATCCATCCATGATTATCTACTGGTCGACTACTACTATCAATGCATGTAAATAATTGGCGCCAAATACAGTTTTCATCTTTTCATGATCATCAGATATGACCTGTTTGGACATTCAGAGGCTCTGTCATTTCCATGGAAACACCATCATCTTCTACAACATTGATTCACCAGTAAAACCCATGGAGTTGGATCAATGACAGTAGACATTTGTTTTTATGTTCAGTTCATGGCATATTTTGTCAGAAAGGCCTTTTTCCCCCAGTTTTCTCGGTTCTGAGATAATCATCGAATTTAGTCTGAGATTTTATGAGCATCAAGTGAATTCAACGTTAAATGACAGTGAATTAAATTTGGGAAAATACCTAATTTCCACAGAAAACAGAAAATTCGTTGGCTTACATTAAATAATGGGTAATGAATCATTTAGAAAATATAAAAATTCATTTAGAAGTTGTCGCAAAAATGGCTCCAGGTCTTTGAGGGTTATTAATAAACCGAATAATCAATAATAATTACAGTATGACTTTTTGGTGCTGCGCCGCTCACTACACCCTCCCATTGGGACTCTCATTCTGTCGTCTTCAGACATGATAAAGTCTTGCCAGCTGTTTTCTGTCCAGCAGCGCCTGCGGCTCTGATCTCAACACATCGTCAGTCTGTCAGTACCAGTAAATTAGCAGCCATTGTTCAGAATAGACTGGCTCGAGTTCAGCCAGGAGCTGCCTGCTTCAGTGGCGTTGACGTCGCAGATAATCACGTTATCGTGTCTGAAACCCGCATCGACCTCAGTACAGCTGAGGGGTCCAACTTCATTCCCTCTGCACTCTGTTCTTTTCCACAATAGTTCTCTGATCAGTAGTTTTTGGCCACACAGAAGAGGAACCTGTGATTAATATCCTTTGTGTGCTTGTGTATTTTGAGCTGCGACATGGAAAAACTGTGCGTATGATCGGCACACGGCAAACATGTCCAAACTGATGCCAGGAAGCTCCAGGGAAAAACAAAGGAAACATATTGAACAGTGCCTCACGTCTCATATATAGCATAAATAAAGCAAGGGTGTGACACTATCAGAACTGGAGTCTGGACCCAAATGCATGACTCAAGAGTGGTAGAATGTAAAATACAGTGTGTTTAATAAAGAACAGGGTTCAGTACACAGGTAATGTGTCAGTGAAGCAAACAGGATGAATAAGGGACAGGCAGCAGACACTAGGGTACACAGGTGGACAATCAGAGGAGCAAACACAACCAAAAGAACAGCAGAATCACTGGAATGTTTAACACTGTGGCCAGTATGGTTTTCTACACCAGTGGTTCTCAAATGGGGGTACGTGGAGGTACTGCAGGGGCTATGTGAAGCTTTTCAAAATTCTTTTAAAAAATCAGTAAGTTCATCCTAATAATGAGTCTTGGGAAAAATTATTTTGTAAAAGATTTCGATAAAATGTAAATGTGTGTTCATGCACTGAATTTTCTATTCAGTACTGCCCCCCCCCCCAATTTAGTTTGACCCACTGACCCAGGGCACTCATCAATGGCCTGTTGTCACCATGATAACACTGTAACTATGGAAATGTGGGTAATGCGTAGCTATGGATAAACAAGTGAAGAAGAAAGAAAAACCAGAGCTGACGAAGTACAGAAAGTAAATAGAAGAGCATGTTTGAATGGGATTTACATCCACAGGCTTTGACCCCCTCCCCCAGACACCATGTTTTCAATATTGTTCAATATGAATGTCAGGGGGTACTGGACTAAAAAATATGTTTCTAAGGGGGAACATCACTGAAAAAAGTTTGAGAACCACTGTTCTAGGGGGTCCAGCTGCAGTAAAAGAAACATCCAGTGGCTGAACAAGAATATTAAGAAGGCAGGATCTGTGGTGGGTCTGAGGCTGGACTGTGGAGGAGGGGACAGGCTCAGGTCCATCCTAAACAACACTAACAACCCCCTGAACTGGATATTTGAGCAGCAGAGGAGCGCAGTCACCAACAGTATGTGCTCACTGAGATGCTCTACCACAAGGTTTATTAATTCATTAGTCCCTGAGTAACAGTTTAAATGGAAGGGGAGGTGGGGGGAGACGGGAAGTGTGTTTTTAGGATGTAGAATCTTTTTTATATATCACTTTTTAGCTTATCTACTTTTTATCATATTTATCTCCGCTTCTTTAATCTTAATCATAATAACTTTTTATCATAATTTATTCTGAACTATTTTTTTTTTTTTAAATCTTAGAGCTATTTACATTCTGTATTTATTTATTTATTTATTTAAGTGCTGACTGAGTTTTTGTTGTGTGGAGTGGTGACTGACTGACTACTTTGAATTTCCCTATGGGGATTAATAAAGTTTATCTTATCTTACTAAGTCAGGGACAAACTGGCAGAGAAGACACAGAGGAGAAGATAATATATACAGGACAGATAAGGAGACGCAGGTGGACGAAAACAAGGAAACTTGGGGAAAGATGAGACAGGAAACACAAGGAAGTGAGAAATGTAACAAAATAAAACAGGAAATGGACAGAAAAGACAAAACATGAACTAACAAGTATTCAGAGAATGCCAAATCTCGCCCCTATTTTGTGCCAATCTCAAGTTTCTATGACAACATGTTCTTTAATTATCTCAGCCAATGTGTCCCAATGTTTTTTGTTTGTGGAGCTTCCACTCTCCCAACTTTATTTTCTGTCTTGCTCCCTCCATACATAGGATACTGATGACGTTGTACGTAACCTTCATGGAAATTCAGTTAATACAGTGTATTTACCAGGTTATTTTAATATTTATCTCAAATGACAAACGACCCGACCGACTGCAACCACAATATTATTACATATAGTTTTCACAGCCCGTGCATTACTGTTAGTACAATTTTTTGGCAAACTTTTCCACGTTATTTATAATTCAGTAAATATTTATTAGTTTTTGTTTATTTTATTTATTTTTCTACTTTTTTTTTTTAATTTTATAATTTTTTCTTTGATTTTGTTCCATTTGTATGTTACTTTGTTCATGTTGCCAATTATTTTGTTAGTTTATTATTCATTTTTATTGATGACCTTGGCTTGTTTTGTTTATTTTGTTGCTTATTTTATTATTTTATTTATATATTTTTTACTGCTGAACTGCTAAAGTCTCAGAAGTTAAAGGGTTAAACTTAATTATGTGGAAGAGGGAAATATCTAAAACGTGCAGGACACCGGCCCTCGAGGACTGACACTCCTGCACTAAACATACAGTAACAGGCATCTGGAACAGGAAACATACAGCAGTTAACTTACAAAGAACAAAATAAAACTTAGACAGTCAATTTTGACTCTTTGTAAATCCATCCTGTGGGCTGAATGGAATCCTTTGCAGGACCGCTTTTAGCCCACAGACCATAGGTTTGACACCCCTGATATATATATATATTATTTTTGTTTTTTCGTGCTCTGTCTTTCACTGTTATTCACAGTTGATGAATCACTGCCTCATGATACTCGTGTGAAATAAGATTAGATGCTGGTGACAAAAATAAAAGTCAGACATGTCGTGTGTTGCAGAGCTCTGTGCTACTTGAAGCTGGAGAGATTTAGTGAGGCCAAACAGGACTGTGACGCAGCACTGGAAATGGAGCCAACCAATAAGAAAGCCTTCTACAGACGAGCCATGGCCAACAAAGGCCTCAAGGTGAGGGGGTCGCCCAGTGCACAGAACGCCATCTGGGCGTCTGATCACATTTAACAGCTGGCGTTTGTTTAAAGGAACATTTAATTTCATTAGTCAAACAACACAATACGTTTAAATGCCACTTAAACTGACTTGCGTGTCTGTCCCTAAGGACTACTTGGCGTGTAGCGCCGACCTGCAGGAGGTGCTGCAGCAGGACCCCAATGTGCAGGAAGCAGAGAAGGAGCTGCAGGAGGTCACGGTGCTGCTCAGACAAAGCCTCGCCAACACCAACGCCTCACCGGCCAAAGCTAGGAAGACAGTTCCCATCACAGAGGTACGACAACAAGTATAAGGGAGAGATGGACAAAACTGTGAACCCCTGAATTTATTTATATATATATATATATATATATATATATATATATATATATATATATATATATATATATATATAAATACATAAATAAATACATACATAAAAAAAGGAAATGCTAAATTAACTTGAGACAATTAATTTGACTATAGCACATACAGTAGATGGGTTTTTGGGTATGTTGCATATTTACAACAGTAGGTGTCAAGGGGGAAACTGTTCTAAAACTACAAGATTTTTTTATAAATTTTTTTGAAATTTGTATTTATTTATTCATTCATTTTTTATTTTATTTGAATTTATATTAAAGAAATTATATATCTTTTTTACATTTTGAATTTTTTAAATTATTTTTTTGGGGAAAAAAAATAAGATGTATTTACCCTCACTACCCAATGGTAACTTGATTACAAAGTTGGTCCTCATGAGACATGTAAATGAGCATTCATGTGTGTGTGTGTGTTTGAAGGGCATATATATATATATATATATAAAAAGACCTTGATCAAAAAGAACATCAGTTGAACCAAACCAACTGTCAGGTAACAGAACATAAACATGAAACACAAATATGTAAACTGAGCTCCTTCTCTGAGACCAGCATGAGTCACAAATAATTCAATAAAACAACAGACCAATGAGACAAAGTTTGCAGCTTTAAGCAGATCCAGCTGTACTAGTGTTATTTCTCTACTGTTAAAACTCACCAAACGAGATAAAGAAAAGCAAAAATAAAGTGTCGCATTATGTGTTTTGTGTCACTTTAACAGTTTTCTGATCGTAGGTTGGTTTAAGTGAGTGATGATTCTCTTATCGGCTAATCCATTGTTTTGTGTTACAGTGAAATAGTTCCCACTGGAAACAAATGGCTCAGCGTTTAAAAGGATAAAGCCAGTGTTAGATCAGATCACGTTTTCAGCTGAAGTTAACGAGGAAGTGAAACAGATGCAGGTTCTGGTGACTGGGGCTACATACGTAGTTTACCACCACCAGAGGGTGCATGTGAGAGTGAATGAATAATGGTCACTAATGTGAAGCGCTTTGAGTGGCCAAAAAAGCGCTATACAAAATAAAATCCATTATTATTATTATTATTATTATTATTATTATTATTAATAATAAATTAAGACAAAAATAAGCATGTGCCGAAATTTTTTCCTCGAATGGATTTGGTTGAGAAAGTTCTTTTTTCAGTTTTGTCTATTCTCTATCCCTATTATTAGGTCACATATAGTTGGACATATTTGAAGCTTTTCCATTACCTTCTTCCTCAGGTTGATGGTGATGAGGAAACAGCGGCAGCACCGACGTCCCAGAGCAGCAGAGGCGATGACATCTCCGTCAACCTCCATCCCACCAACGCCTACGAGTTCGGCCAAGCTCTGAACGCCGTTCGCTGCAGCAGGAACACGGAGGCGTGCGCCGACTTGCTGGAGTCCACGGATCCGCGGACGCTGCCTGAGTTCCTGAGCACCCACCTGGACGGACACACCATCAGTTTCATCATGGAGGCACTGGACTCCCACCTTCTGCAGAAAAACCCCACACTGGTGTACCAGCACCTGCAGCACCTGCACACCACTGACAGGTTCTCGGTAAGAGCCTCCGTTTACATCCACCTGGGAACAACAGCTCCTGCTTCTTTTTTTGGTTTTAAACAATCCTACATTCAGACTGCAGGTAAAAAAAAAAAAAAAACCTGACATGTGACGCATGTCAGTCTGCAAAAGCACAAAGCAGACCCCGCCCACTTTCATATGTGCTCATTAATCAGACGCTTATCTGATGGTTTACAATATGACTTTGACTAGTTTTAACTGAATGATATAAACAAGACAGACAGACAGACAGACAGATAGATAGATAGACATACAATGTGCTACTTTAGGACCATAGACTGTTCACACATGAGTCTGATGTTAATACATTTACATTATAATGTGAACAACCACCTAAAAAATAAACATTCAGATAATCACAATTAAGCTTTAACACCTGCAGTGTGAATGTAGCATTATCGCTGTGGGTGAAAACAGTACAATGGAAGACATTTTACATTCATATATATATTTTTTTTGTGGAATGTCCTTTGCGGTGGATTTTATTTTTTTAGTAAACCTGTGAAACTCATCCACTGCAGAAGACAAAATACCTCTATGTAGTTTTTTACCTGACGGTTCAGACACTGGCAGTTCAATCCCAGACTCCTCCACCATCATCACATGACACCAACTTCCTCCAATGCATCAACAAGAGAGAAACTACAAAAATGCAGTTAATTCACCACTTCTCAGTCCAACAGGAGTCTTCTTTTGTGTCCACACTTTTCCAGTAACAACACATGTTTTTCACACCCTTTAAGGAACAGTTCAGACCCAGTGGGGGTTGTTGACCCTGGAACCACTTGTTCTGTTTGATTTTAAGTGTAATGAGATATTTGGAATAGAAATGAGGAAAAAATACATTCGGTCACATTTAGATTTTTTTTCCAGTGTACAGGCTGGCGTGGAGTGGACCCTTTGCCAATCTGGTTTTGGCCCATGGACCACACTCACACACACACACCCCTCTCTAACCCCCCTCTGCTGTGTGTCTGCAGGTCTCACTGATGCTGCTAGAGAAGGACGAACGCCACCGCATGACTCAGCTGTTCGAGCATCTGTCGGCCGCAGAGAGCGCCGAGTTCACCCAGAACGACGTCCAGAACCTGGCCAACATGTACATCTGACCCTACCCCCACCCCATCCCCCGCCCCCACTGCATGAGCTACTGTACCACTACACCTCTCGGATCTATGCAAAAACAGCGCACAAGAACTGAGCACACACAAAGGCAGGAAGCAGCAGCAGGAGTCCCAGAGCAGGACGAAGGAACTGACTCACATCCATTCACTGGCGTCTGAAGGAAAACTTCTTCTCTCTCCAGGACATTTTGCTATGCAGATTTACTTTTGTACCACCACCGAACACTTCTCTTCCGCCGTGTAACAGGCAGACGACGCCACATTATGGACCATTCACTTGATAAGAAAAAACAAGTTCCAACATCCAACATTTAGGCACGAGCAAATCTTTCCCTGGCGCTTAGATTTTAGTGGAGTTCAGCTCCGGTCATTGAACCCTGTGGATAATTCAG
Source organism: Siphamia tubifer (assembly GCA_020466265.1). Taxonomy (NCBI): domain Eukaryota; kingdom Metazoa; phylum Chordata; class Actinopteri; order Kurtiformes; family Apogonidae; genus Siphamia; species Siphamia tubifer. The sequence continues at coordinate 52,604,720 of CM035798.1, read as the reverse complement.
ATCAGATAAGACCCTCAGCCCTCACTTGCATTAGTTGAAAACCACAAATACCAGGGGGTGTCAAAGTCAACGCCACATTCAGACCAATTTGATCGCCACAACTGGGCTGGACCAGTCAAATAACAACACAATTAGCCTAATATAGCGACTAAAAAATAGTTTCCTTTGTCAAATTAAATTATGAAAATGTTTACACTTCACAAAAAATGGGAATAACCATAAAATTATAACACTGAAAATTGTCAGAAAAATCTGTGTAATTTTAACAATATTCTGCCTCAGCTTATCATTTACACGTGTTTATTACAACTTACAGATTCCGTGTATCATTCGTTTTTCAAAATAAAACCAAAAATAAGACAACGAAACAACAAGTTGTTTGTTCATTATTTGTTTCCAAAACCAAAATGAAAAAACGAATAACAATGCGTTTTTTTTAGTTTTCCTTTTTGTGTTTAAATGAATAATGGAAAAAAAAAAGGATAACGGCCATTTTCTGTTTTAACCAATTTTAACCTGACAGCAAATTGAATAAACCAGAAATGATCTTTGACCCACAGTGACAAAGATGTAAACCTACGTCCTATTTGGGGAAACTAAGAGGGTCACCCTAAGAGAGGCATGGGCAAACTATTCCACAAAGGGCCGATGTGGCTGCAGGTTTTTGTTCCAACCAACCAAAAATACACAGTTTGACCAATCAACTCTCCATTGATTAATTGAGTCAAGTCTGCAGCCACACCGGCCCTTTGGGAATGGTTTGCCCATGTCTGCCCTAAGACTTGAAGATATGACCACAGAGGAAATTAGTGTCATATCATACCCTAATGATCATAATGATTTTGGTTTCGGAAACAAATAATGAAGAAACAAGTTGTTTTTTTTCATTGCCTTATTTTTGGTTTTATTTTGGAAAAACTAATGAACAAATGAAAATGGATTTTACAGTTCACAGTCAATCTACAAATATACAAAACATTTAGTAAAAGATATATTTTTGCTAAGATTTTAGAGTTTGGAATTTGTTGCCATTATTTATTGATTATTACGCTGTTATTTTACTGGTCGAACCCACTTCAGATCACACTGATCACTTTTCGGATATGTAAGCAACACTAAAATTGTAATATTTCTTTTGTATATTAGAATTAATTTCCAATTTTGATTTGGTTGTTTTCAGTATCCAGCGTGTTTTTTACATATCCAAAATATAAGATTCTTTCATCTGTTGGTCTGTATGTGGCTCCTGAACCTTGCACTTCAGTGTAGTTTTGGCAAATTCAGATTAGTATGTTCACTGTAAAAGTCTAAATCTGACCAAGTGTATTTTTCTCATTTCTAGTCCAAATATCTCATCACATTTAAAATCAGACTGAATCACCTAAAGAGGAACTTTTCAGTCAGATATAGGAACTGATTTATAGACAATAGATCTGGAAAATCTTACAGGAGCGGCCATGGTTAGAAGGTAGAGCGGGTTGTCCAATAACAAAAGGGTTCGAGGTTCAAATCTTGCTCTGCCCTCGTCAGTCCGTTGTGTCCTTGGGCAAGACACTTCACCCTCCTGCTTACAGTGCCACTCAAACTGGTGTGTGAATTTTCAGTGGTGGTGGGAGGGGCCATTTGGTGTGACTTGTCAGCCACGCTTCCATCAGTCTGCCCCAAGGCCAAACCTAATTTACCACCACCAGAGTGAGAGAGAATAAATAAAGTAAAGAGCTTTGGGTGCATTGAAAAGCGTTATAGAAATCAAACCCATTAGTCCAAGAAATCTTGCGTTAATTTTTACTTGTTCCATTGGCAGATTTATTTAGTTTAATTCAAGAGGAATTTTCTTGGTAACATTTCTTGAAATAGGATTTTCCAGATCCACTGTCTAAAAATAAGTTGTTATAGCTAACAAAATACACTTGTTCCATTGGCAGAATTTTTTTGCTTGATTTGAGCAAAAAATAAAAATATACATTAATTAAGCAAAAAGTTTTTTTTTCAATTAAGCAGGAAAAAAATATTGAAGCAAAAAATAATTGAATTAAGAAACAAAAATCTTGAATCAAAGAAAAAAATCTTAAATTCAGCTAAATAAATGAATACCATGTATGTGTATATATATATATATATATATATATATATATATATATATATATATAATTCAGCAAAAGAAAAATCTAGAATTAAGTTAAAAAATGAGTTGAGCCAAAAATAAATGAATAAATAAATCTGCCAGTGGAAGCAGTGTACATGATCTTGGTCAGATTTCTTTAATCAGATTTTCCATATCTATCGTCTATAAATCACTTCTTACGTTTCACTGATAAGTTCCTCTGTAGGTGATTCTGTCTGATTTTAAGTGTGATGAAATATTTGAACTAAAAATGAGACAAATCTACTTGATAAAATGTTTGACGCCCCTGTTGAATAGACCTTCAGTGATTAGAGGAAAATCTAAACTATACTCGGCTCAGATGCTGTTGTTCTCATTTATCAGCAGATCTGGGTTTTCATCAGGTTAAAACAACGCAGTAGCATCCACCCGTTCCTACGGCAACGTCTGGATGTTTTGGGTTTTGTTTGTTTGGGTCACTTCCTGTCCAGATATTGGTTTACCGTATTCGTCTGCCGGCCAAAGCACATCTGACCCTGTTCCCTCCATCAGCTGGGTGGATCCAGATGTGTCGACACAAGGGGGAGAAGCAGCATCTTCACTATGGGATGTGTGCCTTGGATCACAGACTAACACTTTGTTGATGTACAAATGAGAGTATATTTATGTCATTGGGTAGCTTTTATGAATTGTCAAAATGGTTTGGATTCTCGCATCATTTAATTTGTTATTTAAAAGTCATTTGTTGAAGCGGCGTGAATCCAAAACATTATTTTTATTTCAAATTGGTCATCAACTGAATGTAATGTATTTAGTAGATGCAAACACATCTGGGGGGGCAAGAGGCAATAATTACATGTAATTATAATAATAAATTCATGTTTTACAGTACTTCCTCTTCATATTATATTTCAGTAGAGATGTAAAAATTTACATATTCAGAGGGCTAAAGAATAAACTGGAGAGAATCTAAAGATGTTTTGTTCTTCTGTGCAATGATGCGTTCACATACCTGAATAAAACTGGAATAAACAGGACTTCCATTCACCTGAAACAGACATTTCAGATATATATTTTTTTATTTTTCTGATATGCATTTACACGCATATTGTAAAGCAAATTACCAAACAAATATACAAATACCTTATGCCATTCTGCACAAATTACAAATTATATCTGGCACTAGTGTTCAAATTAGGATCAAGAATCTGGAGTTTTGGTGGAGGATGAGAAAACGGAATAAAATTAAACGTCCGCTTTTACCGTACGTAAGAACCTCGTTCCTGGGTCGAGGTTTGAGATGTTTTTTAGAGATTCGCCTGAGCAACTGAAAAGGTTAAAAACAGGCAAAAGCCCTGTTCTGAACATGACCTGAAGTCGGAATCACCGGGTTCAAAAAAAAAAAATGAAGTGAACCTGTGAGGGGTCAGAGGTCAGACGTAGGATGTGGTTGCCATTCGTGGTCGGTGTTTTTACTAGGGCTGGGCGATATGTCCTAAAGATATCTGATTTTTCCACACACAAAAAACAATTTAAATGTTTTCTCTTGTACAGGAAATTAAGCCAATGCTAGGCTAGTCGTATTAGCAATATTAGGACGTAAAGTTAACCGGAAAACTGTTTAGTCGCCGACATAAATCACAAGGAAATGTAACATTAGTGCGATAGGAACTACATGTGGACTGGGGAACGAGCCTGAGTCGGTATCGGATCCTGGGCCCGAACCGGACCGGAACTCGATACGGCGCGTGAACCCTCGGGGACAAGCGTTGCGCGTGCCAGAATATTCTAGAAGGGAGGAGTATGGGGAGTTTATGTGTCTGCCTCTTCCAGGAGGCTCATGGGGCCTAAGATCGGAAAATTAATGAATGGTATTCAATGAGAAATAATATGCTAAAATCGTATCTGGTTTGTCATGTGCCCTGAAACACACACGTTGTACCTGATAATAAATGATAATTATTAATGTGTGTTTCCTCTGCTTCCGTTAAACAACGGCTGTTTCATTTGCGAGTAAAACCCGTTAATAATTTGGACTACACACCTGTCGCGTATGTGACGTCACCGCAGACTCAACACCACAGCTGAGCATAGTGTGACGTCACATACGCGACGCACTGTAGTCTCTTACTAAGCCCACATAAAACCTAATGTCACGTTTGCTTCCCATCATAAACGGGTGGTCTGCTTATGACACATCAAATATTTATTATTAACCGCTATCAAATGTGAATTTCAGAACACTTGTCAAACAGAATCAGAATTTAGCTTGACTTGCTCCATTCACTCCCATTCAAATTTCTTTGTGAGCTAAGCAGAAGGAGCAGAAGGGCGTGACCATGGTGTTTAATTTGTGTCAATAAAGTCAAAGAAAATTTTAAAAAGTGCAACCAAAAAATATCAATTCAAAATGCAAAAAAAAAATAAAAAAAAATTCTAATGAAAAATATAAAATTGCAATGAAAAAAATATGCAGATCGTGTAAAATATTTGCCTTCACATCTTTCTCAGTTTTGGTTGTTATCGTTTTTCCTTTAGTACAACTTCAACCTTTTCGTTTGCGTTCCCTGACTGTCTGATGGGGCAGGACTTACTATACTACTTACTATAAGTTTATGGTCGACGGACAGCTAAATAAGATAAATACTTAGCTGTCTGTCAAACATAAATAAACCAATAGTAATCAACCCAAGGAAGTCCTGCCCACACCAGCCATGTTTGTGTCAAAAACCACAATCAAAAAGTCAGGGAGTGCAAACGAAAAGGCTGAAGAAAAGAAACTGAGAAAGATGTGAACATAAATATTTTACACGATTTGCTATTTTTTTTCCACTGCAGTCTGTTATTTTTCATTTTAATTTTTTTTATTAGATTTTTCTTTGTTGGTATTTTTTGTTCACACTTTTAAAAATCTTATTGAACTCATTGACACAAGGAGCATAAGAAGGGGGCATGGCTCCAGAAGTTCCCGAGCGAAATAACAAAAGGAGGGGGGGTTTACTTTTAAATGGTTTTTTTTTTTATTAATTTTTTTGGAATTAATACAATTTATTTATCACCCAGACCTAGTTTTTACCTACAGTTGATCACAGTAGAAGTGCTGTGGACGGCGGGAGCAGGAAAAAAAATCTAACCTAAAAAACGGAAATTCAGTATCAATATATATTTTAAAAATTATTTAAGTTCAAGCTGATGATACGTTCAGCCAAACAGACCAGTTAAATAACATGATTTCATAGTTTACAACTCAAATTGTCCTCTGTGTTTTAATGCAAAAGTGCAATTTCAATAAAATCTTGTCATATTTACGTCTCATTTCATATATTAATAATTGACAAATGCCCCAAAACTTCAGCAACGAGCATAATATTGTCCAAATTCTACTAATTTTCTTAAGAACTTACTGGTTGTTTAAATCATTCACATTTCTTGAGACAGGTTAGTTTGTAAATATGGACATTTTAATCATGTAATGAAATGATTATTGCACTAAGATGAAAACAGATAATCTGGAATTATTACAGCCACAAATATGCTCATTTATAGCCTATCTACAAAAAACAAACAAAAATAAACCAGGGTGTCAAACTCCTTTTAGTTTATTCAGCCCAATATAATATGAACATAATAAAGTAGAAATGAGAACTCCAAAGGTTTCTCTTCGTTCTAGTGTAAAAATAAAAGTAGAAGTACATGAAAATGTTACCTGAACAAATGTGAAACCTCTGAAAGAACTTAATAAATGTAATTTTAACAATATTCTGCTGATCACTAAACGTTTTTTGTAAGTTGGAATGCAAATGTTTAAATGTTATAATGAATATTGTTAAAATTGCACTTTAATTTTTATTTATTTATTTTTTTAAATTCAGTGTTTGTGTTTTTCCACATTTTTTAAAGGACATATTTTAGATGTGAACCTTCATATAATATCATTTTACTCTTTTCACTGTTATTTTACTGGTCTGGGCAGTTCGACGTCATACTGTTTTATATGTGGCTCCAGCCCTGTTTGAAATAATCCACACATGAACTGATACTGAAATACTTCACACTGCAAAAATATAAGTCTTACCGAGTGTATTTTTTTCTCATTTATACTTAAAACATCTCATCACAGTTAAAATACAACACGATCAACTAAAAAGTAACTTCAGTGAAATACAAAGAACCAATTGTTTTTATTAACAGGTCTTAGAAATCATATTTCAAGAAATCTTACTCAGATATTTTTACACTTGTTACATTTTTTTTCTTAATTAATTGTTTTGGTTTAATGTAAGCAAAAGAAAAATCTACCACATGAAATTTATGTTGGTACCATTTCTTAAAATTAGACAGAATCACATAAAGAGTGACTTTTCAGTGAGATATAAATTGATTTATAGACAAATCTGTAAAATTGTATTTGAAAAAACCTTACAAAGATAATTTCCATTTGTTCCATTGGCTCATTTATGTATTTATTTATCAATTCAAGATATTTATTTTTGTTTAACTAAAGCAAAACCCCCCCCCAAACATCTACTAATAAAACAAATGAAAATTATGTTGGTAAAAGGTCTTAAAATTAAACTGAATCACAGAGTATTTTGTCAGTGAGATATAATAACTGATTTATAGACAAATTGTATATGAAGAAACCTAAAGATAATTCCCATATGTTCCATTGGCTCATTTATTTATTTAAGTTTTTATTTTGTTTAATTCAAGCAAAAAAAAATTAAAAATCTACAAATGGAACAAATTAAAATTATGTTGGTAAAAGGTTTTAAAATTAGACAGAATCACATAAAGAGTGACTTTTCAGTGTGATATAACAACCAACTTTCAGACACTAAATCTGGACAATCTTGTTTCAAGTGTGATATACTTGGACTAGAAATGAGAAAAAAATACACTTGGTAAGACTTAGATTTTTTTCCCAGTGCGCTGCCGCCGTACGCTGTAGGAAACAGAACACCGAACCCTGTGGCAGAGCGTCCACATTAACCCTTTATGTGAACATGAATGGAATCAGAATTTTAAAAAAATCAAATAACAGTGCAGGTGAATCTGTATCGTTCATTCATTCGTTTTTTCAAAATAAAACCAAAAATAAGGTAACAAAACAACAACTTGTTTCTTCATAATTTGTTTCCAAAACCAAAATGAAAAAAAATGTATAGTGATGCGTTTTTTCAGTTTTCCTTTTTGTGTTTAAATGAATAGAAAAAAAATGGATAATGGAAGTTTCCTGTTTTATCCAAATTTGACCTGAAGCTAGTTGAGTAAACCGGTAATGACTGTGACCTGCTTTGACAAAGAAACCTACGTAGCTTAGCCGCGCTATCCCTATTCATTCCATGTATGGGTCTAGTGGTGCTTCATAGTCAGAGGAGGCGGGGCTAAAAGATTGTCTTTCAAATCCTCTGTATGTAATAGGACGGCACTACAACCAATCAGCGTAATCTTTAGGATGATGTAGTTCAGGGGTCTCCAACCTATTCCACAAAGGGCCGGTGTGGCTGCAGGTTTTTGTTGAAACCAAGCAGCAACACACCAGACTTCAATCAATTAATCAACTGATCTCAGTCTGCAGAGAGTCAATTGGTCAAACTGTGAACTCTTGGTTGGTTGGAACAAAAACCTGCAGCCACACCGGCCCTTTGTGGAATAGGTTGGAGACCCCTGATGTAGTTAGATCGCCTTTGATAAAAGAGAATCTACACCCGTTCTTCTTCTTCTATGGTTGTTTCTCTCCAAATCGTCACACCGTCACTTTGTTACGCCCACCCTCTGACCCTATAGTTCACCGTGATTCGTCTGCCAGTTTCTATCCAAAAGTTACATTGAGTGTAACTAGACTACTACTGTAGCACATAAGGTTTACTAGCGGTACTAGGGTAAAACCTACATCCTATTTTGGGGAAACTAATAGGGTTACTCTAAGACCTGAAGATATGACAATGGAGGAAACTGGTGTCATATCAAATCATTTTGGTTTTTATGATTCATTTCTGGGTTACTCAATTTGCTTCAGGAAAACAGCCATTATCTGTTTTTGTTATTCATATAAACACAAAAAGGGAAACTGAAAAAAATGCATCACTATCTTTTGTTTTCATTTGAAGTTGTTTTTTCGTGGTCTTATTTTTGAAAAAAACAAATGAATCAATAATCCATGGATTCAGGAGCCTCGGGCCGATCGGCAGCCTCGGTTAATTTGCGTTTCTTTGTGAAGCATGTTATTATGACACGGCAGCGTGTAACATGTACGTCTGGTATAATCCCGGCTCTGTAGTCTTCGCCGGGGGGGGGGGGTTGTTAAAAAGGGACGCGACATTAGGCGTGTTTCCACTATCGGAACTTTCCGGCACTTTTTGGAGGATGTAATTTGGCCTGGTCCTCTCAGGTGTTGTGTCTCCATACAGAATGACCCTGGAAGAACATAAGAACCTTGCGATGGCATCATCATATCACGTCAGTTGCTATGGTAATGAGACTAACAAAAAAGCGGCAAAACAAAGTAACAGCAGCAGAGAAGGAAATGGCAAAGCTCGACATGGTCACTCTTCTTGTTCATTCCATCTTCGTTTTTTCACTGTTCTTCTGCTTCGTCATGTGGTAAACTTCCTCCAGCAGCTACTCTTGTATTGTTTTTCGCAATCTGATGATGTCATTTGCGACAAATAATTGGTGCCGTTTCTGCCCATCGGCTCTACCAGGCCGCCCTCGAGCAAGAACTCACGGGGGCCGACAGGGGAAAACGTACCGCATCGATAAAACGCTGCAAATGAAAGAAACAAGCAACGACCAAAAACACAAACACATAAAACAAACACAACACAAGTGAAGCTGCGAGAGAAAAATGCTCCGATAACAGAAACCAAGCAGAAGCAAAAACGTACAAACGCTCCAAAACAACTGCGAAGGAAAAATGCTGCAAATACCAAAGCATGCAAACTCCCGAAACTACTGCAAGTGAGAAACACTGCAAATTCACTCCACAACAAAATGGAAGTTCACCAAAATAAAAGAAGACGACTGTGGATGAAGACAAAGTTAAAGTTAATTAATTTAAGAGATTAACGTGAAAAGATTTGTTTCCCTTCGTCATTTTTAAACAAGGTACTGCACTACTATTAGCAAAGTTCCTCTGCCGCTCTACACCTTTACACGACAATCTCTTAAATTAATGAACTTCAACTTTGTCTTCATCCACCGTCTTATTTTGGTGAACTTCCGTTTTGTTGTGGAGTGAATTTGCAGCATTTCTCTCTTGCAGTTGTTTTGGGAGTTTAGATGTTTTGGTATTTGCAGCAATTTTTGTTTGACATTTGTTTTGGGGCGTTTGTACGTTTTCGCTTCAACTTGGTTTCACTGCTTCACTTGTGTTGCATTTGTTTCATTCGTTTGTGCTTTTAGTTGTTGCGTCTTTCTTGCGTTTGCAGCGTTTTGTCGATGCGGTGCGTTTGCCCCTGCCCGCCGCTGTAGGAACTCAGTCAGTTCCTGTAAAAGTTCCGGAAGGCAGCCATGTCGGTGGAAACGCACGCATACCTACCGTGAAGTTCCTGTAAAATGGTCTGGTGGAAACACGCCTTTAGTCTTTAGCGTAAAAAGGGACGCGACATATACTGCGTTGTGCGGATGATGAAACACAAGTCAGAAGGTATAAGATTTAACAAGAGCCTGAGTGCTGTCTTTGGTAGGCAATTGAAAAGTCTTCATTTACCATGTTGTTTTACCACAGTATGTGAAAGAGCGTCCTTCCTACACAGACACACATTCCAACATCTATGAGTTGTTGTTGTTTGCAGTCTTAAAGACACAGTGGAAGGAGACAAACAGAAAACACTTCTTGAAGGCACCATGAGTTAACAAAGATATCAAAGCTCTCTCTCTTACTCAGTGAGGCGACACCATCAGCCTGAATAAATCACCTTTTAACGGGACACTACATTTTCTTTACACAATTTCACAGAATTGACCAACCCATTGGTTAAATGTTATTATACTGACTTTCAGCATTATTTTCCAAAACCGTGGCCTTCCAGAGACCGTTCGCAGATCACATGTTTCTGCAACCTGCACACTGCAAAAAAAAAAAACAAAAAAACAAATCCACATCTTAAAAAGTTGTGTTTTTCACTTATTTCAAGTGGAAATATTTCATTAGGCTTCAATTTAAGACAGACTCGCCTAAAGAGGAAGTGTTCAGCAAGATATGAAGAATTTATTTTTCAGCAATAGGTCGTGAAAATCTTACTGTAAAGTAAAGCTACTAAGATGATTTTCACTTTTGTTCCATTGGTAGATTTTTTGAATTAAGCAAAATGAAAAATCCACCATTGATTGGAACAAGTGAAATTTATCTTGGTAACATTTATCTATTTATTACATATAAGGTTATTCAGATGTATTATCCAAAAATAAATTGTTATAATCTCACAAAATACACTTGTTCCATTGGCAGATTAATTTGTTTTGCTTGAATTGAGAGAAAAAAACATTTGAATTAAGCAAATAAAAAAATCTTGAATTATGCAAAAAAAAATTCTTCAAAAGAAAAAAACTAACAAAAAACATGGTGAATTAAGCCAAAATTAATAAAAAAAATTATCTTAAATTCAGCAAAAACAAAATTATTGAATGAAGCTACAAAAATTGAACATCAAATATACAAACAAAAAAAATATGCTGAATTAAGCAAAAAAAAAAAAAATCTTGAATAAAAAACTAAGCAACAAAAATCTTGAATTAAAAAAATCTTGAATTCAGCAAAAACATATTGAATTGAGGAAAAAAATAAAATTAAACTGAAAAAGTCTTGAATTCATCCAAAAAAAAATCTTGAAAAAAAAATTCTTCAATTCATCAAAAAAAGTTGAATTAAGCAAAAAAAAAAAGCAAAACAAAAAAAATGTGCCAGTGGAAGCAGGTGTACATGACCTTGGTCAGATTTCTTCTATTGTCTATAAATCAGTTCTTATATCTGACTAAAAAGTTCCTTCAGGTGATTCTGTCTGATTTGAAGTGCGATGAGTTATTTGGACTAGAAATGAAAAAAAAAAACTCTTGGTAAGATAGTGTTTTTTTCCAGTGTACCAAGTGTATTTTTCTCATTTTTAGTTAAAATATCCAATCGCACTTAAAATAAGACATAATCACCTAAAGAGTAGCGTGTAAGTGAGACGTAATAAACATATTTTTAGACAATAGATCTGGAAAATCATACTTCAAGAAATATTACCAAGTTAATTTTCACTTGTTCCATTGGCAGATTTTATTATTATTAATATTATTTTGCTAAATTCATGCAAAAAAATCTTCTTGAAATCAGATTTTCCATTGTCTCTAAATGAGTTCTTTATATCCGACTAAAAAGTTCCTCTTCAGGTGATTCTGTCTTACTTTAAGTGTGATGACATCATTTAAACTAGAAAAGAGACAAATACACTTGGTCAGATTTGGATTTTTGCAGTGTATATACAACGAGCCTTCCTCAGAACAGAACAGAACAAGGCCAGAGCTCTATGACACCACTTTTCCACCGACGCAGCAGACGGAGGGTTGGGTTTGGTACCAGCGCCAGAACCACTTGTTCACATTTCAGCCTGGAAACCTGGACCCAGAGGAGGAGCCGCTGCCCCGTAAAAACCAGGATGTGGGACAGGGGGCAGAGTTAAAGCAGCATCTCATCTCTATGAAACATCACAATCTGTTTGAACAGCTACTTGTTACTGTAAAATAAACACTTTTCTGGGTCTTTAGAACCAGCTGACTGTCCTTTAAACATGGATATAACATCACATTTTTATAATTCTGACTCACATCGGCCAGCAGCAACACAGCAGTGGTGAAATTCAAGCCCAAACCACTTCTAATAATGATCTGTAAAGCAGAGGTGGGAAGTACTTCATTATTGTACTTAAGTATTTTTGGATAAATATCTGTACTTTATACTCCTTACATTCTCAGAATAGACTCATTACTTTTTCCAAACTAAACCGATGCGAGTGTAGGACAGAAATTGTGACTTTATCATAATTATGACTTTTATATCATAATTTTTATTTTTTACATATCTTTTTATTTTAAAAATATGGCATTTTATCTCGTACTTGTAACTTTTCATCTTATAATTTTGACTATTTTTCCTCATAATTATGCATTATCTCATAATTGAGACTTTCTTTTATCACAATCCCCCCTCATTTTTCCTTCATTTCCTGTCCATACCCACAAAACTGAATACTGTGACCTGATCAAACACTTTATCTACAAACTAACTCACTTTTTAAGGCTTTATTTGTGGATACTTTTGAAAAGTTTTCAGATTTTTCTTGCTTAAATACATTTTACCAGAGTATTTTTTCTGCAGAAGTAGTTGTACTTCTACTTAAGTGGGGCGGTCATGGCTCAATTGGTAGAAGGGTTGGTGGTTCAAATCTTGCTGTGTCCTAGTCAGACTGTTGTGTCCTTGGGCAAAGACGCTTCCCCCTTCTTGCCTTCAGTGTCACTCACACTGGTGTATGAATGTTTGGTGGTGGTCAGAGGGGGCGTAGGTATAAAATGGCTGCCACGCTTCTGTCAGTCTGCCCCAGGACAACTGTGGCTATGTATGTAGTTTACCACCACTAGAGGGAGCATGTGAGAGTGAATGAATAATGGGTCACTAATGTAAAGCATTTTGCGTGTCCAAAAAAGCGCCATATAAATCCATTATTATTATAATTATTATTTATTATTAAGTACAGAATGTGAGTACTTTGACCACCTCTGCTCTAAAGTAGAACTACCAACGATTATCTGTGTCAGTGGAAAAGTGGGTGTACGTCATCTTAACCCTGAAAACACAGTGAGAGTTTTGGGCATCAGCTACAGGTCTAAAGTCAGGGTGAACTAAGATGCTAAAGAGCTGTTGAGCACCACTTCCCAACAAGGGATTAGAGCTACTGTATGTGCAGTGATCTCATTTGTATTTCAGCGTTAAGACGATGACCGATGCCGAGCCCGGGCCTTTAGAAACATACAACAGAGGGGTCATTTCAAATGCAACGTCCAGGGAAAAAAAACAAACAAACAAACGAACAAAAAAAAAAAGTCATAATAAATAAAGGAGAACAGAAGGGTTCTTCTGTTATTAATAAGTCCATTTTGGGAGAAAAACAAAAAGCAGAAATAGTGAATCACATTGCCTGGTCCCTGTTCGAGTTCTCCTCCCGGAAAAAGCAGTAACTTTTAAGATTCCTGCGTGGTGTTGCATCCGCGTTTAAGAGCCCAAATTAAAATCGTAGCAAAAGTGGCACAGTGGTTTTTATTTGAACCTACACAGATGTTTGACAACGGCGTGAATCGGCCGCTGCCTTCTGCTGCGAGTGGTGACGAGTGAGCGCGTGGAGGGTGACGAAAAACACCAGCATTCACAACCTTAACTTTTCTCACGTGGTTGCATTTTGTTTTTTTGTTTTTAACCTTTAATACTTTTAAAACGACCCGTCTTAACAGTTACACAGATCTGGGCTTTAGTTGTTTTTTTTTTCTTCCTTTTTTCTATAACTCAAAGGTTTGCTTTTTATGGAGGACATAAACTCCAAAAGAACGTGCTCCAACTTTAAGGGAATAACAGAAAAATGCAGGTTAAACTGTAAGCTCATTAGATTAGTGGAGAAAAAAAAAGATCTTTTAATAGAAACATAGTGTCTGTGCAGCACTTAAGGTATTGAGATTTCATATGTCGGTCTGTATGCAGGAGTTCCTGGGCTGCTGCTGGGTCTGGGTTTGAGTTTGGGTCTGGGTCTGGGTTGGATGCTGTGGTTGGTGGTGGTGATGGTTGTTGTTGGTTTCTTTTAGCAGCTCTCCGGTGTTGCTGTGCGAGTCCAGCTCAGCAGGACACACCAGGTTGACATTCTCCTCCGTGATAAAGCAGAGAGGGGAGAGCTCGGCGCCGTGGCCCAGGGACGAGGTGGTGGACGTGGGGGAGTGGGGGGTGATGAAGGCTCCCTGTCCCTGGGCCGAGGTGGAGGAAGAGGCGGGGCACGTCTCCAGGCGATCGTTCTCCACCTCGGGTAAAGGGCTGACGGTGGCGAAGCGCGTGTGGTAGTCGCTTCCGCCGCACCCGCCTCCGGAGCCGTGGCTACAGGACGTCTTCATGCTCTCCAGGTCGGAGCAGCTGAACTCGGAGAAGTGGCTGGAGTGGGAGTCGGCGACCGAGGGGAGGCTGCCGCTCAGCGAGGGCGAGTCGAACTCCGAGGAGTTGGTGCTGCGTTGCTCCAGCAGCTGAGCGTCCATGTCCTCACGCGTCTCGTTGATCTTGGTGCCGCCTCCTCCGCCTCCTTTCTTGCGCAGCTTGCCTTTGCTTTTTTTGCCGCCCGAGCTGGAGGAGCAGGAGGACTCTTTGGCCCATTTGGCGGAGGTTCCTTTACTGTCGGAGGATGCGCAGCCGTTCGACGGGCAGGTCCATCCACAGCGGCCAACATGGCTGCCATCGTCTACGCTACTGCTGCCGCTGTGGTGTCGCAGTTTCCCTGGTTTGGACTCTATGTCGACCTGGACCTCCATACTGTTCCCGTCTCTGGAAGAAACACAGAGCTGAGCGTGAGGTGGTGGTCAGTGCATTTACAGAGGTGTCAAACATGCGGCCCGTCTAAAGAGTCCAATCTGGCTCTTTGGATTCATTTATGAAATGCAAACATTACAGTAAGATATTAATCATTTTAGTTTATGATCCACATTCAGACCAATTCAGTCTCATAATAACCTAGAAATATTAACACGTAAAGAAAATTATCTTTGTAAATGTAATTTTTTTTCAAAACAAAGTATGATTTTACAGAAAAATCTCAAAAATCTGAATAAATCTGAAAAACTGGAAATGTCTTGAGATAAGTACAATTTTAATAATATTTCACCTATTACTAAGTATTTTATATATATGTGTAAATGATAATCTAAAGCCTAATATTGTTTGTTTTCATAATGTAATTTTACTGTTTTCACTCTTAAACAGAGAGAAAGGTTTGGGGTTGACATGATTTATATACTATTGTTATTTTTTTACTGGTTCGGTTTCACTTCACAAACAAAAACTGTTTCAATTTAGTGTTTTTCTAAATTACTTGCCTTCTGACACCTGTTCCATTAACAAAACTCAGTAAAAACACTTAAAAAAGGAAAATGGTTGAATTCTTATAAATATTTAAACTAAAGGATCCATTGAGAATGCATCAGTTAATGATCAGCTCATCATTATCATCATCTCTGCAGAAGACTGATAAAGATGGAATGTGTTCCAGGTGACATGCAGGACACCGGCCTGTGGTCTAATAAGCACTGGACTGTTGTTTTTATTCCAGCCTACATGCACAGGACTGTGATTTATTGTGGAAATCAAGTTGCTTATATGACAGGTATGGATATGTACTCTTCAGTTTGTGAAGCTCCATCACTGACCACAACAGCTGTAATAATGAGTCAGCAAATCATCAACCCAGTGGAGAACTGGCAAAACAAAGGCAAAAAAAATGACACTAATTTGTACATGGTGTACTTTCTGCCTGTTCTACTTTTTTGTGCAGATGAGATGCACCATGTTCCACTTCTATGCCAGGATTTGGGTCAGAACACCTGGTCCAGTTCCAGTTCAACTCGTCTGTTTACATGCAGGAACAGATCCGTTTTCAATCACTTTATCTAGGTGCGTAACGAGTTGACCTTCAATTTCAGTGGAGCTAACACGTTGACGTGTCCTTTTAAAGGCCGGGGTCAGTCGTACCAATACAATAATTTGACTCAGTGAGAGTCACATGCAATTCAATTCAATTTTATTTATGGAGCCCCAAATCACAACACGGTCATCTCACAGGGCTTTACAGGGTTTATTGGAGAAAACAACCACAGAAATAGTCCCAAGCATCCCCTGTCCTTAGACACTCCTCCTCTGCAGGAAAAACTCCAAAACCCAGTGTGAAAATAAGACACCTCAGGGAGGACCACAGTGAAGGACATAGAAAAGACTAGTGTGAACATTCAACATGCAAAGATTTAACAGTAATTAACAAAAAAAATAAGACAAAGCTTGAGATACCTCTTCTTTTATTGTCTTTTATTGATGATTAATTGTTGATCTTTTTATTGATGATTTCATGGTGGTGCCGAAGAGACACTGTTAAAATGTAGTGTCAATAAACTTTTATTCTATTCTATACACCGACCGCAATTTCCATTTCTGATTCCTGCAGATTATGACTTTTTTTGGTCACTTCTGAGTATTTTTCTGAACAAACTAAACTATAATTCATCACATGAAACGATTCTTTGTGCATTTTGTGACCTGTGGCACACAAAAAAAAGTGTTCGAGGTTAAAAAAAAAAACAAAAAACAAAAGATCAAAAGTCCAGAAAATACAGGACTGCAGTACATCTTCTCTACTGCAAAGATATGCAACATTTATTTTACTTGGCAAGTCACCGCTGACAAACAGCACAGAGGAAATCAATACGACTTCTAATAATTCTGCTCTGGCTGTTGTGTATGTGTGGATGTTTGCACATTCTTTGTGATTAAGCAGAAACAATAGGTGCATTACCACTGGAGGAATATTTTGTGGTTCCTATAACCCTTATAGTTCCTGGAACCTTTGTCCCCCTCCCCCACAGCATAAGAACTACATAGTTCCTAGAACAGGGCTCTAGACTAACTTTTTTGCACTGGTGCGTCTAACTTTTTTTCTTAGGTGCACAGCACAAAAATTAGGTGCTCCCAAATTTTTCAACTGCATTGCATTTAACACCGCAGTTTTAAACGTTCATAAGTCTCATAGCAGTATATGGGTCAAAATTATTGAATTTTGAGTTTATGCATAAAATCCAAGTAAAATGTCTCCTGAACACTTGTAATTATGAGTTTTTATGAAATTTCCACCATAAGTCCTTCAAATCATGCATTTTAGGAAGAAGAACTGACTGACAGTAGTTAAGTCTAAAACAAAGAAAAATCGACTCAAATCACAGCTTTCCTTTGCACTCGTGTTAAGTATTTCCCCATCATGTTTGGTACCGTTGGAAAGATCAAGCTTCCCTCTAGACAACCCTTAAATAGAAATCTATGTAATTATATATTTGAACCAATGGTAGGCCTCAGGACAAACCCTTCTCCAGTAAACTAAATCCCTTGTTGCTATGGCGATGTTGAAAAACGGCCTCTGATTGTAACGCTGTGGCCTCATTCTCTATTCTAGTTCATAGTAGCACTGGGGCCATGGTTCCTACAGCCCTGTTGGAATGCAAACCCAAAGGTTCCCTCGGAACTATATGGTTCTAAAAACTATTTAGTTCCTAGAACTACTTTGTGGTAAAGCGCCTACTAACCCTGCATGTTGTGGTTATTCGAACGATACTGAAAACTTGTCATGGGTTAAAATCCTGTGAACAAATATGCAGATAGAAGCTTATTATTAACAGATGTTGCATTACAGGTACTTTCACACCAGTTTGACAGAAACACTGTGACGTTCGGTCCACAGACTCCACACTCACCTGTCGAGGGGCATGTAGGCGTTAAGAATGGAACCAGCCATTGCTTTGGTGCTAGCGTTGTCGCTGATTGTTCCCAGGCTGACGGTTCCGGACTCACCGCTCAGACTGCAGCGTTCCTTCTGCACGTCAGCCTGCACCTCCAGCCTGACCACAGGAAGACCAGGATTAGAACAAAAATACAAAACAATAAAAAACAAACTTCAAAACACTCAGACTCTACCTATAGCTTTGTAAATCTTTATCTGCGGTATGTGTCTGAGCTGGAGTTCAGTTCATTTCAAGTTTATTTGTGCCCAAAGGGGGAAATTAGGATAGTGCAGGTATTATTAAAAACACACAGAGCAGACACCAAATAATAATAAAAAAAAAAACATAAAAACAGAGACACAGGTCAACACAGGACAAAAACATAAAGCCTCTAGCCATTCATACTGTGATTTCTATGGTGCAATCATTTTATTTATATCAAACCTGTGTAATTTTAACCTGTGCAATATTTTTCACTATCGTCACACACTGCGTTCACTGTGAAAATTTTTTTATATTTAAGCCTGTGTAAATTAATCATGCAATATAGATGCAACATTCACTCTACCATCACACACTGTGCAATATTTTATCTTTTATATTTATGCAAATACAGAAGTGTCAATATCAAATTTCCTCCTACCACAATATCAGCTGCACTTTAAAAACAAATAGCTTTGGTAGCTTCGGTGTTTACTGCCAACATGACGTCCTGACAACTAAAAGTCATGTGACATCCGGAGCTCAACAAAAACCTCAGACACTTTGCTTTAGTGAATGTATGGTGGTGGTGGTAGCAGCAGCAGCAGCAACAGCTCTACCTGTTCAGGTAATTGACCATAGCGCTTCCAGACAGACTGCCGGTGATGCTGGCTCCAGCCAGGGCCATGGTGGATGCAGTCTCGCTCAGGTTGTCCCTGATGGCCCCCAGACGGTCCATGTGGCTGCCGCTGGCGCTCAGGCTGCCCGTCAGCCCCCCCACACTGCCCTCACCTATACTGGGGTTGTTTCTGGTGTCTGCCACAGACGTTGTATCTACAAACAAAACAAGAAAATGCCTTTAAGATTCAAACTGGTTTTGGAAAAAGGCTCGTGAACCATTAGGAAATGGATCCAGATCCAGTTCTTCTTCTACTGCAGGAACTTTTATTTTACCTCTGCACATTTCTACCCAAGTTATCTTGTAAAAAAAATTATCTGTGAACACCAAACTTTCCCTAAAAACAGTTCCTATTAAGGGGATAGAACTTTTCAGATTCCCTGGAATTCTTGAGCGGCGCTCTGGAAATTCACAATTTTGTTGCCTTCTTTTTGAAAACAACAACCTGTTAGTAGTCTAAGCTTTGCTGTTACATACAGCTTCATTTAAATTTCTAATGAAATACTGGACTATGTTTTTTTTTTAAAAAGAATGTAATGAAATTGTGCATTTCCAGAGCATCTGACTTTGCACTCGGCAATTTACTATTTTGGACTTCTTTGTAAGACGTCTTATGAATACAGAGGTACATGCTGTAGATCAATAACTCTGGACACACTATCTGAGGACATAGACCTCAGGACACTTGGGTCTGTCTTTAAAGACCCTCTACTTACTACCATGTAAGTGTGATGTTGTTTAGAACTTTTGTCTAAAAATAGTGTCTCGTGCTGGCAAAAAAAAAAGCCCTAATCACTTCCATGCTAACACAGTTTGGCTCAAAACGGCAAAATAGAAATTTGTCGGTTAAGAATTAAGTTTAATTCGGAATAGTCATTTTCAACTGGAATTAGGTGTTTACATGGTCATCTAAAAGAGGTATTTACATCCACTGTTGCCGTCTTTTTGCCTGTTTGCACAACGGTTGTTTTCTTTCTGTGTATGTTGTGGAATGTCCAAATTTGTTTTATGTAAATTGACGTCTTGAGAGGCTGAAGGCAAATTTCCACCATGGTGGATAATAAAGTTTTCTTATCTTATCTTAACCTTTCTTCTGAATTAAACAGGAATAAAAACCCTCATGTAAATAGGCCTAATGTTTTTAGCGTATTCCTCTGGCATTACAACCATCTGTCTGTCCATCTGAAAACACACAAAAGAGCCTGGACCTCCTCAAATATATCTGCCAAATATACTCAAACGAAATTCAACAGGACTTTGACTTGTTGACTGAAAAGGACCAAAGTCTGATTCCAATACATTTCATGGGACTTTGAAGTGGAAACAAAAACCACATTGATTACCAGGACTTCTTTTACCCATGCAAATAAATGCATTCTTGATAGTAAAAGATCATGGAAATCTGCTGGAAAAGGAGAATAAAAAGTTAGGTTTGATTATTTTTTCAAGCGAACAGGATAATATGATCTCACAGAGGACAAAGGGAAAAAAGGGCAGAAGGACAGTTACACAATGTTGTATTTTATTTGGACAGGGGCTCCACTTCACCCCAGCAAAGACAGTAGGGCTGCACGATATGACAAAAAACTGACATTGCTGATTTATTTTTTTTAACCCTGCGAGATATATATATATATATATATATATATATATATATATATATATATATAGAGAGAGAGAGAGAGAGAGAGAGAGATATGAAAAAATAATCAGGAGTAAATAACAGACACAAACGGTCAAACAGATTAGTGGTCGACACAGGACATAAGTTTAAGTGTCATTCTTGCAGCCAAAATAATTAAATACAATTAATAATTATGAATAAATAAATACAAAAGACAAAAACATTAATAAATAATATATTTTAAAAAATAAATGAAGAAAAATAAATAAAATAATAAAATTTTATAAATTAAAAAAAATAAGTAAAATAAATAAATATATTTAAAATTAAATTAAATAGAAATAAATGACTAAGTAAATAATCAAATAAATAACGGAAATAAATAAATAACACATAAAAATAAACAAATAATGAAGAAACAAATAAACAGAGATTTTTAAATTAAAAAAAAAAAAAGACAAATAAGAAAAATAAAATAAAAATAAATTAATCAAAATAATAAAAAGACAAATAACAAAAATTAAGTAAATGAATAAAAAATATATTAAATAAAAATAAATGAATCAAAATAATAATGAAAAAAAAAGACAAACAAATAAAAAGGAAATAAAAATAATTGCAGGACCTGTGATGTAACTATTGCGCACATGTACATTGTGATGTCGATGCTCAAACAGAATACTACTGTGCAGATGTAACAGCCTGTGCCGTTTGCTAACTGCACATCATCACCTCCGAGGGTCACTACTGGGAATTTGGATAATGAAGCTCACCGGTGGCAGCTGCCCCGCTACCGATGTTCATGTCGTTCTCATCGTCAAACTCGATGCGAACTCCTTTCCCGTTCCCGGCTGAGACGCCACAACCTCCGCTCCGGCAGAGGGAGATGGGCACCACGCCGTAGACGTAAGCGAGCATGATGGGAACCCCGATGCCTGAGTGACACAAGAGGAACAGTGAGACACAAGTAAACCTAAGCTTTACTATCAAAACACACACGTTCCCATCTTTATGGAACAGCTGAGGAGAAATCCAATCAACTCGGAAAACAAACTTTGACGTAATGTGAAGTTCTGGGATTAAACAAAAGAAATTCCTGGAGCGAGACCGAGTCAAACAAAGACATGTCAGCGGAGAACAGGCGGAGAGAAAGACTGTGAGACTGAGGTTTGAGAGGGAACTGACCCACAGTGACTGCAGCCACGACTGGAGACACGATGACCGACAGCGTGACGCCACCAGCGATCACCAAGTTCCTCTTGTGGTTGGAAATATCTTTACCTTCATAACGGTTATGAATCTGCAAAAGAAAAGAAACCGGTTAGAACCAGGGTGAGACACAGTTCTGTTGTGTCAAGACTTTTTTTTTTTAATGCCGTTTGAAATTACATTCAAGACTAAGCCAACAATGAACCAAAATTGAAACGGCCAAAAAAACCACCAAATGAATTACCTGGGGGCGGTTTTAACAACTGTTTATTTTAAATAGAACATGACTTTTTGGTTTGCTGCTACATTCATGAACCATTTGCATCAAGAAGACAAACACACACTTGCAAAAAACTAAGTATATTTAAAGGAATACTACACCCACAGAATGATGTGCCCTTTTTAGGATGACCTTTTATTTCAAACTAACAAATCTTACTTATGTGTCCAAATTTTTAAGACTTTGGAAAATTCCATTTAAGACATTTTAATTCTGATTAAAGCCTTATTTTTTTAGACCAATTAATTCAATGCCTTTTAATAGTTTTCAAGGATCCGCGGGAACCCTGTAATAAGTATGAAAATACGTTCAACTGTTGCTAGAATTGTGTTTCAATTTTCAAAACCTATCTATTCAAACTGGCTTTCGCTTGGTTAATCTCGGCCAATATTGGTCGGGTGAGATTATTGTAATCAATTTGTGTGTGTTTCTGTCCGTCTCTATCTGTGTGTCTGCAGATACATATTATGCTATAACTCAATGAATACTTGAAATAGAAATGACATGGGCATATACATATAGCTAATGTGTATCAGTGAAAATATGATGATTTTACAAAGAGAAACATTTTTATGTGTAGTATTTATCAATTATTATGATAACATATTACTGGTTCTGATCCACTTCAGATTCAATTGGTCTGAATGTGAAACCTCAACTAAAATGATTATTAATATCCAACATCACAAATTTATCCCTGAACTGGACCCTTTGGCAGGCTGGATTTGGCCCCCGGGCCGGATGTTTAACACCCCTGGTCTATACTATGTTTACGTGGTTTTGTTTGTTTTTTTTGTCTGAAATAAACAGGAAAATAAAACAAAAGAAAACAATGCCATGAAGGAGAATATATGTGTCCCTCCATCATTAAACCAGTGGTTCAGTCACAGCAGTATTTCTAACTTTAGCCTCAAATATGTTACTATGGGTCAAAATTTAAAAATTTTAAGTTTATGTATAAAATCTGAACACTTCTAACTATGAGTTTTTGTTAAATTCCTACCACAAGTGCTTCAAATCATGCATTTTAGGAAGAACAACAACTGACTGACAGTAAATAAATGTCAATCAAAGAAAAATTGGCTCAAAACATGACTTTCCTTGGCGCTGGCGTTAGGTATTTCCCCGTCATGTTTGGTACCGTTGGAAAGATCAGGATTCCCTCTAGACAACCCTTGAATAGGAATCTATACAATTATATATTTGAACCAATGGGAGGCCTCAGAACAAAGCCTTCTCCAGTAAACTAAATCCCTTGTTGCTATGGCGATGTTGAAAAACAGCCTCTGATTGGTTGAATTAGTGTCACACAAACATTTTTAATAAACTTTAAGATAAATATAAAATCTGATACAGGTGACTGGTTTTGTGCCTGAGGGTTACATATATATGACAGTTTCATAAAGGTCTGATTGGTCTCAGTTTTGTCCTTTGACATGTCTAAAGCAAACAACAATCTGAAAAGAAATAACTCAGTCCAACATAGGAGAGGACATCTGTTATTGTGATTAACGGCCAGTTACACAAACCATTGGTTCAGACTGAAAAAAAGCAGGAGAAAAAAAATGGTCATAAGTTGTGGTTTCAATAATATTGTGGTACGGAGCAAACAGTTTTAGAAAAGCACAGTAAAATGTTGGAAACAGAGAGAGAAGTCAAAGTCTTAATAACCAAAAAGGTAATATTTTTGCAAACACAGGAACACATCTTATATATTTAAGTTAAGAAAGTGATCCCTCTAAGTCTGGGGTGTTATTGAGCTTTAAGGCTTAGTCAAACACTGTCTTTGTGGATGTGTGCCAAGAATTTGTTCCCCACAATCCATTCAGTAGTAGTAATTCGTCATTATGATTAGTCAGGATACAGTGTGATATTATGTACTCCCACCAGTCAAAAAAAAAAAAACCCTGTTAGTAATACTAATACAATGCCTCTGTTTTTAGTGACAAAGTACAGTAGCTGTGTCCTTGGCGGTGTCAATCAGCTTTAGCTTCTAGACTCAACAGTTCCGTGGGCCACGTCACGTGTGCATGAATCGCAGGTGATTCATGTTCAGGCGCTTGAACGTGTTCGCGGCTGCATGTTCTCGGCATTTCTCAGAGAAGAAGAAGAAGAAGAAGAAGAAAAAAAAAAAGCAGCAGTTGTTTGGCTCGGGTGTTGTGTTTGGCAGGCCCGAGTGGGGAATTCTGGAAAGTCTGACTGCTTTCATTTTTATTGAACTGTAAGACGTTTTTATTAAACAGATCTAGACTGATGAGTGATCTGAGAAGTGCGCGGATACAGACACGCAGCGAACTGAGGGTAACATGACCTCATCCGAACTGCAACGAGCTCCGCGTCTGACGGAAAATTCATGACGGGTCTGCACTCCAGTTTGTCAGGTACCGGTTGAGATGTTCAGCTATGGGTCAAGCCTCCTTGGTTTACTGATAAACTAAAAAGATTACGGTTATACAGCCTTCACTGTTTACAGCAGGAGACGGGAACGCCATGTGAAAAGGCAGAGCTCTGTGCATGGGAATGATTTACTATTATAAGGCAACACCCAAAGAAATCCCATCATGTAATGTTATTCAGAGCCTTTATAAAAACCCAGACAGCTGAACGGAGTCCTTCTGAATCATCTGCAAACTAAACAGCCTTACAGCTATGTAAAGCTGGGTTAGGGTCTGAACATAAGACAGAACGTTTAGAAAGGATTTCAGAAGTTGTAATACTGGTAAAACTAGACCATTATATTTAAAAAAATGGAAGAAGGCACTGAAACGTTTGAGACTGCAGTATAATTTGGACTCGAATACATATGATGGATATGTGTCACTTTTTTTAAGGCCCAAGCACAGATATTGTGTGTCGGCAAAGAGTCTGTGTATCATTTGTTTTTCAAAATAAACCCAAAAATAAGACAATGAAAAAAAAAAAAAAAAACCAACTCCTTTCTTCATGATTTGTTTCCAAAACCAAAATAGAAAAACGGATAAATAAAATGTATAGATAACAGCCGTTTCCCGCTTTATCCAATTTTGACCTGAAGCAAATTGAGTAAACCGGAAATTAATCTTAAACGAAAAAAACCTGTCCACCAGACATGAAGATCATTATGACACCAATTTTCTCTGTCGTCATATCTTCCGGTCTTAGGGTGACCTCATCATTTTGACTTCACTTAATGCAGAGTCCAGTGCTCCTTATATATGAAAAACCCATAAAAACACTTGTGACAGTGCGCCTTATAGTGTGGGAAATACAGTACTTCAGAGTGCTAGTGATGCTGTATAAGCATATATTACATAGGCAGGTGCTGTAGCATCATTGTAATTTAAATTCTTGTCAATTTTCTTTCTGATTCTGTATTTGTAAATTTTGTCAAAAAACTTTGAGAAGTAGAAGTTTTTTGGTTTTTTTTTTAAATTGAATTTGTTTCAATTCAAAGTCACAATATTTTATTGCCAGTTTGGTAAATTGTATTACACTGCAAAAATCGAAATCTTACCAAGTGTATTTTTCTAATTTCTAGTCCAAATATCTCATGACACTTAAAATCAGATAGAATCACCTAAAGATGAACTTTCCAGTGAGAAATAAGAACTGATTTTTATGCAACAGATCTGGAAAATCTTATTTCAAGAAATAATTTTCACTTGTTCTGTTGGTAGATTTTTTTTTCAACTTAAGTCAAGCCAAACGTCTTCTGGTGGAACAAGTGAAATTTAGCCCATATGCTAAATAAAGATTTCTTGAAAGAAGATTGTCAAGATCTATTGTCCAAACTAAGTTTTTATATCTCACTGAAAAGCTCCTCTTTAGGTGATTCTGTCTGATTTAAAGTGTGAAGAGATATTTGGACGAGAAATGAAAAAAATACACGAGGTAAGATTTAGATTTTTACAGTGTATGCTTTTGGTTATGCTTGGACACTCATCACACATATACACAGTAGTGATCTATAGTTTTTGGAAACCTTGTGCATTTGTGATATACTGCATTATGATTCACTCTTAAATCATTGAACTCTGCCCAGTATTGTTCCGTTCTCTAAACACCGGCTCCCTTTGCTCTGTTCCATCAAGGTCAAAACTGAGTGTTTCAGGGACACAATGAAAAGCACCCAGGACACGACATGTTGAAACAGTTAAGAATTTAGCTCTGTTTTTTTCCTCGTTAACAATAAACATCTCTTGCACCTGTTTGTGTCTTGTCTGATGCAACCACACCTTTTCAAAAACCAATAAGATTTTCTGGCAAATAGTTCCTAATATTTGAGATTGTATAACATTTTAAGTATACATGTGACAGCATGTGTCCAGGTTTGTAGGGGGTGTTTATGAATATTCACCAGCTAATGTTGTACATTATGTGATTAGTCACTAACAGTCTGAGGACTGGAACTGGGGGCAGAAATGGATGAAGCAGTGGCTTCTTCCTACTTCCTTTCAGGCACAACAGTAGTTTCTTTTTCTATTATTCCTTTTTCTATAATTATTATTATTTTAATTTCTTGTGTCATTTTAGATTTTTTTAACCTCTGCCAAGTGCGTTATGTTTTTGCCAGCGTTGGTTTGTTTGTTGGTAGGTTTGTGTAACCTGACTCACGTCATCTGGCTGCGTTTCGCAACCGCCCGAGTACCGTGAGGTTCAGGTTTTCTTCCAAACGAAGGAGCCAATCAGTGTCACAGGATGTGAGGTCCATGTATATTTTGGTATTTGGATTTTCTGTTTATGAATGGGAATTTTAAAAAAAACAACACACCTGGTTTATTTCACTTTTGTTCTGAAACACCGAACCAACAATTGAATTATGCCATATTTTCCTTTCACCGTGATTTAAAAAAAAATATTTCACTTCACAAAAATAAATTCAAAGTTAACAAAAATAAAAAAAAATGGACAAAAAAACAAGCAATATTCATATTCTCGCACCGGAAGCTGCAGTTTCGACTGTAATAAACCAAAAACTATCCCCACAGCCATTCTTTTTTATTCACCAAAATGATCTAAGCTTTTCCCCACCGTGTGCTTTTGCCTGACTTCCGGTGTGAGAATAATGCTTGTTTTTGGTCTGTTTTTTCGTTTCTGTTGACTTTGAATTTTACTTTGTAAAGTGGAATTTAAAAAATTTAAATGAAAGGAAAATGCGGCATAATTCAATTGTTGGTTTTGTGCTTCAAAGCGAAAGTCAAATAAACCAGTCGTTTTTGGTTTTTAATTCCCATTCATAAACGGAAAATCCAAATACCAATATATACACGGACCGTGGGACTACCCAGCTGGTGTGAAAGATAAACAACAATGGCAGTGTGCGTTAGGTATTCAAAGGTCTATATAGACTTGTCTACTGGATGTTCATTCCTTAAAAGACAAACAGGGGCGGTTTTGGAATTGTTTGTTGATGGAAATGACATTTTCGCTTTTCTTCCAACCGGGTTTGGCAAAAGTTTGTAGACATTTTTGTAATTACAGGAAAAAAAAAGTTCATGTAAAAAATTTCAATCATATTGTGTTTTTCATGCCTAAAGAACAATAAAAACACCCGGGAAAGAAATCTCCACTACAGTTCTCATAACACCAAAGGGTTAAATAATTACAACAGTCAGTGCAAAATGACCTTAGTGCAGTGTCAGGGTGTATCTGAAATAAAATAAACCAACACGTGAAATAAACTAAAATAAAACAAATCAAATAAACTACAGCTTCTCGGCTAAGGTTTCAATCTAAACAAGAACACGTTCTTCCTCCTGCAGCAAACAAACTCAGAACATGTTCTTAACGTCTGTTCTCAGTGCGTCTCCAGAGCCTCACCTTTCTTCCCACATACACAGGGATACCGATAATCATGGCGGGGATCGCTATGCCGGCAATCAGCGCGATGCCAACGGGGGCACCCACTAGTGTTCCCAGTTGCCACAGAATCTTTTTCTTTCTACTCCAAGGCTTCTTCCCCCAGAAAGTACAGCCTGACGGGCTGAAAGAGAGGAAAATATGACATGTTAGTGAGCTCAACATCTCTAGGGCTGTTCTAAAAATATATTTATCTAATTTAGCCAGGCCGAGAACACATTTAACAAGTAAACAACCAAACTTGCTGATTAAGGTCTGACACAGAAAACTAAAGTTACATAATCCTGTTTATATGTGGACCATCCATTAAGTAAGCAGTTTTTACTAAAGGTTAATTGTTTGAAAAGAAGCAACATAATGAAAAAATAACCATAGAATTGCTTATGCAGCATCTTTATAAATACTGTCATTTACTGATAATGTGCAAAACAAAACACAACTGCTGTGGTGTGTGTGTGTGTGTGTGCGTAGTCCTATCTTTATGGGGACATTGATATGTTTACAGTCACACCATAGGGACCCTCTGACACTATGGGGACCTAAATTCAGGTTCCCACGAAGGTTAAATATAACTGTAGGTCCCCACTAGTAAAACGTAAATCTGTGTGAATACATTACATACATATATATTATATTATTTTTTACTCTTTTAAATTTTTTTTTAATTATTATTATTTTATTTCAAATTGTATTTAGAATTCTTTTGAAATTATATATTTTTCTATTTTATTATAATTTTTTAAATTTTACACTCACTACCCAATGGCTACTTTACCTACAAGTGATGAGTACAAACTTGGTCCTCATTAGACATGGAAATGAGTATGAGTGCGTGTGTATGTGTGTATCTGTGTTTCTATTTGTACCTCAGATAGTGCAGGTCTGAGATCTCCTTCATGCAGAGCCAGCAGAACTCGCATCCGCAGACAGCACACGTCATGTGGTTGCAGCTCCCATCATTCATCTTGATGATATAAGCAGCGCACCGTGGACATGGCTTAATGTCGTCAGCTGAAAGAAAGCATCATTTTGTCTCATCATTTTACACCGTTTCACTGGACAGATAAACACTGGGTGAGGTCAGTCAGATATCAATAAAATGTTATTTCAGTACAAAAACAGCACCTTTTTGTCTGAGAAATCTGGTCAGTTTAAGGGCGTTTCAGAATCCGTATATCATTCGTTCATTCATTTTTCAAAATAAAACCAAAAATAAGACACTGAAAGAAGAAGTTGTTTCTTCATTATTTGTTTCCAAAACTGAAATGAAAAAAGAAAACAACGGATAATGACGTAGTTTTTCAGTTTTCTTTTTTGTTTTTAAATGAGTAATGGAAAAAACGGCCGTTTTCCATTGTATCCAATTTTGACCTGAAGCAAATTGAATAAACCGGAAATGACCTTTAACTAAGAGTGTCACCCTAAGACCTGAAGATGTGACTATGGAGAAAATTGGTGTCATATCATACCACGATGATCTTCAAGTCCAGTGGTTTCTTTTGTTTGTTAAGATACATTTCCGGTTTACTCAGTTTGCTTCAGGTCAAAATTGGTTAAAACGGGAAACAGCAATCATCCGTTTTTTCTATTATTCATTTAAACACAAAACTTAAGACTGAAAAAACGCATCACTATCCATTTTTCATTTTGGTTTTGGAAACAAATAATGAAGAAAACTTCTTTTTTCGTTGTCTTATTTTTGGTTTTATTTTCAACAATGAATGATACACGGATTCTTCAGCTTCACATTGGAAAGGACGGCAACAAAAGGTGGCAAAAATATTCTCAATACAGTTTACACTTAAACAGAAATTTAATTTTAGTAGGTGGTTAAAAAGAAAAAATACTAAAATGAAGTGGTCCAGAGGCTCATATATAATTCTACGCAAATGTACTGTGACTCATCTGTATGAACCCAAACTACCTTTGTCTCACATCCACATGTGGACAATTACACATTGATCACCATTTCAGTCTATTTGTCACTTTGTAGCTTTTTTCTGAATGATATCGTGGGTGGAGTTAAATTAAAATGTGTGTGTGGGGTGTGTGAATTGGAATAGGTTTACAGTAAAATATGAATCACTGAAGTAGGGCTAAACAGTATTGGGAAAATTTTAATTTTTGAACTGTGTGACATATATTGTAATATGACAAAATACTCAGGAGGATATAATAGCTGTGTGGCTCGGACATAACTGGTCAAACTAATTATTACTTATGTTTCCTCTTGCTGTGACAACAGCTCCAAAGCACTATCGACATAGAACATGTTTCAGTATCATCCTTCCTGTAGCTAAAATAATTCCTGATAACCGCCGTCACTTTTGTTTTTGGCACCAATTAATTTTCTCTTGGTTGTTGCTCATTTTCCAATGTTGTTGCCAAACTAATTAAGAACGATTGTCATTGGTGGATCGCTGCGAGCAGTGTACGTTGAGTAACCTTGAAATTAGATGAGAACACATCGAGTTGATTTGCCTCCCACATTGCGGGACCTGCGATGTGACTATTGCGCACATGTACACCGCGATGACGATGCTCAAACAGAATATTGTGCAACCTTATATAGAAGCTATGGCTTTTTACATTGTTCAAATTGCAAAAATCCAACACAATAAAATCTGAAGAAAATATGCTGTCATTTGTATTTTGTGTCTATTAATTGGGTAAAGATGTGGGGAAACAACTGAAAACAAATTGACCAGACAAAAGAAATGGAAAATGCGCATCCATTTGTTAAACAGTGTTCTCATCTGGCTGACCTGCAGCTCCACTTTCTTGGCTGTAGCTGAGAGACGATGATCGAACAGTCCTCAGGCGGAGGCTCTGGGCTCGCTGCTGCCGGGCGGCGTCACAGGTCTGATTGGGATGCCAGAGCTGCTTACAGTGGTAACAGAACTCTGTGCCGCAGCCTTCACGACCACACGTGATCTTAGGACAGCTGGCACAGCCGAAGGCAATCACTGCATACCTGGAAATGGACAAATGAAAAGAAGTCAGCCTCATGCCAAGATCTACGGCAGCACGCCAGCGGTGCCAGAATGAGCTATTGACGCATCCACTTAGTCACAAACAAAAACAAACAATAACTGAAACAACACTTATCTGTAAGGGTATCATGAATATAAAAGGTAAGGTGATACAAAGAACAGAAGATGAAAACCTGCTGGCACAGAGACAAGGCAGTGGACCACTCTGTTCCAACAAGATGGAGCTGGGGATGGTTTTGGCATTACAACACCCGTGTCATTTATCTTGTTGCAATTTATATAGCAGAGCTTTTAAAATGGCAGACTAGACAACCACTTTATCTCCTGTTGCATGCAGGTTGGGTGAAATGGTGCACCCTCTCAGATCGTCTGCCATCGGCCCGTTAGTAGTTCAGAGTCCATCAGTCCGCAGCTGGAAGTGTTTAGATGTCTAAAAGTAA
The DNA here is from genome assembly GCA_020466265.1 of Siphamia tubifer. Taxonomy (NCBI): domain Eukaryota; kingdom Metazoa; phylum Chordata; class Actinopteri; order Kurtiformes; family Apogonidae; genus Siphamia; species Siphamia tubifer. The sequence goes on along the minus strand of CM035798.1, from coordinate 52,573,806 downwards.
ACTTAAAACCTACGTCTTCACTCTGGCATTTGATTAGGGATGGTTTACAGACATTATTTGCCCATTTATGTAGTTGTATTTATCTTGTAAAGTTTTACTCTCTTACTTTTGGTGTAGGGGATATTTTATGCGTTTTAATTAGGAGTGCAGAAAAAGCACTCATTTAATGTTTTTTTTTTTAAATGACATTCATCAAGTCATGCTTCCTGTAAATTTCCATCTCATCTGTAGCCATATCTGTAAGACACTTTGAACTGCACTAACGTGCATGAATGGTATCATAAAACTAAAGTCTATTACCCAAGAAGAGGCTACTTCACCTTTCTGATATGACTAATCTTGTTGTGTCCACACACAATAACCTGTGTCGTCAAGCGAATGCCTTTTGATGTGTGTTTGGCCCCATCACACTCATTAAATGGCTGAAACCTAATGTATTTGTTAACAAAATAAAGTATAAGACAATAGTTTATACAAGTTTAATCAGTGAGCTCTGTCTAGACGAGGCATCACAGATTAGCGTTACTATAAACTAGAAACTAGCGTTACTATAAACTAGAATATAGAATGAGGAGGCCACAGCGCTACTATAAACTAGAATATAGAATGAGGAGGCCACAGCGCTACTATAAACTAGAATATAGAATGAGGAGGCCACAGCGCTACTATAAACTAGAATATAGAATGAGGAGGCCACAGCAATACTATAAACTAGAATAAAGAATGAGGAGGCCACAGCACTACTATAAACTAGAATAAAGAATGAGGAGGTCACAGCACTACTATATACTAGAATAGAGAATGAGGAGGCCACAGCGTTACTATAAACTAGAATAGAGAATGAGGAGGCCACAGCGTTACTATATACTAGAATAGAGAATGAGGAGGCCACAGCGTTACTATAAACTAGAATAGAGAATGAGGAGGCCACAGCGTTACTATAAACTAGAATAAAGAATGAGGAGGCCACAGCGTTACTATAAACTAGAATAAAGAATGAGGAGGCCACAGCACTACTATAAACTAGAATAAAGAATGAGGAGGCCACAGCACTACTATATACTAGAATAAAGAATGAGGAGGCCACAGCACTACTATAAACTAGAATAGAGAATGAGGAGGCCACAGCGTTACTATAAACTAGAATAGAGAATGAGGAGGCCACAGGACTATCCTCACCTACAACATCTTGGTGCATTTTAAAAGCAGCTCTCAGGCTGATAAGAAGGCTCTGGACAGGGTCAGGAAGTCAGCCCAGAACATTATAGGTGCATGGCTGTCCTCTCTGTCGGACATCTATAACACCACAAACATCCTCCAGGACAGTTCGCACCCCGGGCACAGCCTGTTCTCACTGCTGCCCTCAGGTAAGAGGTACAGGTCCATTAAGTCCAGCACTTCTAGGTTTTTCCAACACTTTTTACCTTAGTGCAATCAGGGTACTGAACATGCAGTAGTATATTTAGTATATTTATATTTATTCTACTGCTGCCATGCCCTCTCTACTGTTTTTTTTCTCAATTTTACCACCTTTTATACATTTGAATAGTTTTTAGTAATATATTCATACATGTTATTCACGTTTTTACCTAGTACTTGTATTTTCATCTTGTCTTTTAAATCTTGTTGTACACTGTGTTGTGTATGATGATAGTAAATATCATACAATTCTATTTTTAAAAAGGCCCTGCCTGCGAGTAGGAACTAAAAAGGTTATAGTAACTACAGAAGGTTCCTATATTGGGAAAGCACCTATAGAGAAATTGAATTCCACTCAGTTTGCAGTATTACTTATTTTATTCAGAGGTTTCCCTTTTGTTTGACTTGGAATAAAAGCCTTAAACGTATTTGACTGCATGGGACTACTTTTATTTATGATAAAAGAGATTGAATATGTTGTCTAATTTCCCGCATTTGAAGTTAAAACTTAGACAATTAGTTACTTTTAAAAAATGTGAACTTGCCGAACCTTCTACTTAAGCAAAATATAATAACCGGACCTTGGGAACTTTTAATTGAATAGCCCTGGTCTAGATTCTAGACTTTATTAAACTGCTTCATCTCCTTCAGATGAATTTGTATTTGTATGATCTAGCACAAGACAGGAGCTCATAACATCTCAAGACACACTTGACAAATCAAAACAGGAAATGCAATATCAGCTGAGAGAGAAGGACAAAAAAAGCCCTTAAGTGTCAACATAGGAAAAGTGTTCTGTTCAAACACGACAGCTGCAGGAGAGTAGTTCACCAGTTTCCTGAGGGAAACCCTGGAGTGTGTGACGTCGATGTATCTGAGCGGAACAGGGGCCTCCCAGTCCCTCATGAGACTGACCCAAGGATTACATTTCAATCACAGAGCCTGGGAGACTTCCTCCGCCGTGGATCACTTTACTTCACGCAAGACCACGTTCACAACGCAGGCAAACAGTGAGAAATCCCAGAGTCATGTCAGCCTTGTTTAATATCATCCCCCATAAACCACCAACATTAAACAGTACGCGCAGTCCAGGGAAAACAGGCAATGGAAACACTGTGGGTTTACGAACAGGGTCACAACAACGTCTGCTGTGAACATACATGCAGTTTGGAATGAGTCATATTTTGCACTTTTTAAAAATGAATTATAGATTTTCAAACATTTACCCGTGGTCTACATAAACTGAAAATTTAAATTATTCCTTAATTAAATTCCACAAGTCAACTTCAACCCGATTTTTGAGTAATGACACTAGAGAGGTGGCTGTTTAAATGCACAAGGCCCGCCCCCTCCAGGTTTTTTTTTTTTAACTGTGCTGCTCTGATCCATTTGAGTTCATTGGCTCAAAGTTTGCACATAATTTTCAGAATGGACAAATAAACAATTATGTCGTATTCTAAAAAAGGTTTGTCAGAAGTCTGGACCTCATATGTGCAAACCAAAAATGAATGAAAGGGTCTAAAAGTGAAGTGATAAAGCTGAACAGGAGATGATAGTAATGTAGATAGCAATGTAGCCTACAGTCATTAAGATTGGTGCAATGTTAAGTTGAAGGTGAATCAGACACTAATTCAATAAATTACGGACCTTGTTCAATTTGTGCGAATGCGCCATAATAATGGCCTCAGTCGCAACCGGACTTGCTGTGGCCACAACAATGACAAAAATGTTCACAAATTCCTGGGGGGACTCAAGTTGCTAGCGGTGTGTAGCACAGTTGTGTGGTTGTCATAGAAACCATGTGAAAGTCCATAACAGCAATTGGTTGTCATTAGTAATGCACTACGGTGCCGCTGCAGCTACATCTGGGGGCGGGACTTTGGCAATGTGCACAGCAATGCTCAGAGTGGCAAAGTTAGAAAGAGCAATGAAATTAGTTTAATATCTTTGTTGTTTGTCATAATGCTGATTATTGTCATCGTTAATAATCTATCATTATTATTAAGCTAGCACCACATGTCATGTCACTAGTTGAGGAATTCACATGTACCAGTTAATTAAAATGACTCACTGTCACTGTCATGGTCCAGTATCTCCGCAGTAACTGGTCTGAAACTTTACCTCTTGGGTGTGTCGCTCAAATGCTGGGTGTTTCCTTTTCTGGTGTGTTATTAGCACAGTGCTAGGCTACTTAGCTGTACACAAAGGCTTATAAGGCTGTGCATGCTTCTTCTTTAAGGTAAACACCATGTGTCACTTAGTGCTTTATTAAATTAGACGTATTACTGCCTTTATATTAGGGATGGGGCATGATTTTCGAATATTCAAATATTGGTGACAAGCTCGAATATAAAATACTAATTTTGAATGCAGCATTACTTGTATTGCCTTTCACTGAGAAAGAATGCCGTATTGACTTGCATTGTACAGTGGCCGACAGGGGCAAACGCACTGCATCGACAAGACACTGCAAACACAAGACAGATGCACAACCAAAAAAAATTTGAAAAAATACCGCCGCCTGACAAAATTTTGAGCGCGTACCTCTCTGTGCCACAACATCTGTGCCTTCTGACTGCGTGTTTTCAGCAGTCGGATTAATTATGAATAAGCTGTGCACACGCCTCTTTTAACCCTTGTGCAGTCCTTCGTAAAAGGCACACTGGCTGTGTCCTACAATCGGGTCTTAAAAACCCAGATTCCAAAGTTCAGTTCCATACACTCATCACCCCACCCCCCAAGGATATATTACTGTTTTCAGTAGTAAGCAATGGCATCCTACAGTACGTATAAAAAGGTACATTTGTGAACCACCGGGTCTCTTTGACCCGAAGGACCCCACAAGGGTTAAATAAAAACCTGGCATTCCATACAGATACTGACTAATGGTACTAGGGCTGTATAATATTATAAAAAAACTGACCGTGTGATTTTTTTTAACCCTGCGATAGGAAAAAATACTCAGGAGTATATACAACAGTGGTGTGGTACCAACGCAAATGGTCAAATAGATTAGTGGTTGACACAGAACACACGTTTCAGTGTCATCCTTCTTGTAGTCGAAATAATAAAATAAAACGTATAATTAAAAAGAAAAAAGCATAAATACATAAAAAATAACTAATAAAAAAATAAAAATAAAAATATGTACAAATAAATACAAATGTATTAAAAATAATAATAATAATAATAATAATAATAATTGTAGGACCTGTGATGTGACTATTGCGCACATGTACATTGAAATGTTGATGCTCAAAAATATTGTGCACCTCTATTCGGTACCCAGACCTAACCATATAATAACACTCAGCTGCTAATGTACAGCTGTACTGTTTTAGACACTAAAAACACTTGAAAAGGCCGTTGCAGACATATAATTTTTAACTGGGAACTACTATAAATGTTGGCGACTTAACCCATAATATTAAGGATTGTTTTAAGATAGAGCTGCTATTTGAGTCTAGGTTTCCAAAAGAAAAAACAGATAATCTCATCCTTTCCAAATTTTTTAACACTCAAACGCATTAGCTACAATTGTGGTCGAGGTTACAAAACAGGACATCCCACAAAACAAAACATCCAACTGACCAATGAGTCAAGGCCATTACAGCTTCAGCGAGAAGCACAAACAGTACTTCAAGAAACTCCGAGTGGGTGGGGGTACGTTTATAGCCACCTGACCTCAAACAATTCCTGGAAGAAAGGGAAACGGCTGCAGCACAGAGAGGTGGGGGAGATTTTTATATGATGTATGCACACTGAGGCGGTCGTAGGAGTAATGATTATCTAATGAACGTTAACCTTTTCATGCAGGAATGCATGTTGAGCGTGAGAATGTTTCTGTGAATGTATGCGTCTGGTCTCTGGCTGTCATCCAGACTCCAGTAGCTTTTGGCGTAAGAGGCCGACAGACTGTCAGAATTCACACATACGATGGTCCGATGGTGTCAAACATGCAGCGCAGGGGCTAAAACTGGCACATCCAAGAGACCGGTTCAGGCCGTGGACTGAATTTGGTGCAAAGATTACAGCAAAAACAGTCAAGGATGTCAAAGTAATGTTAGATCATGGGCCACATACAGACCTTTATAATCTGGAATTATAATAGTTTAATAACCTAAAAATACATTTGTTAGATTTTTTTTTTGCTTTGGTGTGAAAAGTAAAACTAAATGTTAAAGATTTTTATATTTACAAACAAAAAAGTGAATAATCTAACAAACCAAGAACAACTTTAAATGCATTCAGAAAAATCTGTATAATTTTATGAGCATAATACCCGTTACTAAATATGTTGTGCTGTCTGAGATGTGCTGTGATCTGTAAGTTAGAGCACAAACATAAATGCTAAGCTGAGGTGATTCTGTAAGTCTATAACAACTGTACTTTTAGTTTATTGCAATAAAACTAAGAACTTTTTTGAGTTATTATTTATAGGTGATTGTGTTATTTTACTGGTCATACCTGCATGAGATGAAAATGGGTTCAATGTGACACCTGATTTAAAATGACTTTGGCACTCCTGATTTAGAGTAAACCAGAGTTCAAACTAAATATGGCGAAGCGTTTTTTAGCCGTTATGCTGTACACAACTGAAACAAGCTACCAACTGACCTGCTACCGGCCCCAAATGTGAACATTTTTAAATCCAGGTTAGAAACCTTCCTCTTTTCGTGTGTGTATACGTACATTCATTTTAGTCTTATCTTTTAAATGTTCTTTTTTATCTTATTGTCTTGCTTTGCTGTAGTTGAAATTTAATATCAATTTTAATGCATGGTTTGAATATAATTAATGGAGTTATTTCATTCTGGGAAAGCATTTTTAAACCACATTTTATCTCAGATTATTTTAATGTCTTTTACCCTTTTGTGATTTTTAATGTCCTCCATTCTTCTGTGATTTTTAAAGCCCTTTGAGTTACCCTGTGTATGAATAGTGCTCTACAAAACCTTGCCTTAGACCAGAGGTGTCAAACATGCAGCCCGGGGGTCGAAACCAGCCCGCAAATGGGTCCAATTCTGGCCCCTGGGATGAATTTGTGAAATGCAAAAATTACTCTGAAGATATTAATATTTAAGGAAGTTAAAATAATTTGACAGCAAATTAATCTAAAATTGATCAGACCATAACCATCATAAACAAATTATGGAAAAACACACATTTTCTTCTTTGTTTTAGTATTTTAAAAAGACAATAAATAAAAGGACTAGTCTGTTACCAAAAATGTGAATAACCTGAAATGTATGTGGAATTTTACCAATATTCTGAATGTTACTAAATGTTGTGTGTATTTGTAAATCCACTGTTATCTTTAACTTGTGATGCACATGTATAAATGATAAACTAAAGCGCCGTTATTATTGCACTTTTTGTTGTTAATATTTCTTCATGTTATGTTCACGTACAAATTGTAGATGCAAACATTTTCATTATGGAATTTTCCTCTTTTTTTTTGCTTAAAAACATAAGAGAAAACTTTGGAGTTAACAACCAATCAGCGTAATCTTTAAGACGACGTACTTAGACGCCAAAAGTTCATGGAGGAGTCGAGAAAAAGTTACAAATAACTAAACAAAATGGTGGATTATGGAGCTTAACGACTGTTGTCACTTCTGTAAAAAAATAATTTAAAGATTGCTGATGTGTTCTCACATTCTTCACCCATCTTTGGTAAAAAGAAATGAACACCCATTGTTGTTCTTCTTCTATGGTTGTTTCTCTCTGAATAGTTGTATCACTTTGTTATGTCTGTCCTCTGCCTCTATACTTCACTGTGATTCGTCAGCCAGTTTCAGGGAAATCTAGTCAAAACTTACATTGAGCATCACTAGACTACTACAGTAGCCCATAAGATGTGCTGCCGCTAGGGGGGTCTAGCGTGGTTAGGCTATTAGACAATTTCATACGCCGACACAGAAAAATACCCAAAGATTCATCTTTCTGAAATATTCTTTCGGGGTCATTGTAGTATCACACACAAAACACAAAACACCAGTTGGATCTATCTGAGCAGAATGTCAAGTCTCAACTTTGCCCACCTGAACCACTAATAAGACAAGACGCCTGCTCATGTCCATATCAATGAGCTGTTTATTTGATTCGTCATCGAGTCCGAGTTGCTTTCCAACCCTACGGGGCCTTTCCGAAGACCCACTGCAGTGGCGCTGTGGGCGACCAAGTGGACCAGAGCCATCAAGCCATCAGTCAGGGAAAAGATTAAACTGCAAAACAGTCCGACTGAATTACAGAGGGACAAACAGCAGGTGAGTGAAACAAATACACAAAGACAGACAGGGATGGAAGAAGACTGACGGCTGCGGTCTGAAATGCTGCTCGGGAAAGCTAGAATTATTGCCCTGTCTGTGTCTGTCAACCAGTCAAATTATAGTCAGTCCACATCCGAATAATATACATGACGAAGGCGGCGGAGGGGTTTAATAAAGGTATATTTTTCTGTGACATTTAAGCAAAGTCAATTTCCTTGTATGTGTTTGTTTACACATGTTTGACAAATAAAGCCGACGCTGACAGAAGACGTTCCATCCATGAATGCGGCTGCAAAGCTTGGCTTAAAAAGCTTATATGACAAGAACTGACAGTTAATATATCAACAGCAGCTTCACTGTCAGGCTGCACTGAAAGCTATTGTCAAAAAAGCACCACAGTTTCATCCTTTTCCTCCAATGTCTGTCTCTGTCAAAAAACAACATATTTATAGCATAAGCGGTGAAAGTTACTGGTTTGTTTGGTGGTAACAGGCACAGCTCTGGCATATCGCTCTGGAAATTATCACCAAATAAGTTTCACCCGTTTGCCCATATATGGTTTGCTGCAGCTGCTACATACACATCAAACCTACGACATAGATCTGCACCATCACCACATATTCACAGATGTCCCCAATGTGAATGAATGAATGTTGTGACTATCTCCCCTGCCGTTTCCAACTTCTGGTGCTGAATAACGACCAGATACCAGATTATTCTAGTACGTATTTGTGCAGAACTGTGATATAAGTGGATGAACTTTGGAGTGCAGGGGCAATATACTGTGACATGACATGATGCACTATTTTCTGATGTTATTAGACTAAACAAAATTGGGGATTGTGGACCTTAACAACTGTTGTTGCTTCTGTAAAAAGAATTTAAAGATTGTTGACGTTTTCTTACATTCTTCACTCATCTTTGATAAAAGGAAATTGCCACCCGTTGTTGTTCTTCTTCTATGGTTGTTTCTCTCCGAATTGTGTCAGCATCATTTGTTACACCCGCCCTCTGACTCTATACTTCACCCTGATTCGTCGGCCAGTTTCAAGGCAATTAGCCAAAAGTTACATTGAGCGTGACTACAACGGTAGAACATTAGATGTGTTGCCGCTAGGGGTGTCTAGTGCAGCTAGGCTAGGCCATCCTACCCCAGAGTACAGTTCCCAGTGGTGAAGGTTGTGCCAGACATGTGTATTGTCTGTTATTTTGATGGACATGGTTGTAAAAAATCCATCATGACACATTATTATCCGTCGTTTCAAATTAGATTATAATGACTTATATTTAGTAGTATTTAATGTTGCTAAAAAAAAATCTCAGTGATGCAGTAACTGTAGTTCCTGATGGCTGATAATTATCAAACAGACTACACTGCTTTGACATTTTTAGCATCTAATTTTAACTAAAGTCAACTAAACAACAAATCAAGAGTTGACAATGACCTATTAATATGCAGACTCACCATCAACAGTACAGTTGGTCTACAACAGGTAGACTGACAAAGAATCATGTGACAGAAGTACCAGTGTTACTGTAACCCATTGGTACCTGTGTACATGAAACCCGCAACTGTGATTAAACACATCGTCTACTTATTAACTCACTTTTAAGGGCTTTATATTTGGCTAAAACCCATGCATAATGCCACTCAGTGACATCTGTGGCTGGACACAAGGCTCCTTCAAAATAAAACAAACCGGATGTGGATCAACCACAGATCCACGGTTTAATCCATAGATCTGCTTAAATTTTTTACTTCCTGTCCCACAACCCACCCACAGTTCCTTTAACTTTACCTGTGCTTATACCTCTGTATTTCCTTTGTTTTTTTTTAACCCATCCCCACATGTTTTTGCAATTTACCCCGTTGGATACCTGAACCGTAGAAGACTGTGTGGTGTTGTATTCAGTGTAGTTGTGAACAGTTGTGCTGTAGATTATACACTGGTAGGAGACTATTATGGACTGTTGATGTCCGTTTACAGACAGATAAAGGAGTGAACATGTCAGTAGGTTCTATGTGAAACTTTCTTTGGGAGATTACCTCCAGTATTTTAATCTGCCAAAATGAGGGACAGCCTTCAGAATTTTACGTCATCTTAAAAAAAATATTCCGTCAATGGCGGAATATTTTTGGTTATGGTGACCTCTGGGTGAGTCCATGCTTTATTGTTGATAATAAATCATAACCTTAAGGAAGCAAGGCAACATTGACGCTGAGACACTGAGCAGAAGCACTCATGAAAAAACATCTACATAATCCAATACTGATTAAAAAAAAGGTCATGGCAGCACCCCCCCTTTTTTTTTTTTTTACTTTAAAAGAAAAACATTTGTTTTACAAGCTTCAGTGTCCTCATGAGGTTTTCCACATGTGTCTTGAAAGTGAAGGAGTCGTCAATCAAAACACCCAGGTATTTATATGTGTGGACCAGCTGAATTACATTTCCTTCCAGAGTGGTTGCTAAGGGGAATGTTTGTGAAGGTGGCCTTGAGTTGTAAAACAACATGAGCTTAGCTTTGTCTGCATTGAGAACCAGTTTCAGTTGAATCAATTAATACTGGACAGTAATGAAGGCAATGTAATGGAGACAGTCTCGAAGTACAGCACCTGGTACCCGAGCCAAGTCGAGCCAGTATCACATAGTGGAAACGCAGAATAAGATCACAACCAACACCTTTAAAAGGGAAATGTTCAGTAAAATACAAATGAGCGGCCACTGTGTTTACATACAGAATTTTCTGGTCTGAAAGTCCAGGTAAAGAAGATACAGACTGTTTCAAAACACATAATACATGTCTAAAATCTCCTGAAAACATAGAAAAAAAAAATAGAAGTATGTAGCACTGAGCTGTGAGAATACTGGCCAGGGCACAAATCAAGGCTCGATAGGTCAGTGTCCTCTGGCTCTGAGAGCTACAACATGTTGGACTGTTCAAGTTCAACAAAGCTGATTTATGCATCATCCATTTTCCAGGTCATAGTGGTATTTGACACATGAGGGGCTACAGCTTTCTGACATCTGAAGGGGGTTTTAGAGCCTTTTACAGACATGGCCTGTGCTCTTGTGCATAAGAGACTGCTTTTCACTATTCTAAAATCTGATTTTACAAACTTCAGTTTTTCATTTACTCATATTTATTCACTGACCTATTTTGAACAGACTATACCAATGAGTCTGTGTTCATTCCATGTGTGTGTGTGTGTGTGTGTGTGTCTTGTCACTCCTTACCCACAGTCCGGTGCAGGGCACCATCTGCAGTCAGGGTCGGCCACCAGCCACCTCCTCAGCATGAACTCCTCGTATTTCTCCATGAGCGCCCGGTCCCCCAGGATCATGCGGATGTCGTGGGGGTTGAAGCGCTCAGAGCACTCGGGGCAGCTGATGTTGACGCGTGACTCTGAGATCTCGATGCGCAAGTACTGGCGGAGGCAATCGATGCAGGAGCGGTGGTGACAGGTCATGATGTCAGGGAAGCTCTCCCTGGAGTGGCGCAGAAGGCACAGCGGGCACTCCAGCAGCTCCGACCCCACTCCGCCTCCCACCTTGGACGAGGAGGAGGAGGAGGTAGAGGAGGAAGGCCCTGAGGCAGATGATGTGGAAGCAGCAGCGGCGGCGGCAGAGGCAGCTCCGGTCCCAGTCACAGAGAAGAAGGCAGAGTTCTTGTCGTTGCACATTTCGGAGTGGATGCTCTCGATGCTGGCGATGCCGTCCACCCCCCCCAACCCCCCAGGTCCATGGTGCTGAAGTTCTCGGGACCTCTGGCGCCCTGATTTGGACTCTCGCCCTCGCCGTCTGAAAAGAGAGGCCAGGGAGAGGCGTCTCTTCTTTGGGGCCTTCTTGACAGAGGGTAGAGAGATGGAGGAAGCGGCGGACTGCAGGTCCCGGTCGGAGCCCATCACCCCCATGCTGCCCCCGCCCAGCTGCTGGTGCTTCTGCAGGCTCATTTCTCCGGACGGGGGCGTGGAGGGGTGCGCCAGCGGGGAGCCAGGGCTGGGCAGCCTGTCCCTCGCCAGTGCAGGTAAATCGGGGAGAGGAATGGGGCTGGGGGAGGGGGGTAAGGTGGTGGATGGGGGAGGGAGAGGGGGGTAAAGGGTGGGGGGACAGGGCTCCGGAGGGCCCGTCTGTGTTTAAGACATGGTGGCTTCTCCTAATCAACCTCGTGGTCACATCTAAGAGCCGGATTTTGGCGGAGGGGTGGGAGTCACCTGGTGTGAAACTGATGCAACAGATCCTGTAGGAAGAAACAGAGGGGGGAAAAGAAAATGTCAAAAACCTTTTTAAATCAGACATACAGTATGGTCTTTAAATAGAAAAGCAATACACACAGTTCCACGGCACTGTCACATGACAAAGTCATTTTTCATTTCATATTTAACAATATCCCCCCAGAGACCCAGGAAAGTAAATGTTTAATTTTTTTTCCGCATTAAATATTGTCTTCATCTGAAATAACTCAACAAATAGTGAGTAATGTAGATTTTTCAGGATGAAATACATCAGTATGAAATGTCCTTGCATGCAGTGGACACCATTGTGTTTTTGTTTGTTTTTGGTGTTTTTATAAATAAAGCTGTGAAATTCTTGTCCTATGCAGAGGGCAAAACTGCATTGCTGGATCTGGGCCTACTACACGAGTCAAGAGTCATACAGCCTGTAGGTGAGCTTGTTGGGAACAATGCACCATTAACCATGTTGATTTTAAAAAATACAGGATTTGTTGTATTATTTGAGATCGATTGTTTGGTGATATGTGAAATGTACAGTTCAGTTGCAAATTAAATTGCACTACAGGGACATTAAAGATTTTTCAATTCAATCACATTACACGTGACTGGTCTTCAGAGAAAAGTCAATATATTTACTTTGTGTTATCTATAATGCAACAAATTTGTGTCTGTAGTGTGTCCTGTTTGTCTGTGGAACGTCTAACACCTGCACAACTCCCCCAAATGATCCAAAATCTGGAGGGTGACTTTCCAGTACTATGGTGGATTAGAGTGCAAAGTTTCACACCATTACGACAAACAACAACAAAGTTATTAAACTAATTTCATTGGTCTTTCTAACTTTGCTGCTCTGAACATTGTCGTGCACATTGCCTAAGTCCCGCCCCCTGATTTGGCTGCAGCTGCACTGTAGTGCATTACTAATGACAACCAACTGCTCTTATGGACTTTGACAAGGTCTCTATGACATCACAACTGCGCTACACACCGCTGACAACTTCAGTTCCTCCAGGAATTCGTGGACATTTGTTATTGTTGCAGCCACAGCTATTATTACAGCGCATTTGCACAAGTTAAACAAGGTGTGTAATTTACTGAATTAACAGGTGGAACATCTGATTCATCTTCAACTGAACATTGCACCAATCTTAATGACTGTAGGCTACATTACCATCTGGCTCATCCGCTGTTCAGCTTCATTACTACACTTTTACCACTTTTTCATTTTTGGTTTGTTTGTTGTTAGCTGTAGTTCAGTAGGCGGAGCCACATTGCCCAGTTTCCTGCTTTTCTTGCATTCAAGTCTGAAAGTAGACAGTGACATTTGAGTGTGGGATGAGCGACTGGTGTCTCTCTTCATGGCTGTAATAATATATCTTGCTGAGTGTTGATTGGTGTTGCTTGCCTTAGCATGACACAAACCACTACAGTGGTAGATTGCTCCACCTGAAACTGGGTTTTACTAATTCCACCAGTGGTAACAACTAACACCATTAGCATTATCATACTCACAGATTCCAGTAGACACTTCCAAAACTGCCCCAACTAATTATTATAGTCTTTTTTTCTGCACCTTTCAACTCATTTCACCCACTTCCACAACACATTAGTAGCAAACAATCTCACAAAATTTCCACAGGGTATGCACTAGTTTACAAAATGTCTTTAGAATTTTTATTTCTGTTTAGTTCACTGTTACAATGATGATTATACTATAGTGTTAAAATGGGTAGTATTGGTCACTGGTGGTGGACAGTGCTAAATACTCTACAGCAAATGCAGCTGTAAAAGTAATTAGTAATTTACTGGCTTAAGTCCAGCACTAGTTCTTGAAATTTCTCTACGTGTCATAGCTGGCACGGTTTAGGTTTGCATTGCTGATGAACCCATCTGTCACTGAGCCCAAAAAAAACAAGAACAGAGGACACTGGGTTGAAAGCCTTGGACAGTATTGACGCACAGAGGCAGCACTCTGAACAGTAAGTTCAAGAGACAAGGCCTGGGTTTAACCATACTCTGCTGAGAACAGTAAACAGGAGGAAATATGCAACAGATAATGTGGATGCAATACAGGCTGATACGCAAGTTATTTCTTAGAAAATGCACTAATGCAAGGTCTTTTGCAACTATATTTTAAAAGAACTTTGTTAGATACAGCACATCTTTTAATTTCACAATTTCCTCCTACATGTCAATGCATAGTGACTTCTCTGTTATCAAGTCTGTGCTAATGTGTTCAGTCACACCACAAAATGATAATATCAGCACAGATGGCTTCTGAGCCAATCTGATGGCTTCTGTCCACTTGAGAATTTCACACATTTGAGAGGGTGAAAGAAACAAAGAGCCACAGTGAGGGAGACAGAGAAGGTCTGTGCGAGCTAGAACAGTGCAAAGCTCCAGAGGTCAAAGAACTACAGACAGATCAATACCAGAAATAACGTAACACATTTGCACAAAACAAGCAACGGTGGTAAGAGGTTCTCCATTTAAATGTGCATGCTGGTGAACCTCAAGACATGTTCTCTGCATCATAAGATACTGTGCATGAGCCGAGAAACTCAACCCACTCGTGTATCATGCAGAGATTCCAAAAGATGCGAAAGATGAGTTGCTGCAACATTACTGCAGGTATGATGCCATAGTTTACATGAACAGCTGACAAAAACAAAATGAGATTTTGAGATGCTAATTTTTTTTCATGTAGAGACTACTCATCTGACGATGCTTTGACGATTTCCTTTTGCAGTACAAATTCTCAGGAAATAAACATACATTGTCCTATGAGAAACTCTGTGAACCCACACAACACAAAACTGCATTGAGAAAAATCACCTAAAGCTACAAACAAGGCTACAACCCTCACAAATATAATAGTTAGAATTATTATAAAAGTTAAACCACAGGTCTGGACCACACTTGGCTCCACCTCTTTACTCTGTCATTCACTGTTTTGTTTTGTGTTTCTGGGAGTGGTTGTGAAGGAGGTGGACGAAGAATCTGTTATTTTGGGAGAGCGTTGCTGCTGCGGTCTGGCCTTCTCACTGGGTGTCCGTCATTGCATGTGTATGTTTCCTTGTGTCTTTGGTTACACCATGGACATGGTCCCTGCTGTTGAAACATAAACGGAATGACACCGTGAGACACACCCACAAAATCCCCAAAAAAGCATGGGAGGCCTCTGGAGCACGCTGTCTTGTACATTCTTCACATGCTCATACTATGCAAGGGCTTACTACAGCAAAACACACCCACAAATCTGCACCACTATCTTGTATGATCAAAAGAAGGTAGCAGGAGTAAAAACAGCAACTCTGCAGGTAAACTGCTGCCACTACCTCATCTACCCCCCACAACAGCACTGTGTTCCTCTGTTTTTATCAAACACATGCACCCAGTGAGACTCCCTGTGACTCGCTTTGCTTTTGAGTCAAGAATGAAAACAGGAAACTCTGATGTAGTGGGCAGGGCAGTCTTCAGTATCTACTGCACATGTGGAAGAAAGCAAAAATATTTTCCATAGATGTATGTATGTCTGATTGTTCATTTTCTTGCTAATGTGCAACATGTAGAAACTTACCGGTAAGAATACTGGCCCTTCCAAGATTTTAAGAGGCATATGGTATGAATATCTGTATGATACGATGTCAAAGACATCCACAGAATACATTGCAAAGATACACACTGATATTAGCATACCAGCTAGCTCAAATAGATCTTTGTTGCAGCTAATGAAAAAATTACCCAATGCTTATTAATCAATCAAGGCTTAATTAACCCACAGATCAAATACAAACTAAATTTTTTTAAATTCCAGAAGTAATTTGAATAATTAATGGAACAGAGTACAATGCATCAACAAATCATCTTCTTATCAAACTAAATATCCTAAAATTAGATGATCTTGTTGATCTCAATACTGCAGTTGTCATGCATAAAGCTTACAATCACAAGTTGCTGGATTGTCTCCAGGAGACGTTCCAGTCCAGAGAGTTACTACAGTATAACCTCAGAGGGACTAGCAGTTTTCAAAAAACTATGGCAAGAAACTACCAAAAGAAATAGATGCGTCTCTGTTAGAGAGGCAAAGCTAAGGAACAGTCTAGATAAAGATCTTAAATCATGTTCTTTAATCAATACATTGAAAAAGCTCTTGAAGTTTCACGTGATAGAAAAATATAGAGCACTATCAAGAATAGTTTTTTTAGTAATTCATGTAAATAGTTAATACAGAAATAATAGAAAATGTCTGCTAAAATCTGCTATTTTCTATGAACTAACCAACTACTAAAAACAATGGTTGTATTGGGTTTATATTTAGCTTTCACTCATTCAAAATGATCCTAATACTGTAATATGAATGTCTTGTCATTGTTATGTTGTCTTGCCAATACTAATCTAAGAAGTGCAGTCTGACAACACAGATAAATATTTTAAAATAGCACACTTGCAACCTGAAGTGGTTCCTGGACTCTCTCCCCCTACCCAATACCCATACTCCCTAACCTCCACCCTGACTACTGGACCCCATTTATTCGTTTCGCCTTTACACCTACATATACTTAGCCGAGCGACAATCCCCACAGCAGGCAGCAAATCTATTGTGTTACCGTCAGTCTAGTTTCACTCAATGTAACTTTTGGTTGGATTTCCCTGAAACTGGACGACGAATCACAGTGAGGGTGGGTGTAACAAAGTGACACTGCAATGACTCAGAGAGAAACAACCATAGAAGAAGAACAACAACAGGTGGTGATTTCCTTTTATCAAAGATGAGTGTAGAATGTGTGAAAACGTCAGAAATCTTTAAATTCTTTTTACAGAAGCGACAACAGTCGTTAAACTCCATAATCCACCATTTTGTTTAGTCTAACATTCTCCAGACTCCTCCGTGAACTTTCCGGTGCTGTAACTACGTCATGCTAAAGATTATGGTGACTGGTTGTAGTAGCGTCCTATTGCATGCAGAGGGATTTGACAGACAACCCTTTATCCCGCCTCTCCTGACTATGAAGCACCACTAGACCCATACATGGAATGAATGGGGATAGCGTGGCCAGGCTAACACATACTCTCTTCACCATAGAAACTACACACTCAAACTGATGAACTAAACTGGATTTCATACTCGCCATCAATCCCAGAAAGAACCAAACATCTGAACAGAAGACTGATCCATACCCCTCATTCACACTCACCCTCAACATACACTCCAACATCCTCTCATCCTCCCTCTTTGACACATGTAGAAATGACTTTAATTTACTGGGATTTACCAAATTTAATTTGTCTGTTTAATTTACGGTTTCTAATTTAATTCTTATTTTGATTTGATGAATTATGATGAAATTTTCCATTATGTTGATTTTGAATCACTGATTTCAAATAAGAAAAATAAGAAACATTAAAGTCAATGTCATAAGTGATTATGCTTTTTTGTAGCCAGGAAGTGAGCAGCTGTTTTTTTTTTCTCTACCCTCCAAATTAATTAAAATATTTAGAAATATGACAGGTCAAAAATACATTTAACAGGGTTCAACCAATACTTTTCGGCAAATTTCCATGACTACTTACTCCTAAAAATGCAAGTCAACTTTGAACAATAATAATAAAAAGTTAAAGTGTTAAAGTTTACCCTCAGAGGTTTAACAATAAAATGAATGACAATGTGTGGTTCCAGATTAAATTAACATTTATGTACACATCCCAGTGAAGCCAGACATTGTTAAAGCCACACTTTCCTGGCATTTCTATTTAATTTTGGCTATATTTTAGTCCATACTGACTTCACCACATGCGGCATGCTACATCCCAAGAACTGAGTGAGAACTGAGTGTTCACTGAAAAGAATGTTAAGGTTAAAATAACGTGAAATTTTTTTTTATTCACTCATTCAAACATTTGTTTTTTATTATTAATCACATTATTATGCTGTGTAAAAAAAAATCCATGACTTTCTGGGTCTTTTTACTTTTCCAAAACCTTTCCAGGCCTGGAATTTGCATTTTTAAAATTTCAAAACGCCTTCCAGGTTTTTTCAAAACGTATGAATCCTGATTTAAGTCTTTTCCTGTCTGGCGCCAAACATTTCCTTGTTTGGAGCAACTTCTATGCTTCAGGAACTAGCGGATTCATCCATTAATCTAAAAATGTTTTTAATTAAATTTTAAAAAGCCCCATTAAAGAACATGTGTAACCAGCTGAAATGTTTTGCATTGCCAAAAATCAAAACCATGACACAAAAAAGGAAAAAAAATTTTTTACAAAAAGAAGGCACGGAAGATTTCATCAAAAGCTGATTACATACCAGGTGCTAGCTACACGCTGACCTTGATTGCCTGACATGGGGCCAACGCCGCATCTTTATCAGCCAAGAAGTGGCTGTTCAGGCTTATCGCAATCGTGCAGATAACTGTGTGTGCAGGATGAGAGGATTGATGATGCCGGTCGACTTTGCCAGCTGTCTTGTCTGAAGGCCCTGGCTGAGTCTCACTCACAAAATGAAACACCTATGTCAGCTGGTTGGTCTGCAGGCTGTGGTCAGCACTAAAGGCTTTTCTCATTCGGTGTGCTGATTTCAGGACATTAACACAATCTGAATCCACCTGGAACTGGAGACGGGGAGAGCTCAGACACATGAGGGGTGATAGGAGAGAGTCGAGGAACAAGGAAAGAGAACGATGCAAAAAGCACCAAGCAGGAACTATGCGACAAGAGAGGAAATGTGCTGAAAGAGTAGTTCACATTAGGAAAAAAAACCTGTGTTTGGACAGCTTTCCATAAACCCACAGTATATTCCCCGTCATAGTCTGAGTTACCGCTCTAAAGTGGAAGAAGGTGAGAGGGCGAGAGAGAGACAGAGAGACAGAGAAATAACAGATTGTGGTTTGTTACTCATAAGCCCTGGCTCGCTAATGCAGCTGTGAGCCAAGGCTTTAGAAAACAGTCGTGGCTTCCATGCAAACAAAAGAGGGAAATGTTTTGGACCAATATTTAGTTCACTGACAGATTTGAGCACTTTTGGTCCGTCACGTCATCTTATTATAGACATGTTCACGATGTCAAAGTGTGTTACACTGGTCATTGGATCTTAATTTAACTGTGACAGGACTAACAAATGTGGCTAAAACATTAACCACTGAGGAAAAAGGCCTCATTTCCAAAGCAAATTGATCAACTGAAATGAGCACAATGAGAAACAGAATATTCTTAAAAAATAAAGTTTAGATTTGTCTACAGTTCATTCCAAGTTGCAAACTAACCAAGTTCAAACTAAATCACCTGATTCTCCAGTTTCAGGGGGAAAAAAGCAAACACCTGCAAAATAATAGTGATTTGAGCGTGCACAATAAAAGACCATTAAATTCCAGCAGGAAAAGAGGGAGAAATCCCACTTAGGACCAAAGTGCAAATAACTATGTATTTATAAAATGTCACCGGGATCCAAAAGAGACGTCGTTTTCTTTAGCTGCGTCATAGAATTCCTTCTATGATGCAGAGGAACAGAAACGTAAAGGTCAGCTTTACATCCAATTGAAGATACCGGTAACACATGAACCTTTTAGTGTTTAATCCTCAAGGTTTACATCTTCAACAGAGAATAACATGGATTTAGTTGTATCTGCATTAAGGCCTTGAGACCCAGGAAAGTGTTTGTTCTGCCTTTTTTTTCCCCTCCGTTAAATAATTGCCCTTTTTTGGAAATGGCACAATGCAAAAGTTTTTACAGATGCATTTTTACAATTTTTATGGAATGTCAATTGCAGTGGAACACATTTTTTTATTCTTCAATAAACAGGGTTCATACACACTTTAACCAATATGTTTCAGCAAATTTCCATGACTACCTACTAAAAATGCAAGTCAACTTTAAAGAATAAGAATAAAAAGTGAAAGTGTTGTGTTAAAGTTAACCCTCAGAGGTTTAACAATAAACTGAATGCCAATGTGTGGTTCAAGATTAAATGTACATTTATATACACGTCCCAGTGAAGCCATTTTTAAATTGACACTTTCCTGGCATTTCTGTTTAATTTCAGCTAGATTTTAGTCACCACATGCGCTATGCTACATCCCAAGAAGTGAATAGAATGTTAAGGTTAAGACGATGTGAAATAAACTTTTTATTCACTCAAACTATTTTTATTATTATTAATCACACATTATGTTGTGCAAAAAAAAAAAAAAAAATCCATGACTTTTCCAAAACTTTCTTGGTCTTTTTACTTTTCCAAAACCTTTCCAGGCCTGGAATTTGTATTTTTCAAATTCCAAACATCTTCCAGCTTTTTTCAAAACGTATGAACTCTGAATAAAGCTGTGAAAATCTTGTCCCTGAAAGAGGACTCAGGGTCTCAGGAGGTTCAAACAACACACATCACAGCTCAGGACACCGTTTTAATGGAGTGAATCTCAGAAACACTGAAGCTACAGAGTGTAAGTGAAAGCAGAAGGCAAAAACTAAAATATATCTTCTATAGGTGATGGGGATCTGGCATTCCCATTCTTTCAAATATAAGAAAGCCCTTTACAAAAACAATTGATTTTCTGTCTGACCACGACCCAGTTAAACAATACTCCTTCTAGGTTCCAGATTATTAAAAAAGAAACAGCAGTTTTCATCAGGCTTCATTTTCAGAAAGAGCCCATTTTCAAAAGTTAACAGCATTAAGTATTGTTGACGTCTTTCACTGTCAAACTGCAGTGAGTCACTGTCCAATGTTTAGCCCACTCTACTGTATAGTACTACACTATCAGTGACTCATAAGTGAATTATTTCATGTTCCGAGACAAATGAATGATGGTCAAATAGTGATTTACTTGCCACGTACTTTGAACCGTGACACCAGCTAACTAAACAGAAAAAAAAAAAAAGACAGAGAAAGCCTCTGGAATGCAAAAGCTAACAGTTTAAATCAGCTTAATGTCACATTTAGGATGTATTTACATCACCTTAAATCTTCTGTGCAGGAATGTCTGCAGAGCTTCACATATTACCAGCTTCGTGTCAAGATGTTGACATTGAATTGACCAAATTAGTGCACCTGCAGGTGAGAGGAAGCTGTATTCCTGACTTTCTAAACCCTTTGGTGAAATTTCATACCTTCAATTCACATAAATAACAATGCAACGGACCTCGTAGTCATCGTATTGAACCAGTCTAACCATGCATCAGTCATCTAAGCTCATACCTGAACACCTCCACCTATGACTGATGATTGGAGACTCCGCTCACTCCCATCTTCATTCTAAAATGATCAACGATAATTACAAGTCTGACTTAGCCTGGCAAGTCCGGCCATGATATGAATTCATAGTCTGGAGACGATCCATAGACTGAGCTTAAGTTTATGGGTGGGATCAACGGCTGTCTTTCAAACTGCTCTGCACGTAATAGGCCAGCGCTATGACCAATCAGAGCAATGAACAATGTGACGTATACAGGGACGAAAACAACTCTAAAATAGTGTCTATCTATCTAAACTAGGCTAATTAACGTTAACACACCAGTAACAGTGGAGGAAAAATATCTAACCAGGTCTGTTTACATGCTGCTTATGTGACCATAGACCATATATTAGGACAGGGACGACATGCTTTATGGTTTTTTTTGGGTGCTGATTCGATTTAAATTGCGATTCTTCGATATTTCTGATTTTTCACTTGCTTTTTTAACACCAGACGACATAAAAAAAAAGCTGAATGATGATGCCTATAGATCATATCAGGAGCCATATTTCCCAAAAAATGCACATCATATGTGAGTCAGTTCAGATTTATTCAGCAGTAATATATTTTAACCAGACTTTGGGAAATAAACTGCTATATTTATCTGCACACAACACAAATAGGAGCCTTTAAGTAATAATAATACTTAATACTTGGACTGCATGTAAAAGAGGCATAAATAAATGTACAATATAAAATATATTTTCTCCAATATTTATTCATCTTATTTAACTGTTACTGCTCTGCATTTACCTCAGGACGGTGTCTCGCAGTAAGGTTTGTGGCGTTTCCGCAGGATGACACGTGTGCGTTACAGAGTTTACAAATATCTTTCCACATGTCCAGCTCTGCTCTTCCCTTCAAAGCAAAAAATCCAAAATATGTCCACACTTGACTTAAAATGTGATGGTGAGGGTTTTATCTCTGCGCATTTTTGCCAGTTGTCTGCCATTCTGTCTTCCTTTCAAGTTTTTCTGGGAATGGATATAACGTTATCGATAGTCGAACAAAAACATTTTGTGATTTTGTGATTGGACCAGTAACTGGCTGAGGCTTTATAGAGTGTCACTAGAGCTAGAGGCGGGCTAGTTTACTAGGCTAAGTCTGACTAATTCTCTACAAAAATATCTGAAGCAAATACCATTTATTGTTTCTTGGGGATTTTTAAGACCTTTGAATGTCAGATTTAAGGATTAATTAGACATTTTAAGGATAATTAAGGCTTAATTTAGGACAGTAACATTTAAGAGTTTTTATGGATTTGTGACACCCTGGTATATATACACCGGGAAAGTACACCAGTTATAGTAACAACAACAGGACTTAAAAATGACATTAAGTCTGCAGATGAAAACGCATAGTGACTTAGGGTGTGCATTGACATGCGTATGCACAAAAACAACATGTTGAAAATGCAGAAAGAAAGACGAGAGCTGGTAGACATGCCAGAGTTCTCCTCGGGGACAGGATTCATTAGACATTCCAGTGAGGAACAGATCCAGCACTGACCTCAGCTGACCTGCAGCAGCCTGGGAGAGTATAACTCTCACCAAATACACACTGAGAAACATCACACACTGACGTTTAAAGGCAACACACATTTCCTGTAGTGGGGACCCACTGTTTTGCTCAATTTCAGTTCAGTATAATAAGAATTAATGGCAGGGCTGTGGACGCAAATAGTGCTGCCAAAAACAATACAGGAAGTACATGAACTGCTGTTATTAAATGAATCAGTTATAACATGGAGAGCAATGTAATAAATATCACCCTATCACCTGTAGATAAGTGTAGATAATACTCACGAGACATCACATGACAGATTTACAATTTCCCAGTTTAGAATCACTAAAGTTCATATATATATATATATATATATATATATATATATATATATATATATATATATATATACACATATACAGAAAGAGAATGATTTGCAATGAAGGATTTTAATTAACACCACATTTCCATTAGTGATCAACCGATATGAATTTTTTTGGGCAGATACCAATTTTCTTTTACATCAGCCTTAGCCGATGACTGATACGGGCCGCCGATATGTCTAAGCCGATAGTGATTTTTTTTCCTGTTAAATAAAAACAAATGTCAGAAGATCTTCCTTAATTACAAATAGAAAGTAATATATTATAATATATTTCTCCCTCTCCCTTTTTTTTCCCTTTTGTGTCTTATCCCCACCCCCTCTCTTTTTCCATATCAGCCAATGCAATAGGCAGATATTGATGCAAGGAAAAACAAACAAACAAAAAAACAGAAATATCAGCCAAATAATTCAGTCTATCATTAGCTTCTAATAGTATCAACTCGGCACAACCTTGTGCGTTTCCAATACAAAAAAGGACCTGGAAACATGGTCCTTGCTTCTAGATTTTTGGTATCACCTCCCCTGAGGTTCCAAGTGATATTAAAAGGTGACATAAAAACCCTGCAGACAGTTGTCTCTGTGACACACCGGTTTACAAAATACACATACAGAAGTTGACAGTAAATATATTGGTACATTAATCCACATGATGACAGCACATAATACTACACCATGGTTAGCCCGGGAGATTTAGTCTTTGGTGGGTGACATAAAAATTCAGGTGCAACATGCAACGAGTGTCTTTATCAACAATTCCTTGAGCAGATGACACAAGAATGCATCGCCACAGTAGGATGTTCAGGTACTGTAAAGTCAGTACTAGTGGAAACATGTTATTACTGTACTGAATGATTTGGGAAAAAAATCTTATCACTATAATTTTTAAAAAATATCAAACAATATTGATATGTATCATAATATAAATCAATGGACCCCATGCATTTGTGATATACTGCATTAACAATCACCCTTAAGTTCGTGAATTCTGGCCAAGTACTGTTCCAATCTCCAAACCCACACATGGATGTTTCAACATACTCATCACATGACATGTTGAAACTGTCCAGGATTTAGTTTTGTTATTTTTCATGCTAAACAACAATAGTAATAAAAAAATAAATATTTGCATTTGTCTTATGTTGTACATGGCTGACGTCACAACTTTCTTTTCACTACTATATAGTAAATTCATGCTGTAATCCAATTATCTGTTGTGTTTCTACGTAGAATTTAGTGAAGCCATAAGGCAGCTAAAGCAGGTCTGAGCTCAGTTATATAAGACTATCAACCAAAGACAACATCTTTTAACAACAGAGCACCTGGACAAACAAGTACTTCAAAAATGTTCTAAGAAAAGTCACGAGTGGATGAGACAAAAGCCTGTTCACATGATCCTTGATGACAGATATAATACTTCAAAACAGTGGCAGACAGTTCGGTCCAGCTTAGCAAGGGGAAAAAAACAAACAACAAAAAAAAGCCACTTAACTGTTCATCTGTAGATCGTCTTCGCTTGTGAAAGCACGTCGCACATTTTAAAGTGGTCATATTTATCTAACCCCACTTTTATTAGTCATCTTTTGGACCCTAAAAGTTCCTACAGTTTGAAGTTGAACCCTCCAGGTGCTACAAAGCTATCTTTAGATTCAGTTAGGCAAAAATCAAGTAGATTTCTACATCCTGTTTTATTTCCTGCTTAATTTGTTATGTCTATAACTAGATGCGTCACAACGTTTGCACATAAAAGGTCAAGACTTGTGATGAACATTTGTCAGAGTACGAAATAATTGTTTATTGGCAGAAGCGGTTGTAGTAAAAACTCAAAAATATGTCCAAACGTTGAGACGATTACCGAAAATGCTCAGTTGTTGATTGAACAGGGCAGAGTAACATGGCCAACAACCTGGAGGGGGCGGAGCTTGAAGTGGCGTGCATTTAAAAGGCCAACCTTTCTGGTGTCATTCGTCAGAAGTAGAGTCAAAGAATGCATTGGAATTAATGAAGATTTCAGACCCAATTAGTTTATGTAGAACACAGGGAAATGTTTGAATATGTATAGTTCAGTTTTAAAAAAAAAAGAAAAGAAAAATATTACTACTTTAAGCCTAAAATCCGATGATCATTTGCTCCCGTTTCTTCAACTATATATTTTCTGTTAATACAAACCCCTTTTGTGTATTTTTCCCTCAATACGAGTACTGGGTTAAACATCAAGGGAATTCCAGATTCACATACACTTTCACATTACATTCATGTGCAGAGCAGGTAAAGCAACAAACATGTGGGACAACCTGGATCCCACAGGTCTTCCAGCTACAGTAGCAGCTCTAGTAAACGTACAGGGGTCGTTTCAGTTATTGTACAGAAATTACACACATACCATAGCCGAACAGAGACGGGTGTACAATTACATACGTCAAAAACAGAAAAGGACATGTCGGCGGTCTATCACAGTACCACATAGCGGCCTGGCATCCATATCCAATTGTATTTCGCCTACTGTTCTGCATCTTTGTATAAACAAGGACTTCCTCCTGAAAACACTTACATGGATGAAAAACTGAAGACGAGACGCCACTTTGGCATCTTCAGTTTTCATTTTCTCTGTATAAACATAGCCTAAATTAATGAGTTTGGTTCCATGGATATGTGTAACATGTCTAATACATGAAGAGCAGAACTGTATGACGGTTTATGTTTTCAGAACCACACAGTTAAACTGTTCTAATCCCCTGTACTTGAAACTCAAGTATCTTCTAAGACACCAGTATCTGGTAAGAATAATTTTCTCTACTGCTGTCCAACGTCCTGATGTGATTCTACTACATAAAAAAAGAACATTTAGGACAGATACCTTTGAAACGTACAATAAAATGCACACATAAAAAAACCCATCTTGAACAAACAATGGACTTAAGAGTTCCCACTGAGCCATTGTGCTGTCATGTTGACGCTCAGGTTAAACAAGCCTGGTTTAACCAACTCTAAACAGATGGTAAAATTACACAGGTCATCTTCTCCTCTATATCAAGAGAGTGAGAGAGACAACCTGGCATTTTCTATAATGTAAGTGACACAAAAAGGACCACCCTGGGTGACTCAGCAGTGCGGAAGAATGCCTGCTATTCCACTCAGCTGAAAATTAGACCTGGGATTCTTCTGAGTCTAAATTTGCCTGGCAGAGACTCAGTAGTGAGATGTGTTACTATTACAAGCAAACAGCATGTTTTGCACGAGGGGCAAAAGAAACCACCCACGAACCGACTGGGAGGTCTCCCATTGGTGTGAAGTGTAACAAGTCTGAAGTTGGAGATCCTCTTACAGTAAACTGGACTACAAAGAGAACTGGTTGATATACAGGTGAACATGGCGACAGATAGCCAGGTGTGATGACAGGTCAGGAAGGCAGACTGAAATGTGAACGGTGAATGGTGCTGGTGTGGTCATCTCGTCGGTGCAACTACAGCTGCATTCCTGGCCTGCCCGTCTCCTGTGTAATGCTGCCTCTATGCACATTCCTGAGCTTCTATGGGGATGGGGACAGTCAATACATTAGTGAGGCCTCCTCCACTGCATCATCAACACACACGAGCAACCTCCTGGCAAGCAAGATGAATGGTTATTGACTGCTGTGGGGTGAAAGTCAAACAGTGACCCTCCCTTTTCTCGTTCTCAAGTGCAAAGTGAGATGAAAACTTGGGGTGGGGTTAGTTTCTGCACCGAAATGCTTGGTTAAGCCTGTTTTATAACTGAGATCAGACCAGGCATAAGACAACTGACTTAAAAGACAAAAAGCAGGAAGTAAAGATTATAGAGGATATACCGCATGTCAAATATTAAGATAAATGCAAATGTTAGACACCAAAAAAAAGGAGTTGAAAACTTGATGATGCATATACGTTTAGCTCTCAGTCAATAAGAAGATGGATCAAAACTCTGCAAACAACCACAACAGTGGTGTTAACAGGCAGGCCATTGTTGAACGTACAAAGAGAAGCTAGGCAGACCGACAGGGAGAAGAAAAGGAAAAGTTTCCAAACTCAACAAAGCCAGCACAGTCTCCAGCAGAACACCCCCTTCAACCCCCCCAACTTTACTCATGAGGGGAGGAAATGAGGTAAGAATCCTGGCATTTCTGCTCAGCTGAGAGCAAGGAGCTCGGGAAGAGGGAGTTAAATAAAAACGAGTGAGCTGTTAAATTGAGGTAGTGAAATATACATTTAGTGATAGGTCTAATGTGTACGCATTCTAAGACAATGCTTTGCAAACGAGCGGATGGTTTAAACCACGGTTGACCGTGCTACAAGTCAATGAGCTGTTCTAATAAGCAACATATTCCAGATTGAATATCTACTGAGGGCGTGACACTGGAAGACACCACAATGCATTTCAGAATCATCGGCATATGAAAACAATACTCTACACTGGCAGTTTCACTATTAGTTAAACCAATAAACTGGCCACAGGGGCATAACAAAAATATACAAAGGGGGGAAAAAGGACCGTCAACAATTCCATCACAACAAACCGGTGATTACATTTACATGGACAAAATATTGTGCCCTCAGTCTGATAAAAACTACCGAAGCCATGCATTGTCCAGTTTAGGGAAATACCCCCCACAAAACATGCATAAAGAGTGATTCCTATTCATTTATTCACCAACTCTTCAAAATGACACTGTTCTGATTAAAAAAAAAACTACTAATATCACGTTTATATGTAGACCATGAAAACAGAATACACAAAAGTGGAGCCTCGTCTTCAGTTTTTCATCTGCGTTTAGACAAGCGTTTTCAGGAGGAAATCCTTGTTTATATGAAGATGCAACAGTAGGTGAAACATAATTGGATATGCATGCTAGGTCGCAAGGTGTAACTGTGATAGAACAGCGACATGACCTTTTCTGTTGTTGACGTATGTAATTGTACACCCGTCTGTTCGACTATGGTATGCGTGTAATTTCTGTACAACAACTGAAATGACTCCTGTACATTTACTAGACCTACTAGTGCAGCTGGAAAGTCTGTGGGATTGAGGTTGTCCGACATACGTTTACCTGCTCCGCGCATAAAGTGTATGTGACGTAAAGTCGCATGCAATGTGAACATGTGCGTTTCTTGCCGTTTAGACAGAGCGTCTTCAGAACGCCCCACTCTGGAAGGAGTCTTCAGATTTGTACGTATCCACACCCGAATGGCGCCGGTGCCATGTAAACGAAAGGCACTTAAAAAAAAATATGCTTTCATATTTACCTGCAATCGTCCTCATGTAAACAGCCCCTTAGTCTTTCATAATGTTTAATCCATGTTTCTCCCACTGACCAAAACAAAAGTGTGGCAGAAGACCTTAAAACTATATTATCTTCAGAATATTAGTATGTGCATACCAAACTTATGAGTGTTTTACTAGTCTCTAAAATGTGTATTTTGTGTTAACAAAGCAGCCCGGGAGGGAGGCTGTGACAATTTAAGAGAATTCAGTTTCATATCCTGCTACTGTAACTGCCTTTCCCTCACATATTGTCTTTATGCAAGCAGTTGATAACTGGAAAAAAAGGCTCAGCAGAACTGTGAAAGCTGGAGCAGAATTGGATCTTAATATATCAGAGTTCAGAAAAACATTAGCAGCTCAGACGCTTTATTGGATTCTGGGAAGTTTATCCAAGATGTGTTTGCCAATTGCATCTGTTAGTCCTTATCCTCAAAGCCTTTTCCATTATCAAAGTGAAATGTGTGAAACCTTATTGCTATTACTCTGCATGTTTTCAAAGTAAGCATCTGAAAAGGTTTAGTGTATGTTAAAAGGAACAGTTTGACCTATACATTCTTCCCTAATAGTGCACTGATATACTAAGCCAAGCTACAGATGTTCTACTATACAAAGATGTAGATAGACACATTTTTAATTTTTTTACACATATCAGACATATGTGAAAACATCAAAAGATCTGCCAGAACACTAAAACTATATGAGTATATTCACTGCAGGTTGTGGCACAACATCACTCACTGACTACGCTGTGCTAAATAAAGACAAAGATCCTCTCTTTTAAGGATGGGTTTGCTAAAAGTCTACATTTGTTCAAGACAACAAATACACATACCTTGAAAATTATAACAGCTTACATTGAAAAGCTGATTTATGAAGGAACGTCAGGGGAGGCTGAGTTCAGTTCCCACAGTCAAACATCTGTCACAAGCAGATAAGTTATTTTAAAAAAAACCAAACATATTTAAGATCCTGTTTACAATATTAGTGGAATATTTATTTTCAGTACCCATGGAAACATTGTCATTGTCACATAAGGGTTAACATCAGTATATCAAACAGAAACATCTTTACTGTTAATTTACCATTACAAAATGTGGCTGTGAATATTTCAAAAGGAAGCCAACAAACAACTCGTGAAAGAAGCCATTTTCTGTAATACATGGCAGTTATAGATGTAAGGTGTGTGCACATAGACCCTCAGAGGTGAACTCTGAAATTCCACAAGTTGTGGTTGATTTGAGAAATGTAACACTTCATAACCTGACAAGAGGTGTGTGTTATGATGAGGTTAGATCGGGAAGGATTATAACTAGGGATGGCAAAATGTATAAAAAAATCTTGACGGATCACTGAGCCTCATTAACTGGTTGAATTTTGTCCCTGAGAAAAGAAAACACTAGCTTTGTTGGCTCTCACACACACACAGCGGTGCTTCAGTCACTTCAGTTTTTAAACACGAGTCACTGCGAAGTCGAGCGATGTTATGTTAAAAGCTCACCTTAGACAGTCACACGAAGAAAACAGACGGGACAATAAATGCTGCTGCTAAATATGGTGGGAAAAAAACCCTTAGCGATGTCCCCCAGCCTGCGTCAGTTCTGCACAAACTCCTTTTGCTGTAGCCCACTCGTCATGTCATTTTAAGTAGGTCTGTCAGATAGATAACACAACTCATCCACCGCACTTTTGGGTTACATGATGGAAACTTGCTGTCCCAGTCTCTAGCTGCTAGCTCTAGTACAGGGGTGCCCAATCCTGGCCCTCGAGAGCTACTATCCTGCATGTTTTAGATGTATTCCTCTTCCAACACACCTGACGGTCATTATCAGGCTTCTGCAGAGCTTGATGAGAGGTTCATCAGTTGAATCAGGTGTTGGAAGGGGGGTACATCTAAAACATGCAGGATAGTAGCTCTCGAGGGCCAGGATTGGGCACCCCTGTTCTAGAAGATCTATTACCCCACATCAGCCTTGTGTTTTATATACATTTTGAACAAACGTTCTAAACTGGTGTGAAATGGTTGTACCACATAGATGAATTGAGCTCTGTTTGCCATTAATAAATTCTGTCTTATATTGCTAATGTTCAAATTAATCAATTTTAAAGATATGCTATGGAGAGATCACAAAGCTTCCTCTTTGCAAAGGAGTTTGTGCAGTGGAATGACAGATGCAGGCTGGGTTTTTTTGTTTTGTTTTTTAATCGACGACAGAAAATTATGATCGGACAACGTTGATGCAGTCAACCATAGGTCAAACAGTCATTGGTTAACATCCCTAATTAGAACATATGATTAAACAAAGCGGTGAGATCGTGGGGTTTATACTGGGGTGTGTTCCTGCCGTATGAACCCCACAATGAGTATGCACAGTGAAAGTGAAACTTAAAATGGCAGGAAGTGTATCATAACTTAAGACTTGGCCCCACAGAGTTTGGCATACTCGACTCCAAAACACAACCTGTTTTTGAATGTGAAATTGGTACACTTGAGTGAAACCTCCAATGTCCGTTGACCGTGCATGCAGACAGCGCACATGGAGTACACGTACTGGATGGCCAACTCTGTAGAAGCCTTCGAAGGCTCCTGCTGTTATACAGCTAATTTTCCTTTAACCTATCTTTGGAATACTAAATCTGAGAGGGCAGAACATAGCCTCACCATAAAAGTTTGTCACATTATGCTCTTAGAATAATGTATGTCAACCACAACGAATCTGCTCAATCAGCTGAAGAGACAGTGTCCAAATATATGTTTATACTGGGGTTTTTTTGGTTGTTGTTTTTTTTTTTAACCTAAAAACAACTGCAATTTAGTTTTAATGTTCAAGAGTTCAGTAAACCAGAGTGTTATTCACATTTCAGTGCGTTTCTGTTCTTGGCACATGGCACAAAATTACTCAAATTTAAAAAAATGTAGAAGAATCTTGAGTTTTTTTTTTTCTTTTAGGGCTATGTTTTACATACAGAAACTGGTTACACTGTTCAGAAACTTGCAAATTTGCTTCAAAGATCAGTGTAAAGAATAATGATAAACTCAAGATTGTGATATTATTTTTTTAAATTTGTGATACAATATTTTTGCCATGTTGCTCACCCCTGCCCTACAAGATTACAAACCACATGGTAGAACTGATAAACCACCGCCTCTTTGCTTCTTTAATGATTCAGCAGAAATGGTAGGTATCTGGTATCCTCAAAGGGGTGAAGGCAGGCACATCACAATCAATTGCAGCACCCTGATGTGATTGCTAGGCCACCACCACCGAGTCCAGCAGCTGTGTTTACCATCCAGCAGGAGGTCACACACAGGTCCTGACAAATGCAAACACAGAACACAGACCAGGTTGCCATGCCAGGACAATGACCTTTCTTTGGAAGAACACACCGGTCTGAACAATATGCTGCAAAGCCTGGGCAGACCGCTGAATCCTAAACAATAATAAGAGTGGAAGACCGCCTCTAGTAGTGGGAAAACACAATAAAGCCAGAATAACAAACATCAGAATAATTTAATTTGCTGGAAGCTCAATGTGAAATTGTAGGAGTACTCAATATTAAAGGACTAAGTATTAGCTACACCTTTTAAATTCAATGTCCTTGAAATTACATGATGTTTTGGTGGAGTATACTGCAGATTTCGACTTTGTTGTGACCATGAAAAAGTCAAGCAAATTTCTGGCAGAAAATGAAATCTTTACAGCTGGAAGGACCACCCAAGCATAAGATTTGATTCAGACAAAGGGACACAACACATTAAACCATGGAAATAAAAGCTAGTGACATTTTTTTTTTACCTTCATCCAAACAAAGGGCATTATTTGGTTTGATCAACGTGAGCCCCAAAAAAGGGACACTCAAGTGAACACAGAATGAGAAGGTACTTTTCCTAAATTTTCTGAACATATTGCCAACTCATCAGTGTAGTACTAGGCCCACAGATTAATGGCTTGCAAATGTTCCTAGTATTCTTATGAACTGATCATATTTAAACTATAATTCAAATATATGTATGAAGAGCATAAAGTAATCTACAGCACAAATCTTTTCAGACAGTCTGAGCTCCGAGGTCATTCTGTTTCCCAACAAAAACCGTCTTTTCACCAAGTTCTTCTTCTCACAGCAGAGATCAAAACAACTTCATTACTTAATAGTGCTTCCCCAAGTTTAACATGATCCTTTTATATTGACACAATAACAGAGCGACTTCAATGCATGCTAAAAACTTAAAACTGGTGTCCATGCTTTTGTCAACCAAAAGTGGTAATCTATGCAGAATAACTATACCGAAGGACACCTGGGGAACTAAAACACAATGTTCACTTCACTGTAGCTTACAGTAATAGTATATCTACTACACAACACCAATCAAGGCTTTTATAGAAGGACACACAACTCTAGAGAAAGACTATAACTGGGGTTTCTTGCTAATCTTGCACGTGAGCACTACTGTGAATATTAAAAAAAAAGAACTCCTCTGGGAAAGAAGCTCATTCTGCAAAGGTAGCTGAGCTAGATTCTTAATAGATCACATGCAGACTGACTGCCAACAGGGTTATCGTGTACTGCAGACTTATACAGACCATGATTAATGACACATCAACTGCAGCTTCATTAATGTAGACGATTCTTCTTGAGTATACGGCTGCACAAGTCTATTTAGAAGACATATCTATATGCTGATTCAGTTAACCCAAGACTTGTAGTTGCCATCATGCCGTTCCATCATATTATAATTACATATTCCATCAATTTTACACCATGCTGCACACCCATGCCCACGGATATTTTAAATTTAAATTCAGTGGCTTTAAAGTCTAAATTGGGGTGACGGATATTACAAGATAACAAATCCTAAACACACCCTAAGTGTTTCCGCAGAAAACGAGACATTGTATATATATCTAGAACAATCAAAGTTAGACAGTCTTACTAACAACGCCTTCTTGAACGGTTTCCTCAACAGTTTCCTTGATATATTTCACGGCATTCATTAACCATCATCAGACCAGACACTGCTGCAGTAACTTGAACGCTATCGAAACACTGCCTCCTTCACATAACGTCTTTAATTTGGTATAATTTATCATTTGCCCGACGTTGATCGTGTGATTTAGGGTAAAACTAAACAGCAAGAATTCAGTTTAGAACAGTTTTTGACTTCTCTGTTAAAATAATGTTGCGACTAGTAGCGACATTAGCCACTACTTTACTGTGTTAACGCAAGTCATTGTTTCCTCGTATTTTATTGCGTAAAAATAAAACGCATGCCGTTGAGAAATGACAGTTATGAAGCATCAGAAATGTCCCACAGCTCCCTGCTTGGCTTACTCAGTAACCAGAGTGCCAACCAGCTACCATTACTAAACACAGCGAACGTTAGCATCTGGCTAGCAAGGTTAGCTACCAACGACGAGAACCTACCGTCTGTTGCTAATGACACTTGTTCCGGAGACAGTAACAAAGAAGAGATTAAATGTTCTGCCTCGCAAAATGGATTTCAGATGACTTATTTGGTCGTCCCGTGGCAGTGGCGTGAATTGCGTCTGCACTGCTATTAGCACTTCTTTTCCCCTGTGTTCGGTCCCACCTATCCGCTTCGAACGACAACAGCTCGACACTGCCTGCTCTGTTGTTCACAGATCTCGTTCTAGCTCAGAAATTCAAATCGTATC
The DNA here is from genome assembly GCA_020466265.1 of Siphamia tubifer. NCBI lineage: Eukaryota > Metazoa > Chordata > Actinopteri > Kurtiformes > Apogonidae > Siphamia > Siphamia tubifer. The sequence goes on along the minus strand of CM035798.1, from coordinate 52,539,819 downwards.
GCGAGATTTGGCTCTACACGTCCACAAGCTTAACGACGTCTGTTTTCATTGGAATATTTTCACCTTTGCCATCTAAAAAATAACCACCAGTAATATTCTTTTGAATTTACAACAGTATACTTTGTTAAACGAAATAAAAAAAGATCACTTTGATGAAGTTTAACTTTTATTTAAGCAGAAAATATAATGTAATCCTCAATAGTTAATATGTTTTTGCTTTTTGCTCTCCGTTTTTACTGATTTCCTCACTCATTTTAAGGTTGTGGTTGACAAGTAAATGGTCATGGCCTGGTTTAATTGTTTGATAAACTGGCCAAAAATGATTGTGACTATTGTACAATTCAGCTTGATGTCTTAATTTCAATGGGATTTTGTCTCTTTAAATACAAGTTTACAAAAATATAAAAGTAAATACACAGTCCAATGCAAAAGTCCTTGTGCCACATTTTGTTTGCTGATTTTGTAAAGTTCTAATGAACACACATATGTATTTCACAGTGTCTGCATTATCATTTCATTCAGACAATAGGAGATTTACTGTATTAATTTTACAATACTTTCTACCAGGTTTCATTCAAGACATGTCAGATGTTTCTCATGATTTTTTACAACTTATTGCCATGGGGTCACGGGTCACACTAAACTGTGGCTTTAATTTTTTTTATTATATATTGAGAGTATTCAACATTACTTGAGCATGACTTGTTGCAAATGATCATGCTCCCAAATTTCAGGTCATTTTGGAGCCGATTCCAAGCAAGACACGCTTATCTTCACTCTTCAAAAATAATGTACTTATTCCATGCATTAATTTAATTCATCATTAGTATTTCTTTTTTTTTCATCTGAAGAATGCATACATTCCATCTAGGGATTAGTTAAGTTTACTGAATCTAAATAAGATATGTAAAGCTGAATAAAACCTAAAGTCAAGCCCTGGGTTCTTCTGTGTTGAAAAGTAGTAAAACATCTAAAAACCTCTGAACTATAAACCACTAAAATAGCTCTTGATTAAAATTCAGTAAATTATATCAGTAGGTCTTAGTCATGTGGATCTCAGAGCACATAAACATGGAGTCATGGTGTAATGTACAATACAAACTAAAGAACTCCGAGAGCGCAGATCTCCACAAAGCAGCACCAGTCTGCCAAGGTTTGGATCTGGATGTTCGTAACTTATTTGTAAATTAGTGTTCTGTGTTCACTAATGGTTTTATCGGTCATTAGCAATCACTTAGAGGGTTTTAAAAATTTCAAAGAAATCCTCAATCCCATTTTTGACATATGGCCATTTGAATATTGTACGTAAAAATGTGTATATATGTATGAAGTTGCACAACGACCAAATTTCACATGTTAGATCTAATGTTAAATATGAAGCACAAGATATTGTTGGATTTAACAAAATATGTCAATACAATAACCCTGCTTTAAGATAAAGGTCATGCATTATGCCAATATACCCTTCCCTTGACGTCATATGATGTCAAAACAGGACGTCATCAAGTCCATTGGTGTCATCTCATCTGATGTCCGAAGGTAAGACGAAGTGAATGCAAAAAAAAACACCTGATACTATCTGGTCTGGATTCTGAGATATCACCACTTATGTGTTTTAGATGTTGACCTTCACTGTGACCCTGACCTTTGACTTTTATAGCTCAAAATGTAATGGTTTCTTTCTTGGCGCATTATCAATCATCTCTGAAAGTTTCATCAAAATCCATCCATAACGTTTTGAGTTATCTTGCTGACAATCAAACAAACAGACAAACGCATGGTAAAACATAACCTTCACGAAAGGTAATAATGGCTAAAAAATAAAATAAAATTAATAACGTGTGCACCAAAGTGTACACTTACTGAAAAAACACACATTCATCCATTGTGACATTTTGCTGGTGAATTAACAAACAGGGCAGCCTCAGACAAATCTAATCCACACTAGAGAGGATTACATGACAGTGCATCATGCGTACAGAGGCACAGAGGAAGTGACGAAATGAGCTGAGACGATAGTACAGCAGCTCTGACCACAACCTCTCACATGTAACTGGACAAACAATATCAGAAACCATGTTTACTTCCAACAAGGATTCCTGAACCAAAGCCTAATTAAGAGGAAAGACCGTAAATCATGTGATAGCAGGAATCCAGAGTAAGCTGAGGGCTTTATTGGCCATAGTTACAGGTCAGAGTACACTGTTTACACCTAAATGAGTATGCACGAAACCCAGTCAGGACATTACAATCACAAGGAGGACGTCTACATGAGCATGATGGCCAGGACGTTAACAGGAAAAACAACAACACAAGAAACAGCAGAAATATGGCCATTTATATAAAGACATCAAATACTGTATTTTCTGAACTACAAGGTGCACTTAAAATACTTGAATTTTCTACCAAATATACAGTACGCTTTATAATCCAGTGCTCTTTATATATGGATTAATTCTGGTTGTGCTTAGTGAATGAGAATTTTGCCTTTTTAACTCATGATTTTGACATATCTTGTAAATTTTACTATTTATCTCATGATTTTGACTTTTTATTTCACGATTTTTGGCTTTTTAATCTCATAATTTTTACTTTTTATCTCGTAATTTGGATTTTTTATCTCATGATTTTGTTTTTTTAATCTCATAATTTAGATTTTTTTTTTTATCTTGTAATTTTGACTTCCTCTCGTAATTTTGACTTTTTTTATCTCATAATTTTGACTTTTTATCTCATAATTTTGACTTTTTATCTCAGAATTTTGACTTTTTATCTCAGAATTTTGACTTTTTATCTCAGAATTTTGACTTTTTATCTCAGAATTTTGACTTCACTTAATGCGCCTTATAGTCCAGTGCACCTTACATATGAAAAACCATCAAAAATAAATTATTCTGTGACTGTGCGCCTTGTATTGTGGAAAATACCGTACTAGAAATTAAAAGCATTTACTCAAAATCCTTGGTCTGTCAACCACAAACAGATATGAACCAAGAGTGTAGTTCCAAATCTGGATAATCCCTTGAAATCCCTATGAAAATTTGTTTTAGCTGTGTACCGCATCAGGTTTCAGAGTATGTGTGACGTCCAGTGCTGGTTTTAACAGTACAGACCCAGTGTTGACCTCATTTTGGGTTAATAGTGTTGACCCAAAATGAAGACACACAGATCCCTTCATGAATGGGAGAAGCCACGTCCAAACAGGTCACAAAATTAATAGGAAAAAAAACTGTGCAAAGCAACAACTCCTACCCCAATACAAAGCACAACTACTAGTAGCTGTAGCTGGAATATTGAATTAATAATTAGGCCGTGGCTGCTGTTCCAAAACCTGGAGACGGGACCCAAAATGGGACACTGGACTGTTTTTAGTGGGTCATCATCTGTCAGTGGTAAAATACTTAAAAATATGACATGTGGATTAAATTCCCTGTTTGCTGGAAAAAGTGTTTTATGAGCATGTAACGAGACAGAAACAAGGTTAAAGATCCAACAAGATTAAAATGATGAAAATACAGTAAAAAGATGTTCCAACTTTCCAGCAAAATACATTCAATTTAGTGTCGGCTTAACAGTAATAGTAGCTTTTAAAAATAACATGTGGATGCTTCTGTGAAACTGGGTTAATTTAAGATACCCAGTCATTTTCCAGCTTTTTAGACCAAATCATAAAAGCTATTTGTTCTTTTTTAATCAGTATTTTTGTATTTATTTAATCTGTTTTTAATTATTTTTAATCATGTTAGAGATGCCAATCCCAATTTCTAATAGGAAAATTGCCAATTCTACTCGTAGAGATTGCAATTGGCATCTCCCCAAAGACAATTTCCAATTCCACTAGGACAATCTCTAGAAAAAGGTTAATAATTCAAACAAAGGTAGTCAAGATAGTCAAAAAAGAAAATGCTCACACACCAAAAAGATGAGAATGTAACTGTGAAATGAAGTGGACCACCTCAAGGATTTTGATGGTGTATAATTAGAAAACTAATTGCAACCTGAAGTGTATAATTTATTAATATTGTGTTCTTATATTGGTGCTGTGATGAAAATTGTGATGTAAAAAATATGATGTGAGGAAGAAAATAAAAGCAATATCTGGTCGTGTCATTTATATTGTCCACTATTATTGAATTCTGTAAATATAATATTTTAAATACAATTATTATTACTAGGGATACTTTACGTATTTTAAGAGTTCCCTTTTATACAGGTTTCATTTGCTATCTATCCTAGGACAATTGACAGTTCTTCTAGGACAGATAGCACCTGAGATTGTATTTAGTTAGGATTTCACTCTCCCATAGAGGAGATGCAAATTGCATTCGCTACTAGAATTGCCAATGTTCTGAGTAGAGATTGCAATTGGCATCTCTACTGTGATATATGTCTATATATACATTTACAAAAATATATTAAAAGAATAATAATAATTACAGGACCTGTGATATGACTATATGTGCCGCTCCAGTAGACAGAAAAATAAAATAGAAAAAAAAAAGTTCCAGTTCCTCAATGGTCATAGTTTATATTTGTGGTTCAGTAAAACCAATTACTTCCCTGTTCTGTCCTTACACTTCATTTATCTACTATGGAAAATGATCTAAACTTGTTGTTTGCATGTCTGATAACGGTATGTGAAACTGTAGAATTATCTGCTCATTTCAGAGTGATATCAGACTCAGGTATTTCAGATAATAATCAGCTGTGAGTCTGGAAGCTTGGCTCTTATTTATTCAACTCTTTGCTCTCAGCTTTATCTCCACGTGCACACGTTGCTGGAAATGTGTCACAGCTTGAACAAACCCAACTCTTGCAAATGTCACCTGCTTGTATATATATTTATTTATTTATTTATGGACTATAAGGCGCACTTAAAAGATTTTAATTGTCTCCAAAAATGACAGTGCGCCTTACTGTATATATGGATTAATTCTGGTTGTGCTTAATGACTTGGAATTTTGACTTTTTATCCCATGATTTAGATTTTTAACTCATAATTACCTCCACCAAGGAGGTATTAAAATGGAGTCTGTTTGTCTGTCTGTCTGTCAGCAGGATTATGCAAAAAGTTCTGAACAGATTTTGATGAAACTTTCAGGAATGATAGAGAAGAATCCATTACATTTTGAGTAATGAAGGTCAAAGGTCAAAGTCAGACTAAAGGTCAACAGCTAAAACACATCCTTGATAATATCTCAGGATTCATACAAGGGTTTCAGATATCAACATGGGTCAACACTTATGGCTCCATCACATCACGTTTTGACGCCATATCAAGCCTTGGCGGAGGTCTGCTGTCTATGACTGCCTTATTTTGACTTTTTAACTCAATTTTGACTTTTTAATCTCATAATTCTTACTTTTTAAAAGTTTGTTTTAACATAATAAGAGTGTTTTGTTCTGTGCTACAGCTCAACAAGTTTGAGAGTCATTGTGACTCTTTAGTTTTACTTAATGGGCCTTATAGTCCAGTGCACCTTATATGTGAAAGAACCTAAAAAAGAATCCATTTATTGATGGTGCGCCTTACAGTGCAGAATTTTTTATTTTTTATTTATAAAGTTTTTAATATACAAATATAAACAGACACCTTCAGCACAGGAACAAAGTTTGCTTTGCTTTTTTTATCAAAAAAGTGAGAAAATTAGTGAGACTTTTTGGTTTAAAAAAGTTAATTTCAGGTGGTACTCTACTGTACACAGTTTGAGAACAACTGATAGACACGTTCACATCAACCCTGCATCAAAACCACGACAATAATTAATAGTTGAACATCACACATGCAGGGTGATGACGTTAAAGCCTAAGGGTTGCGTAAAATTTAAGCTTTGATGATCATGAGCTGCTACCACTCATTTATGCAAAGCTGCCCTACTTTCTGTGATGATGGAAGTATCATATACAGTATGTAGGTCACAAGTGCACACTACGCCTTCAGCGCCTTGACTTCATGCCCTTCTGCTGTAAAAATAAATAAATAAAAAAATTCAACACACGCTTGGATTTGTTTTAGAATATCAAACTAATATGTATGTAGAGTTTTATACTAACTTCTTACTAGTCCAGGGGGATTTTTACTTAAAACACCTGAAAAATATCTCTCCAAATTAAAACTCTTGCTGTTCTTCAACCATTTGGAGTACAGATAAAAGAATGGATTCTTTGTAAAGGTAACAAACACCCTGTAGTTTGGACTAAAAAAAAAATCCCTTTTGTTGTTTATTAACAGGTAGAAAGCTGTAGAGTATTTTTGTGTGAAAATGAGGGTTTATGAAGCTGCATTTGATGGGTATGGACTGAATTATGAGGAGAAAGAAAGAAAATTAAATATGATGAATATATGTAATATATATATATATATATATATATATATATATATATATATATATATATATAATGGTCAACAAAATTAGTACGATGATGTAAAAAATAACAAAATAGAACAAAAATAAACAAATTGAACAAAAATGAAGGAAATAATAATAATAAAAAAATGATAAAGATAGTGTCAGTGGCCCTGTGCTCATCCGTACCTCACAACTGTGATGGGAAAGGGAATTCATTCAACAGATCATAAAATCAGAACTGAAATCCGTCCTATTTGTTCAAATCCATGTCTTACCCTGTGGGCTGGAGGCACCGGTGGAGGCTACCAGGGACTGGTAGATTGAAGCGGGGAATGGAGGCGGGGATCAAGGTGAATCCTGACCTGGGGCAGATGGTCACACACTGAAGCCAGGACTGGTTGGTGACGGCGGAGCTGGAGCCTTATGGAGCTGAAGGAGAGTGGACTGGATCCTGGTGTAAAGACTTCAAAGTTCTTCTGTATATATAGGTGTTATAGAAAAAATGTCATTAATGTGATTTCTGTATACATAGATATTAAAATAATGTAGTTAATGTGGGATCTGTATATATAGGAGTTATTAAAATAATGTTATCTCTGTCCCAGAAGTGGGACATAAGGTTGGAAAGAGGTGAATGGATCATATTCTGTGTCACATGAGAACCATATACACTATGTAAGAATTTACACAAGCTCAGATAAACAGCTCTTATCAGTTTATGACGTTGCATTACCCATGAAATGAAGGTTTTATCTTAAGGGGAGTTTCTCAACAAATACAACTATTTTCCCCACAAGTGAATTAACATGAGTATGAGTGTAAAAAAATGATAAATACATTTTTAGGAAACCCAAAAAATTAAACAGCCTTCACTTTAACACATTCATTATTGGTGAAAGGATGAGTTTTCTACCCGATTTAAATTAGGTCTGTTAAAATTAAGATGAATTAATCCATCATGATTAATCTGATGAAAAACTTGAATGCAATTAAATGTAACAGCTGTTTTGTTTCACGTTTTGTCATTTAATAAATGGGATATTTGAATACATGTTCTGATTTTTTCATATATTTTGTATATCTTATACATTTTCAGATTTATTTTCTCTACTTTAGAAGGCTTTTTGAATAAGTTTTGAATTTTTCGTGACTTTTTTGTGTAATAAATAAGGGTAGAACACACCATAACTGTGCTATATATAAAGAACACTTCTTTTCAACGTAAAACACTACAAGACATGAAAACTGTCCCAATGCATGGTGGGAAATCCATCCCAGCTACGACAGCCTCAATATGTAACATTATTGTAAGGTACATTTTCTGGTATTATTTTAATTATAAATTCTTAGCATTTACAAATGGGTAGAATTGAATCAATTCTAATAATAGATTTCACTGGTAACTACTGTTGTTGGTTAAAATTTAAGTGATTTCCATAGTTCTTATTTATCAACCTCCAAAATCCCTTTTTCTGCAATGAATCCAGCTGCAGATGTGAGTTACAGCGACACCTTGTGGTACGTTTGACTATGACTCATGTTTCCAAATGTAACATTGGGCTTTTGAGATAAAGGTGTCTGTTGTAAAAACAGGCGAACAATTATAACCTGACAGTAAACAAATAAAATAGAATCTTTTTGGGCCTGTTTGCGCTCCATTCCACAGCCAACGACACAAAACACACATATGCATTCAAATGTATTACCTTGATTTAAAAAAAATCTATTTAGGTGATTTTTTGTTCAAGAAAATTTACTTTTATTTATGATCAAGGTCTAGTGAAACCATCCCTCGACCTGGCAAAGTCAATTGTTTTTTTTCTAAAGAAATTATTTGTTTGGATTTATTTTTCAGTTTTTGGTTTTTCAATGTTTAATTTTTTTTGTCTTTTTCCATGGGTGAAGCAGGTTTCAAAATGCTGTCTGTAAAGAGATGAGAGGAAGACATTTCATTAGAATGCTTTCCACTCCTCACAATTCATTAAGCACACATTTTTATTCCTGTATACACTGTGACGAACAAGACTTCTGTGAGAAAAAACACAAAACAAAACGGGTGACGTCGTTGACTGACCTTTGAGCGCAGAAACTCTGTGGCCTCGAGCACATGGAGGAGCTGGGAGTTGTGTATCTCCAGCAGCATACCGGTGATCTTACCTGCCAGGCTCGGGTGCATGTTCTGGATCAGGGAGAACAGACGCTCACCTGAAGGAACAACAATCATTAGAACCATACACATTTTTTTCAGTCTCACACTCATGACTTCTGATTGAAAAAAAAAAAAAAAATGTAAAACTGAAATTGTTCAAATTGTAACACAAAACGGCACAATTATTCGTGTATCTTCCACACTATAAGGTGCACCAGACCAAGGAGCTGGTTGTTGAGTTGAGAAAGAAGAGGCACAGCATAATTTCCACGTCGCACTCGATCATTAACCATAGAAAGACCAAACCTAACAGTTATTTACGCTGAGGACGCACCCCCTGAGTGGCCCAACAGAGCCTGGGGCGAAACATGATAGAACATTTAATAAAAGCAAACCAACTGTGTTTTCTTAATGTGTAAACATCTTACCTGTGACACAGTTAGAGAGCTAACAGCAACATTTCTGTCATATGTCCTGTCCATAATGTTCACAAACACAGCTGTAAATACAACAACAAAAAAACTATTACAATGATTGATGTAATAAAGCACCCGTTTATGAAGTTATTTATGGGATGCTGGTGTAACGTGTGCCCTGAACTAAAGACATTTAATTTGATTGTGTCATTAAATGACTAATAGTTTTGATACATTTCTTACATAAAACTGAGGCATTACTGATCCCCATTTACACAAGCCTAAGTACAGTATGTCATTCATATTAATTATATACACTGTACTGACAGATTACTAATGAGTGCAGTAAAGCTGCAGTGCCACCCTGTGTTCAAAAGCAAAAACATTTGATGCTCAACCGCTCTTACACATGTTTGAAACAACTTCAACATCATTAGCAAAGTAAGAAACATTATATTTATAATAGTGTATTTGCTTTGTCACATCAGTGTCATCATCATCATCATGTTAATGTCAAGGTGATCCACTTTCTTCTTTTATTTTCTTGCTTATTTTTATCCCTATTTTAGCTTGTTGTAAGTCATTTCGTATTTATCTGTAATGCCTGATTTAACACTGCTTTTAACCTACAAGTACACTATTTCCTTTCTTTTCTACTTGTACTAAGAAATGACAAATAAAACCCCTTTGACCCTTCTTACCCACATTCTGTGGCTCTTCCTCTCCTCCAAAAGTTTAGTGTGTGTATAAGACGCTGACAACAACCATCTTCTACCTGCAAAACCCAAACACCTCACATTAGAGTAGACAATCACAGTATCCACAACTGTGGGTTGTTTAGTAGTGAGGGCTTTGTTTCCATTAAGACCAAAACCCTTATCACCTTTATTTTAAATATAACATTAGCCTCAGCTAATTTTGGCTAATGACAATCAGAGGACATTTAGCTTCCACCTGCTTAAACCATCTGAGGCAGACACTAAAGAACAAGTAAACATAATTTAAATAAACACAGTATAAAAACTATTTCTGGGGAAAAAAAGACAACATAGAAAAACAAAGTGGGTATAGTTTAACGGTGGGACTAACTAGACACATCTGGGCAGTTTAGCAGGATGCTGTGGTAGGGTGACCATATCGTCTTCTTTCCCGGACACACGGCTCTAAAACCGGACTGTCCGACATCTGTCACGCATCTGCACATTTCACATTTTGTCCTTAGGTCCTTAGGATGAAATATAAAAAGTACAGATGCTTGACAGATGTCGGACAGTCCGGTTTTAGAGCCGCGTGTCCGGGAAAACCCGGACAATATGGTCAAGCTAGCTTTGATTAAACAGTAATAATCTGTCATTCTTTTCTGATGCCAATTGATGTGGTTAACACCCTTCAATAGCCATATTCCTTTCATATGCAAATCGGTAAAACGGGAAACTAGTTAGTTAGTTAGCTGGCTAGTTAGTTTATTTCAGTTACAATAGTGTAGAATAGTGCTATTAGCATGCTAATAAACGGTAGCTTTTAACATGGCTACATTACACAATTAAACTGGATAATTCCATAGGAATGGACAACAAGCTAGCAACACACATCTGTCGAAAATAATCTCTTAAAGACCTTAAAAAACCTACAAGAGTAATAACATATTATTGAATTATCCAGTAAACACACATTAAACTCACATTGTTTGGATGGTGGAGGTAAAAATTCAGCTCCACTGCTCCACTCACTCACCTCCGCCGCTGCCGCCGCCGCGCAGACTGTGAAAAAGCAAATACCGAATCTGAAGTGACTTTTAAGACGCTGCCTATTCTTAGTTGACAGAAAGACACAAAAGGTGTCCCAGCGGGCAGGGACGATGTGCCAGCATTTCCAGGGTAGGCACCCTCTCCCTACCACCTAACCCCGAGGAGAACCTATGACTCCCCGTACGTGCCAGCACGAAGCCCCCTGGAAGCGAACTTGCGACCTCCCACTCTCCGCCCACTATGCTCATAGCCACAGTCCACTCCGCTATCCGCAGGGACGATTCAAACAGCACAGAAGGTAAATTTAAGTTCTTCTTTTCTGCCCCCCACAGCACCACCCCCTCCCCTTCCCCACACACCGCACCCCAACCCCGCCCACACACACAAACAATAGGCATGTCCAGGCACGTGCTTGGAACTTTTTCTTTTTTTTTTTTTTATTAAACTGAACTATACATACAACTGGACTCCGCCCCCTCCCCATAAATGTGCGCACCCCCCCCCCCACACACACACACACACACACTTGTTCAGGCATGACGTTTTTTCTTTTCTTTTCTTTTTTTTTTTTTTTGGGCACATTGAATAGAACAGCAGAAAATTAGATGAAAGGCTTAAGGCACACACAATACCAGAAGGCAGAGATATTACTAAAGTAAACAGAAGATTTGAAGAGAAAAACAGAGATAAAATAAGTATTAGAAAAAAATACAAGTATTAAAATAAATTAATGACAATCATTTGTATATGTCCATGTGAAAATGTGAAACAAAAACACGTCCATAGCAGCTTTATTTCTGTATATTGTGTTCCAGTATTACAGTATAAAAATGACTGTAGCATTAATAGCAAAAACTATAATACAAAGTTTTTTATTTGAGAATATTTTTTGCGTTAACAGTTAAGTCACTTGTAGCTGTAGTTTGAACAGGAAAAGTATGTTCACAAAACCAGGCTTGTAGGTAGAAATGATATATTTCAAATAGAAGTACTTTGAGTCCACAATTGGGAAATTGCTTCATGTTTGTGAGAAAATAAAACTGTAAATTTAAAAACAATGTGGTGCCATAATGTTCAAATTTGTTTTTTTTCCAATACAAAGTGATAAAGAAGTAAATGTCACCAATGTCACATTCATTTAGAATGAAAAAGTAATTAGTCTATTCTGAGAATTTAAGGAGTATAAATACAGATATTTCTATGAATGTAAGGAGAATAAATACATATATTTCTATAAATATAAGGAGTATAAAGTACACATATTTATGAACAAAAGGTCGAACAATAAATACTCCAGTAAAGTGCAGATACCTAAAAATCTATTTAACTACAGTCATGAAGTACTTTTACTTAGTTATTTTCCACCACTCCAGTCATAAAATGACATGTTCCAAACCAACTGAACCTGTGTCTTGGTTGTTTTACAGAAACAAAAGACACACAGGAGTTGATGCAGTTTGTTGTATTTATAGTCTCAGGTTAGTGGGGGGGTCATTTTGGCTTTTTCTGGGTGAGGTTCTGAACTCTGGGGTCTCTGCTCCTCCTCACAGCTCTACTGCTCATGTCTCCTCCCATATCGTCTACACCCACATCTAGAAAAATCAACACACAATCATTAAACACTGTGGATGTAGAAGAGTTGATTTCAGAGACAAAGGGATGAGAACTAACAACCTACACTTCTTCACATTCCTTTTCCAATGATTTTTTTCTCTTCTTTTCTTATTTTTAATGTGATTTATTAATACACTGTACAACTACATTTTTATAATATAAATGTAATATCTGTTTGAACACTTTGATGCATGAATTGTGAGAATGTTAGTGAAGATATTTTCTCTGGTGTTTTTGGTTTTCATGAAAAACACAATATGACTGATTTTTTTAACATGAACCTATTTTCCATGGAATTACAAAAATGTCCACTCAGCTGGAAAACATGTGTTTAATTGATGAAGCAAAGAAACATGTATTTAAAACTCATCATCAGAAAATGATATTCTGTGTGAAAATAAAAATAATGAAAAATAATTATTTAGCTCATTTCTCACATTTTAATAAACTTTAATACTAGTTATTACTTCATAGATATAATGTGCAATAAATAAATGAATACATTTTTGATTATTTTATTATGATTATTTTGACTTGTATTGTTTTATATTGCAAATTTGTGTTTTTTTAATCGATAGCTGATTTAATAAATAATTCATAAAATCAATTAAATGAAATTATGAATAATAACAAATTGATTTTGTTGATAGAACAGTGGTTCTTCTCAGTATTCCAGTGACCCGTTTTTCATTTCTTGTCTTTGACTGCCATCTAGTGGCTGTTTTTAGATAGTGCAATTTAAGACAGAGAAATTCAACGTGATGAGGTGAGAGTAAAAATGTTTTTATTACATATTATTTATATTTAAACTTACTTATTTTAATGTTCATCGCTAAAATGTCTGAGTTTTTTTAGCATTACAACAGGGAGCAATAAAAGTATAGGCATAAAAAAAAGATTAAAAAGATTAAAAGAACAAAACATAAGTAGATAAAATAAATATAATACATAAATTAATAAAAAGGTTTAAAGAGAGTGCAGATCTGAACTGATGAATAAAGGTTATTCAAATGCAGCTGAGAACAGATGGGTCTTTAACCTGGATTTAAATAAACTTAGTGTTTCAACTGATCTGAGGATTTCTGTGAGTCTGTTCCAGACATGTGGAGCATAGAAGCTGAACACAGCTTCTATGCTGACTTAAGACTTAAGTCGTCTCCCACACACACACACATCTAATTACAATTATATTTTTACATTGTAGATACATAATTTTTTTAATTTTATTTTTATCTTCTCATTTTCATGCTCTCATTTTGCCTTTTAAATATGTGCACTGGAGATGCTTAAAGGTATCATTCCATGGTTATTTCATTAATATTACTGTGTTCTCCATTGTTATTGAATACATTGCGTGTTGGTTCTATGTAAACAAAAAAAAAACGTCCAGATTGCTTTGTTTCAGCTGTTTTTGCACGCTAGAAAAATGACTTGAGGTCAAACAACAGAGTTTACCGGTACTTCCTCATACGTGGTCACGAGGCATCTCTGATTGGCTCAGAATGTGTGAAGGAACACTCCCCCCTCTCTTCTCGCTCTGTATGTATTTAGCTTTACCCAAGCAGCATCCAGCGAGGTTTCATGCCGTTGTTTGATCTGAAAACGTGCAGAGAAAAAAACAAGGCTTTATTTCCACAGAGCACATGAACCAGTTTGATCCGCCATTTTTTTTCCAGTTTGTGCAGCAGCTTCTGTGGCGCCGTCTTCTCTTGTAAATGCTAATGCTAATGCTACTTCAGATTCGCTGCCTGGGACGGACTTAACCCCATGTGGGTGACGCTAAAGTCAAATCACTGAGTGAATGTGCCAGAACTTCCTCCAGCTTAATGCGGACAAAACAGAAGTGATTGTTTTTGGCCCCAAAAAAGAAAGGTCAAAGGTCGGTCAGTGCTCACCTTGAGTCCATGTCACTAAACCCCACAAACCAAGCCAGAAATCTGGGTGTAATTATTGACTCTGACCTGAAATTTAACAAACATTTAAAAGCCATTACCAAATCTGCCTATTACCACCTAAAGAACATTCGCTAAAATCAAGGGTCTTCTGTCCAAACCAGACACAGAAAAACTCATTCATTCATTCATTCATTTTCAGTAAGTTAGATTATTGCAATGGTGTCCTCACTGGTCTAAACAAAAAATCAATCAGGCAGCTCCAGCTGATCCAAAACGCTGCTGCCAGAGTCCTGACCAGTACCAGGAAACTGGACCACATCACACCCGTCCTCAAATCCTTACATGTTCTTCCTGTGGGTCAAAGGATAGAATTCAAAATCTTACTCCTGGTCTATAAAGCACTAAACGGCCTTGGACCCAAATACATCCTAGACCTACTGGTTCCCTATGAAGCATCCAGAGCCCTGAGGTCATAGGTCATCAGGAACAGGTTTACTGTGTGTTCCAAAGATAAGAACGAAACAAAGTGAAGCATCATTCAGTTACTCTGCTCCTCAACTGTGGAACAAACTACCTGGATACCTGAGGTCTGCTCAAACTGTCAGTTCATTTAAATCAGGCCTGAAAACATTGTTCACTGGAGCTTTTACTTAGATTATTATTTGCTTTAAAATGTTTTTATGTCTTGATTTTAATTGTCTTTTAATGCATCTTTATCATTTTAATTTTCTTCTGGTTCTGTTTTTGTGTAAAGCACCTTGAGTTGTCCTGTACATGAAATGTGCTATACAAATAAATTTGCCTTGCCTTGCTAAAGTCCCTCTGTCGTCAGACGGACGGTCTGTTTCTGGGTCCCTCGTTCCTCTTGTTGTTTTCTGTGAATGCGGTATGCAGCCAGTGGAGGTGACACACCACTTTCAACGCCAGCATGTGTCAATAAGTCGGGGTGACCCATCAGATTCCAAAATTAGTGTGGAGAAGTGGTTTTCAGTCATTATACATTTGTTTGTATAATAACAAAATCTATCTACCTATCCTTGGTAAGATTTCAACTTTTGCAGTGAAATAACATCCAACTATGGAAAGTATGTGTCTCACCTCCACTTTGACTCCGGCCTGGAAACTGATACCGTCAGGGATGGTGGTCTGGAAATCTGCTATGGTGTAGAACTCCTCTTTGACTTGAGGAGGAACTGGTGGTTTGGGGAGGCTCCTTCCACGTGGCTGCAGGAGGTAAGACAGAAACTAACTGGTCATATAGAGAAGCGGGAAATAAAAGCACTGGAAACTAAAACCACAACAGCCACATGTGTCTGATTGAACAGGTGCTTACAATGGTCAGATCTCTACGGGGAGGAGGTCTGTGTCTGGATCCTTCTTCTGTGGAAGGAAAAGACAATGACAAATAGATTATCCACTGTGCTCTGGCAGAACACACAATACATACACAAAACAATTCATTATTATCATCTCTGTCAGATATCAGATAGAAACCTCATGAATCCATTTTTGGTCAGTCTTTACATTAGCCTGATAGTTTTAGAAAGATTTAACCAATATGTGCTTGGGTCCACCCCCCCATAACTATATTCATTCAAATTAATTAATTTATATTCAATCTGATAACAAGTAATACAAATATATTATTGTAAATATTAAACTTCACCAATTGTTGCACTTGTAGCTGCCTCCACCACTATCACCGCCACAAAAACTTCAAATATTGACATTATTATTGCCCTGTGCCCTGAAGGGGGAGATGGGTATTGTTTAATGGTAATATGTTTTTGCAATGACAAGCGATAGAGCAAATCAGTTAAAACATTTGCAAGAGGCAGGGTTGTTGTGTCTGGCACCACTTGTTTGTTTAATTTTTGTGTCTGAATCCAAACAATAAAGAAAATAACAGAAAGTATAGATCAATAAATGACAAATGTTTGTTTTTCTTTGTTCTGTGTCGACATTGTATGTTGTCAGAGTATGTTTTATTGTATGTGCTTGCATTACGGTTCTGTATTCCTTGATTTTTGTTTGGCACCTGTGGTGGGCAGCCTGTAACCTGACATTTCTCCTAGTGGGACTAATAAAGGAATATTGAATCCAATCTAATCTAATCTAATCTATTTTGTGGAAAATGTCAAACATGTCTTCAATTATGACCAATTGTCGATGGCTTCACTTACTAATTTTGATGTTGTCAGAGAATATGGGCAGCCTGTTTTCCTTCTGGTTGTTTTCGGCTGCGTTGTTTTGATGGCTCTGTCTGGAAAAACCCTGCAGGTCATTGGTGCTGGTGTGGGTGACGGTGCCTGCTGAGTGTTACTGGATGTGAATGTCAGCCTTCTTCAGGTATGAGGCTGGGGCCAAGCCCTCACAACCCTGGTACCTACAAGACAAACACACACGTGCAGCTGTTGACCTGTTCACAAATCAATTAACTTATGAACATTTTAGAGCTGGGGTGTCAAACACATTTTCTTTCAGGGGCCACATTCAGTGATATTTGAAATTAAAATATTTTTACAGGAAAAATAGAAAAAGCTACTGCAACACAGATGGCCAAAAAAGGGGTATTTTTTTCCTCAAAAGTGAAGTTCCTGTGATATTTTTATTCTAAAATGTACTGTGTATATATATATATATATATATATATATATATATATATATATATATATATATTACTTTGCACTCAAGAGCAGGTGTGTCCAACTCACTATAAAACAGTGTAATATATAAAACCTCCACCAGGTGTCATCCTTGCAAAGGTCAATAAGACAAAATCAAACTTGGAATAATACAGGGTCTAGTTTGATGTGAATTGGGTTGTAACCAATAAAATAAGAACATAATATATAGATAATGTCAACTCCAAATTTTCCTCTATGTTTTACTGCATAAAAAAAGTTAAATAATGTGATGAAAATGTTCACATCTACCGACTGTCCTTTAAAACAATGTGAATAACATGAATAAACTGACACTTCTTCAGAAAACTAAATGCAGTTTGAACAAGATCATGTCTCAGTTTATCATTTAAAACATATAGATTATTTATTATGATCTACAAATACACAAAACATTTCATTACAGGTAGAACGCCGTTAAAACTTACACTTCAAACATTTCAAAATGTTCATATTTGTTCAGGCTATTCACGTTTTTGTGAAATTTTACTTTGTTTTATTGTAAATACAGTGAAATGACATGAAAATGGTTCAATTAACAAAGAGCAGAATGTGGAGTTGTGAGTATTTATAGGTTATTATGATAGTATTTTAGTGATTCGACCCATTTTGATCTGTATGTGGAACCTGAAAGAAAATGATCAATGTATTCACTATCATTTTTGGATTTCACACATTTATGTCAAGGGACAGACTGGATTTGGTCCCCGGGCCACATGTTTGACACCCCTGCTCTAAAGTTACACTTTAATATGCCACTTTGCCTCCCCGTAGCAAATACCATTTGCGGCCACTGGGGACAGACTAGATCTTAGGCTAGGATTTTTCTCACAGAAGCCTTATTCGTCGAGGTTCATTTGTTCTTTTCACTTTTTGTTCCGTGGTGAATCGTATACATTTTTAAAAACACCTTTTCCTTCTAATGTGATTTTTTTTTGACTCCCTGATGAAGGCTTGGATGGATCTTTTATAGCTTTTTTTGTAACCAAGCCAATGTCATAAAGGTTAAGCCCGTCCCAAGCAGTGAATCTGAAGTAGCATTAGCATTAGCATCTACAAGAGAAGACGGCGCCACTTTGCTTTGGTACCGAGTATGTGAATGCTGCTGCTGTTACAAAACTATTTCCTAATTGTGGGATGAATAAAGTGCTTCTATTCTCTACAGCAGGGGCGTCAAAGTCCTTTTAGTTCAGTTCCACATTCATCCCAATATGAAAGTGAAGTGGAAATTATGAGGTAAAAAGTGAAAATTCCAAGTCACGAAGCACAACCCAAAATAATCCATATATAAGACGCACTGTCGTTTTTGGAGAAAATTCAAGTCTTAAGTAAATGTTCTGCACTTCTATAGTTCTTTTCCACCTTCATGGTGCTCAAAGCGCTTTACATTAGCCTCACATTCACCCATTCACATACACACTCATACAACAGTAGGTTCCTAAGGTTCTGTCAGTCCTACTGGGAGACAAAGTCAGGGTTCAGTGTCTTGCCCATGGACATGTGGACCAGTTTGATCCGCCATTTTTTTCCAGTTTGTGCAGCAGCTTCTGTGGCGCCGTCTTCTCTTGTAGATGCTAATGCTAATGCTACTTCAGATTCACTGCTTGGGACGGGCTTAACCTTTATGACATTGGCTTGGTTACAAAAAAGCTATAAAAGATCCATCCAAGCCTTCATCAGGGAGTCAAAAAAAAAATCACATTAGAAGGAAAAGGTGTTTTTAAAAATGTATACGATTCACCACGGAACAAAAAGTGAAAAGAACAAATGAATCTCGATGAATAAGGCTTCTGTGAGAAAAATCCTAGCCTAGGATCTAGTCTGTCCCCAGTGGCCGCAAATGGTATTTGCTACGGGGAGACAGACTAGACAGCCTAGGATCTGAAAATCCAAAATGGGTCGGACCAATCAAATCGCGAGGGGCGGGATTGGAGCCCGCCCTGCCTCATGACGACACAAATACGACACGTAATGTTGTAGTCGCAGAGACATAGCAGCTAGCACACCAAAGACATTCAGTTTGCAGACATTCCTAACATGTCTGCAAACTGAATTGCCCCTAGGGGATAAATAAAGTTATCTGATTCTGATTATTATCGTTGAATGCAAGGGGGTTAAAAAATAATATTAAACGTAAGGCTGTTTTTCTTTACTGTAAGGAGCAAAAGGGGAATTGTATTTTTCTGCAAGAGTCTCATTCAAACATCCCCACTTTCACACTTGAACACATATTGTATTTTGTTGACAACTTGGATTCCTCTGTTTCTGACACAGTCAACATTGTAATCTTTTTGGCAAAATATCATATTCATTGTTATAAGTGGCGTGACACCAGACCCTGTTTTAATCACTTCATAAATTATTTCAAATTATATTTTTTGTCACTGAAACTTCAAAAATCAACGTCTGCTCAAAGGATTTATTCTTCTTTTGCAAAATATCTAATGTTTTAAATGTATTTACATCTAAACAAGTTTTTATGTTTCAATGTAATTCTAATATGTCATATTTAAACAAACATTTTCTTTTTTATTTAATTGTGACCTACATACATGTTAAATTATATATTAGGCAACTGAATATACCCCTTTGCTCTACTATTGACCATCACTGATTTGCTAAAGTAATTCCTATAATTTTATTGTGCCTTACAGTATTCTTCCTCCCCCCTGTATTGTTATATTTTATGTTCAACATGCTTCTTCTGTATACCTCATCGAGGCACGTGTAATGTCTTTAAATAAAAAAATAAGAAAAAAAAAGAAAAAAAAGCTCCCTTCAAAATAAAATCATTCGCCTGTGTGCATCAACTACGCATCCGCGGTTTCAGCCATAAATATGCTTTTATGTTGTCACTTCCTGTCCGCTACCCGCATTTCCTTTGTATCCGTACGTAAAAAAAATCCGGTTGGGAGTTTTAAAGTGTGTACATTTCTGGAAATAAATGCTATGACATTCTTAAAATACTTGGTCACAGATATAAAGAACATACTTACAGATTGGCAGTTGGACCTCAGGAAAACGATTCACGGTCGTAAATCCGGTGCATCGCACAGTTCGTAGGCAGTTTTACTGATTCAGTTCTCCGAGGACTGATTCAGTTGAATCTCATACGACACAGACTAATAACCGATTCTAATAGGTTTATCTTTACACCCCAGGTATATAGATAATATAGGACATAGACTTTATCAGACTGTATATAGCCATCAAAGAGCTGGGAAACACAGCACAGAGAACAAGCCATTGGTTATGGCTAAAGAGAGGCGATACCATCTGGGCTGCGAGGAACAGGTAGCAGTGGGACACACACCCAGGTCTGATCAACCTGTGGTGGGCCGGCCTTAGCAAAGGGTGTCTTGTGTTAAATGGCTGAAACACCCGATGACACCGAGGCACTCAAGTGACGATGTGTCCTGCCGCAAAAGCTAAGCAGCACCCGTTCTACAAATGGTACTATTACCAGGGATACAACAAGCCCTTCAATGGATTTTAATCTTTTAGCGCACTATTGTTTTATTATTTTTATTCATTTATTTACTTAATTTTTATTATTTATTTATTTTTTGTGCAGGTGAGTGAGCGTATTGTTAGTGCATCTTAGTGTATTTTATTGTTTGTTTGTTTTTTCAATGCAGTTTTAGTGTACTGTTATGGGTAACTTTTTAGAGTTTTTATTCTTATTTATTTATTTATTGCATTTTGTTTTTAGTGCATTTTTTTTAGCACAGATTAGTGTATGTTTGGGTATAATGGTTTTAATTCCAGGGATACCAAGTCCTTTCAATGAATCATATAGGACATAGACTTTATCAGACTGTATAGGATATAGACTTTCAGACTTTTTAACCATTGAAAATAGGTTGAAAACTCCCTTTTATAGAATGTTACAAATAAAAATCAAATTGCATTCAACATGTGCGTCTAATGCTTTTTCTTTTAATCTCACACTATATGTTCCGCATGCGCAAAAAAGTGCCCCCTACTGGGGGTATATACCTACTGTGGGACTGTCTGGTGTGGGTGGAAAAAGTTAATCAGAGTAGGGCGTTGAGTCATTTCACTTATTATCAATGTTAAGTCTTAAAACCTTTCTGTCTAAGAGTTACCAAGATGTTTTATATGAAATATTACAATTAATTAGGAGAATAATAGATAATGTGTTGCAGGTGAAATTTGTGTGGGTTCCAGCTCATGTTGGTGTGAAAGGGAAGGAAAAGGCAGATAAATTTGCCAAGTGCTTTTAAAAAAGAACATTGATAAGCATCTTAGTATTAGCAAAAATGAGGCAAAACGCAGGGAGGGCTTGCCCCAACGTGATTTCGTCATACGCACTGATGCGTGCTGAACGTTAAGTTCGGCAAGCAGACAGCGGGAGAACCACAATCAACTTCACCATGGCTAACTCGATCGTTTCACTGAGGGAAAACCCCTTTCAGCCGTCGAACAAATGATGAAAAATTGGCTCTTAAAGAATTAGGACCCCCCAGACCAAATGTAAATATAAAGCAGGTGTCAACAAGAGCGGGGAAGACGTACAGTCGCGGATTTTGCCGGAGCTGGTACAGGAAAACATGGCTGGCAGGGTGCGAAGTGGCTAACGCTCTGTTCTGCTACCCCTGTTTGCTGATTCACCCTGATGCCAACACGGACACCGCCTGGACTAAGACAGGTGTTACGGATATGCACCATCTCTCCGAAAAGGCGAAGAAACATGAAGCATCGAAGATGCATATGAACAGCTGCTTAAAACCTTCTGCCTTTGGGAGAGTAAATATTGCAACGCAGCTGGATGAGAGCTACAGGCTAGCTGTGCGTCGTCACAACGATGAGGCGAGCAAGAACTGTCACATTCCAGCAAAAGGTACGCGAAGAGTACAAAAATGCGCATTATTTGCATTGTTATGCACACCAGCTGAATTTAATAATCCAGCAGGCCACTTCACACATCCCCGCAGTGAGAGTTTTTTTCTCTGACTTTGGTGGAATTTCCCGTTTTTTTACCCGGTCACCCAAACGCACCGCCATTCTTGACCAGATTGTTGCTCGAAGATTTCCTAGAGCATCATCCACTAGATGGAACTTTTAACAGCAGGATGGTGAGTACTGTGTATGAGAACCTGCACAGCCTCAGAGTGTTTTGAGACCATCACATTAGGTAGGTCATTTGACAGCACCACAGTGAGGGAGACCTCTGGATTCCTGAGGATGCTGCAGGATGAATTTTTTTGTTTTTTCCTGCAGCTGTTTAATAAAATAATGCCTCATGTTGACATGATGTACCAGCAGTTGCAGAAGAGGGACATTGATGTGGTGTTTATCAAACGTGTGCTGCAGAACTTCATCAGCAGTGTTCAGGCAATCAGGTAAGATACAGTATACTTATTAGAATTCTATAATTTATAATTATAGTAACAATTATGCACATGTTAATTACTAAATGTCTTCATGTTGTGATGACAATTTACAGAAACTCCTAAATAATTAACCAGTTTAGTAATCTACATTTGCTGATCCAGATAATTTTTTTTAGCTATTTTCAGAGACAGTTTTTATTGTTTACTAGTTTAGTTTTACTAGTTTGTTCTAAGAAAGGAATTGTTGACAATGACTCACATATGACTAATTCATGTTCTAAGACTTTTGATCTGTCTCCCTTCAGTGACCAAAGGTCCTCTCAACAGCAGCAAAAAGAAGCACCAGGTACCACAAGGTCAAGGAGAGCCTTAGGAGAACACGAGAAGCAGAGGCTGTCAAAAGAGGTATGTTCATTCACTACTGACCAATGATGTATGCATGCTGTAGATATAGTATTATGTCTGCATGAATAACAAAATGCATTTGATCTTGGCATGATTATAATCTTATG
Organism: Siphamia tubifer; assembly: GCA_020466265.1. Classification (NCBI taxonomy): domain Eukaryota; kingdom Metazoa; phylum Chordata; class Actinopteri; order Kurtiformes; family Apogonidae; genus Siphamia; species Siphamia tubifer. The sequence goes on along the minus strand of CM035798.1, from coordinate 52,517,094 downwards.
CATTATTGAATATATTTCTATAATTTTAACAGATCTGTGACACAATCCTTGGCCATGCCAAAGACAGGTTCTCCTTCACCAGCCACCTTGTGAGTGCCGTGCTGCTAGAGGGAGAGCTGTTTGACCGGCATCTGAAAACATTCCCAGAAGAGGCTCTGAATACCACAGTGAGGGCATATCCTATGCTACACAAGGAGAAGCTCAGGACTGAACTTTCTCTCATCTATGAAAGTCCAGACTTCAGGGGATGCTGCGGTGCACTGGCTCTGTACCAGGTGCTACAGAGCTACAATCTCCAGGAAACGTTGTCAGAGACTGTGGTGCTGTTGAACATCCTCATAACCACTCCAATGACAACAGCTGAAGCTGAGAGGTGTTTCTCAACTTTAAAGAGAATTAACCCTCTGGGCGCCCAAGTCGCAAATTTGCGACAAGCGGCGGTGCTCTGTTTAATCCACTCTCTCATCTAACTGCGATTTGAATGCAGTTCATACTCCATACTATTAGGTGGCAGACATGCAAATCTGTCTCCCGAGCACAAATTTAGGCCCTGCCCCCATGAAAAGTTTTCCAGGAAATGCCTTGGTAAATAACCGCACCTCGAAGCGCTCGCTCGAGGTGCTCCGGAGTATTACGGAGGCGGCTGCTCTCGCATTGCTGACTAAAGTTATACATCAAACACACGAAATTGCAAAAAAGAGGTTCACGGTTCATGAGGCATTGTGTCAGGTCTTAGCTGACTCGGATTCTGAACCTGAAGATCCAACATTTGATGATTTTGACCGAAGTAGTAGCAGTGATAGTGAGGAATCTGACCAGGGAAACTATTGCGTACAGTGTCATTTGGACAGATAGAATAGAACTGATTTCTCAGTGACCCCCTGAGGCATGTGTATGGATGAATATTTGGCATGTTTGTGTAGTTCTTAGGCCTACATGTTTCATTGTTTTGAATAATATTTTGAATCAGTTCTTTGCCATGTAAATAATATTTTGAATTGTATTTTGAATCAGTTCTTTGAAATATAAAATCAGTTCCTGAAATATAAATATCCTCAATCAGTTCGTTGAGCTTATCAAATTTGCTCAAAAGCTAAAAAGGATTCTTAGCTAGAGTTATTGATACTCAAATATGATATTTCAACCCTCTTGATAATATATGAAGTATTTTCTCTTTTTTCCATGCATATTGTCTAAAATTACCTTATTTTATGGCCAGACACACAAGAGAAATTTCAACAGAATTCCGAGCAGTCAACATATGTCATCAATGTTTTCTTGGATGCTCACTACGGATGCATCTAAAGTAAATAACAGTATTTTAAGCAACAACAAGGTCACAGACACTCAGTAGATGACAAAACATTAAATTTTTAAGCAAAACATCCCAATTTGATTGATCCAGAGTCTCTCCCACTGTGAAATTCCTTAATTTCAGCTGTCCGCCTACTGATGACGTCATGATGATGTCATAATATGCAAATTAGATCTACAAAAATATCTTAAAAATATACTTTAGGTCCTGCCCTACAAATTTGTAATTTGGAGCAAAGCTCTATCTCTTACCACTTTTGTGCAACAGCTCTTTGAAATATTCATGTAAAAAATATGTCAACATTGAAAAAAAATGGGGCGCCCAAAGGGTTAAGACATTCCTGAGGAACACAATGGGACAAGAACGTCTCAATGCACTGGCCATGCTCTCTATGGAGAGAGAACTTGTAAGGAACATGCCTGATTTTAATGAGAGGGTAATTGATCATTTTGCTGGCTCAAAAGACAGGCGAGAAAAATTTCAGTATAAGTAATGTGTCTGCATTCTGTGTAATGTTCTGCTCTAGTTTCTCTCTCTCTCTCTTATGTGAGTTGTGTTATGTTGTACTCTCCAAATATTGAATTGTAAATAGTTGTATTGATTACAGCCAAATATGTATAGAATATGTTCTGAAAAAAATTTATTAAATACAGTTTTGATGATTGTGTAATTTGATTTGATTATTGCTAGTAGTTATCACTAGTAGATGACAATGTGTCTGATGTTCACGCTAGAAGTGTTTCACCGTGGAACCAAATGTATTGAGTTTGAGACATCCTTTTTGATATAGATTAAATGTACAAAAATACTATAGTGTATGTTCCATTTAACGCTAGTGTTGCCATCTAGTGGTTGAGAGAAAAAAACATTGCAAATAACAATGGAATGTAACACGTTATACTTAGCTATCTGACTTCTATGATTATTTTACCAACTGAAAACGTCATTTTAACCATCATTTCAACGGTTTCCCCCCCTGATACATTTGTCAGGAGCCGCCACTGGTTATACTTCTGTTTACCATGGTAACGGTGAGACGTGTCTTGTGTTTGAGGTTGTATCACCGGTGCGTATTATTTCTATGCATTGAACAACTTAAGCTTTGTTTTGTACATGAACTTTAGTTCTTAACAAGATATCTGTTCATATCTGTGGCAATGTAATGAGCTAATTAACAGGCTCACGGCGTGGTCAAAATGGCGTATAACAACGCGCGATGTATTTTGTGATATTTCTGTTAGCATTAGCAGTGTGTACATTATACCTGAAAATCGTTTTGTAACTGGGATATTTATATGTCGTTTCTAGTTTCACTCTTTTGAGTGTCAATAAACCTGATGAGACACACGTCGTACAAGAAAGGCGTCAAACCGTTTATAGGCATTTTACTGTGGTATCTAACATCTAAAATTATAGCCTGCGAAGTAAAGGCCAGACTAGGGGTGTTCAAACTTTTGTCAACAAGGGCCACGTATGGAGAAATACACAAACAGTTAAACGGTTGTAGGTGGTTCAGTCCAGCGGTCTTTTAGTCCTGGTCGTTTAATCCACCCATTAGTTGTTTAGTCCTATGTTAATATTTTCAAATGTCGAACACAAACAGATGCTCACTTACACGTTTACGCTGCAGTACAAGTAAGGTGTATATTAGTCTACCGCCCATGTAAAACGTAAATGAAGCCGCCAGAAGGCAGTTTTTAGTTGTGTCAAATTGAACTCCAGGTGGGCAAACCCCCCCAGATATTAACTGGTATTTAATCTGACGGTCGCACATTTGTGAAATGGTGGCGGCTGAATTTACATTTTACACGCATAGTAGATGAATATATTACTGGTCTTATGTAAAAACTACACGTTAGCATAAACATGCAAGTAAGAACATGTAAGGGAACGTCTTGTTCAATGATTGTGTCCGGCATCTGAATATAGTTATAATATTGGACTAAACAACTCGTGGGTGGACGAAACAACTATACTTTGGACTAATCGCCCGCCAGCCAGTTGAACCCTTCAAACCCCCAAATGTATATATAAAACATAATGTATGAATACATTTTACAGTTAAAACCACTTTAGTGATGTGACCGATTAACAGAGAGTGCTGGATTACTATGGGGCGCCGTTTGTAAAGCAGCTCATGCTGAAAATTTCAGCAACATTTTGTCATATTTAGCTGTAAACAGTGTTTAAGAAACGGGTGTGAATTTTTGGGGCTCACTTTTTTGCACATTTATAACAATATTTGTCGTCTTAGAGATATTTTAAATAGTTCAATCCAAATATTAAATGTTACACCTAAATGTTAAATATTAAATGCTAAATCTAAATGTTAAATCTAAATATAAATGTTAAATCTAAATCTAAATGTTAAATATAAATCTAAATGTTAAATATAAATATAAATGTTAAATCTAAATCTAAATGTTAAATATAAATATAAATGTTAAATCTAAATATAAATGTTTCGGGTGAAACTAAATATTTAACTAATATGCTAATTCCGCTATGGCCACAACAACCAGCCACTAGGGGGCACACTTTCACTAACTTTGACATCATTTGCTCAGTAAGCGCCTTCTCTTTATGGTTGCTCAGCAACATCGGAAGAGCCGTTCTAGCGGCGATACAACATTTTTCCACTGGGACGATGGCAGCGACAGCAACCCTCACAGGGCTACCACCACAGGCCAACTCGGTAAGTGTCTATGTGTTTTCTAATTAATGTAGCATTGGATTCGTGTCAAGGCTAACTTAACTAAACTAGCTACGGCAGTTGGTGGAGATGTGCACTAGGGTCACGGCTAACGGAGGCTACTCATGCCTCCAAATTAATGGTGTAATAATTATCTTATTGGAGACAAAGGTTCACAAGGATGTCGTTTAATCATAACGGTGATATTAACATGTCACGAGAAGTTTGCCGGGCAAACAGACCATTAAGTTTTATAACGGTGTCTTGGCAGCATCACCCACATAGTCTTCTTATGTTAAATAAAACATTAGCGACCAGCTGGCCTAATTCTAAAGTTCGAGTGCTTCTAAAGAACTCTAAAGAATGGTCTGTTTGCCCGGCAAACTTCTCATGACATGTTAATATCACCTTTATGATTAAACGACATCCTTGTAATGTCTCCAATAAGATAATTATTACACCGTTAATTTGGAGGCATGAGTAGCCTCCGTTAGCCATGACCCTAGTGCACATCTCCACCAGCTGCCGTAGCTAGTTTAGTTAAGTTATCCATGACACAAATCCAATGCTACGTTAATTAGAAAACACATAGACACTTACCGAGCTGGCCTGTGGTGGTAGCCCTGTGAGGGTTGCTGTCGCTGCCATCGTCCCAGTGGAAAAATGTTGTATCGCCGCTGTAGCGAGGGCTGATGTGTAGTAGGAACGTATGTGTATACCTGTTATGTGGGGAACCTATAAGGGAACGGACCGAAAGTATGTAGGTATGTATGTTGTAGCCAGGTAAATAAAGCTAACTAAAGAGCTACATACGTCTCCCTGCTGGATCTTTATACACTGCCTAAGCACGGCATGTTACATGGTGTCAGAAGTGGCTGAATCCCGTCTCAAGAGATCGTTCGGAAGAAGTTTTCGGGCGAGTTAAATAAATAAATACATAAATAAGCGCGACCCGCGAGTACCGGTCGGCGCGAAGCTAAGCTAACGCTAGCCGGCAGTTAGAAACTGAGTGCAGCAGCAGCTAGTTAGAGACGGCGAAGGAGCGTCTTTGAACGGGATATCAACGGGTAACGCCGAGGAGCCTGTTCAACAACAACAAAAGAGAAAGTACTATGGATTCCCTTTTCTCCATAAGCCCACCAGAAAACTTTGACTTCTCAGACTTTTCTAACTGGCCCAACTGGAGTCGACGGTTTGAAAGGTTTCGGGTAGCAGCCGGATTGAACAGTAAAGATGAAGAATACCAAGTGAACTCATTAGTTTATGCTATGGGTGACAAAGCTGATGACATTTTGAGCACGCTAGGCTTAAGTGCTGATGATTTAAAGAAGTACAAGGCAGTAAAGGAAGCCTTTGATAAATACTTCATATGTAAACACAACGTGATATATGAAAGGGCTCGTTTCAATAAGAGAAGCCAAGAGCCAGGAGAATCAGCTGAGGCCTTCATCTCTGCAGTTTACAAACTAGCAGAACACTGTCAATACGGACCTCTGCAGAATGAGATGATCAGAGACAGGTTGGTGGTAGGGATAAGGCATCAAGGCCTGTCGGAAAAATTACAAATGGACAGTGAATTGACACTGGAAAAAGCTGTTACGGCAATAAGACAACATGAAGAAATTAAAAAACAGCAACCCATAGTAAGAGAAACAAATGTTACAGAACAGAAAGAGGCAAATGTGGATTTACTGAAATTCAAGAAAAAGTCACACAGAGAATACCAGACAGGGAAGACAACCTACGGAAAGGGACAAAAGGATTTCCAAAAAGGACAGAAAAGCTGTGGACGATGTGGAAAAGGACCAGCACACTCTCTGAACAATTGTGCTGCACGTGAAGCAGAATGCAGGAAGTGTAGGAGAAAAGGACACTTTGCAGCTGTTTGCAGGTCAGGTAGAGTCGGTGCAGTACTCAGAGAGGAAGAAGAGGACACTCTTTTCCTAGGAGCGGTGTCCACAGGAAAGAAACGGGAAACATGGAAAAAGACACTGAAAGTGAATGGACAAGACATCACCTTCAAGTTGGATACAGGGGCGGACGCGACAGTCATTCCAGCTACCGCCTACTCAAAAGAATGGCACGGCCCACTCTCCAAATCAACAATACCATTGTGTGGACCCAGCAATGAACCTCTAAAGGTGAGAGGTCAGTTTGATGGAGTCATGAAATATAAGGACAGGACAACGACACAACCAGTGTATGTGGTACAAAGGCTAGCGACTCCTCTGCTTGGTTTTCCAGCAATCACAGACCTGAAGCTACTTCACATAGTGGACAGTGTTAGAGAGCTGGAAGTCGACATGAAAAAACAGTACCCAAAGGTCTTCACAGGACTGGGCTGCCTAAATGGGGAATACAAAATTAAGCTGAAAGAGGACGCCAAGCCCTACGCGCTGTCACTGCCACGACGTGTACCTCTACCATTATATGAAAAGGTAAAAGGGGAGCTTCAGAGAATGGAAAAAATGGGGGTAATTATGGCCATTGAAGAGGCTACAGATTGGTGTGCAGGAATGGTTGTGGCACCAAAGCCCAAAGAAAAGATCAGGATCTGCTCTGACATGACCCATCTGAATGAGTACATCTGCAGAGAGAGACACATCTTGCCGGCCGTCGATGAAACACTGGCCAAGCTTGCAGGGGCAATAGTCTTTACAAAGCTGGATGCTACGGCCGGATTCTGGCAGATACCTCTACATCCAGAATCGGTCCCACTGACCACGTTTATCACCCCTTTCGGGCGATACTGCTACAAGAGACTGCCGTTTGGGATTTCGTCGGCACCCGAGCATTTTCAAAAGCGGCTGACACAGATGCTGACAGGACTGGAAGGGACGGTGTGTCATGCTGATGACATCCTCGTCTTTGGATCAACGCGTGAACAACATGACCACAGGCTGCACAAAGTGTTGGAGCAGCTCCAGGAGGAGGGCCTGACGCTAAACAATGATAAGTGTCAGTTTGCTGTCAATAAGGTCATGTTCCTGGGCCACATCGTCAGTGCAAAGGGCATTGAGGCAGACCCGGGAAAACTCAAGGCAATCAGGGAGATGCCAACGCCCAAAGACGCTGCTGACGTGAAAAGGTTTGTGGGCATGGTTAACTACGTGGGAAAGTTCTCTCCACGCATCGCAGAGCTCACACAACCGCTACGAGACCTGCTCAAGATGGACACTGAGTGGGTGTGGGGGAGTGCGCAGCAGAGAGCGTTCGACGAGCTGCGTAAAGAACTGAGCTCACCAACGGTTCTGGCACAGTACTGCCTGAACAGAGAGACAATAGTTGCAGCAGATGCTTCTTCCTTTGGGCTGGGAGGAGTTATGTCTCAGAAGCAACCATCTGGAGAATGGAGGCCAGTCGCCTTCATATCACGCAGCATGACAGACACAGAGCGTAGATACGCCCAGATAGAAAAAGAGGCCCTCGCACTAACCTGGGCATGTGAGCGTTTTCAGTCTTACCTGATAGGAATGGACTTCCTGATACAGACCGATCACAAGCCTCTCATCTCCTTGCTAGGCAGCAGAGCGCTAGATGACTTGCCACCTCGCGTGTTGAGATTCAGGTTGCGACTGCTTCGCTTCACGTACAAGATTGAGCACGTGCCTGGAAAGAAACTCATCACAGCAGATGCATTGTCCAGAGCGCCTATCCAAGCCCCGCCTACGAAAGAGGACATGCAGCTGGAACAGGATGTATGTGTGTCCATCAACACGATAATAGAACAATTGCCAGCGTCAGAGCAGAGGCTGGTGCAGATCAGGACAGCACAGAACACAGATGATACCTGCAAGAGGCTGAAAAACATGGTGCAAACAGGTTGGCCTCTAAGCAGAAAAGCTCTTCCGCCTCAACTGCAGCAGTACTGGCAGTATCACCAGGACCTGCTAGTTGCAGAAGGACTTCTGATGAAAGGCGAAAGACTCGTCATTCCTGTCACAATGCAAGAGGAAATGCTCAATAAAATACACGAAGGTCATCAAGGGATGACAAAGTGTGCCGCGAGAGCGCAGCAGTCCATGTGGTGGCCAGGTCTAACCAAACAGATTAAACAGAGAGTGGAAAACTGCGCTATCTGTGCACGTGAGGGTCACAATGCACCGGAGCCACTGCTGATGACGCCACTGCCTGACAGGCCATGGCAGCGTGTTGCAGCGGATCTTTTCCAGTGGAACAATGCCATGTACCTCGTGGTTATTGACTACTACTCACGCTACATTGAAGTGGCTAACCTCACCTCAACCACAACAGCCCATGTTACAGAAAAATTGAAGTCTATTTTCGCACGACATGGGGTCCCAGAGACTGTGATCACAGATAACGGCCCTCAGTTCTCTGCAGCGGAGTTTGCAGCCTTCGCCAGGGACTATGATTTCACTCACATGACCAGCAGCCCCCGCTATCCTCAAAGTAACGGAGAGGCAGAGAGGGCGGTGAGGACAGTGAAATCTCTCCTGAAAAAGGGGGAGGATCCACACAAGGCTCTCATGGCTTACAGAGCCACTCCCTTGTCACACGGGTCATCACCGGCACAGCTACTGATGGGCCGCAACATCAGAACACCCTTGCCCGTCAGTCGAGAGAAGCTACAGCCAGGATGGCCTGACCTCCAAGCTTTTCGAAGGAAGGATCAGGAGTTAAAAGAGAAACAGACTTTCTGGTTTGACAAAAGACACAACACAAAGACAAGACAAGAGCTCAGACCAGGACAAAGGGTCTGGGTGAAGAACACTAAGGAAACAGGAACTGTCAGTGGTCCAGCTCAGACACCGAGGTCTTACAACATAGACCTGCCCTCAGGAAGTCTCAGGAGAAACCGATCTCACATCAGGGTCATTCCAGAGACTCCCAGAGAGACTAGATCAGGCCGGATCACAAGACCACCGAACAGACTGAATTTATAGAAAGCTGTGGTTGGCAGAATAATCCCTGCACAGCTTCGGGACTCGGGTAGTTGACCCCGATCCCTAGATAAGAAGGACATTCATGTTCAAGGTTTGAATGAGTTGTTTTATAGAAATCGTTATCCAGAAAAGGTTTACAGGTGACGTTATACACTACTGAAAAAAAAAAAAAAGAGGAAAGAGAGAAGAGAAGTTATGTTAATTACTTGAATGTTTACTACTCAGGTTTACTATTCATATTTACTGTTTAAGTTTATTTGCAAAGTACAGTAAAGACAAAAAGAAGCTCTTTTAAGAAAGTCTAACAGTTAACTAAAAGGGGGAGATGTAGCGAGGGCTGATGTGTAGTAGGAACGTATGTGTATACCTGTTATGTGGGGAACCTATAAGGGAACGGACCGGAAGTATGTAGGTATGTATGTTGTAGCCAGGTAAATAAAGCTAACTAAAGAGCTACATACGTCTCCCTGCTGGATCTTTATACACTGCCTAAGCACGGCATGTTACAGCCGCTAGAACGGCTCTTCCGATGTTGCTGAGCAACCATAAAGAGAAGGTGCTTACTGAGCAAATGATGTCAAAGTTAGTGAAAGTGTGCCCCCTAGTGGCTGGTTGTTGTGGCCATAGCGGAATTAGCATATAGTTAAATATTTAGTTTCACCCGAAACATTTAGATTTATATTTAACATTTATATTTAGATTTAACATTTAGATTTAGATTTAACATTTATATTTATATTTAACATTTAGATTTAGATTTAACATTTAGATTTAACATTTATATTTATATTTAACATTTAGATTTAACATTTAGATTTAACATTTAGATTTAGATTTAACATTTAGATTTAGATTTAACATTTAGATTTAACATTTAGATTTAGATTTAACATTTAGATTTAACATTTAGATTTAACATTTAGATTTAGCATTTAATATTTTGATTGAACTATTTAAAATATCTCTAAGACGACAAATATTGTTATAAATGTGCAAAAAAGTGAGCCCCAAAAATTCACACCCGTTTCTTAAACACTGTTTACAGCTAAATATGACAAAATGTTGCTGAAATTTTCAGCATGAGCTGCTTTACAAACGGCGCCCCATATTTTACCATCAATAAGGCCAAAAGCCTTCTCGAAATGTCAAGAGCCTCCTCCTCATTTGCCATCCACAGTAGAGTTTTAATAGTCCTCCTAGTACTCCCTTACAGGAGAAGAGGTAGTGAATTTCTTCACTGATGCTTTGTGGACCCCAAATTAGTTTACAACCAGGCAATTCTCCGCAACATACCAATGGCCACCCACATATGTAGGGAGATTACAAACAAAGGAATCACGTGGGGACATGAAGCCACCAGCTGACTGATGCACAGTTGATCCAGAAGTTTTCCTTCTAACACAAAACGTATAGTTTATGCTCCCATTTGTGCCCTCCCCCTACCCCTCAACTTTCTCACCCAGAATATACCCTGGGGCGTGGTGGTAACATCCTCCTCTACTGGAAGATGTTAAAATAATGTCTGCTGTTTGTTTGTTCCACTTGTTGATTTGCTGCCTCAGTGGATGAACTCCTGTGAATCCAGATCCATCATACAGACCTTCTGGAGCTGCTGGGTCACAGATTGGATCTTTAGGACTGAAAAGCTTTTCTGAGGTCAGTAAATACTCCCAACTGTGGGATGGTTTGGATTTATTGAAATATCAATTTCCTCTGAGTCTATTACTGCCAGTGAAGCTACTCTGCTCTGCTTTATGTTTATCTATGAATTTGTCCGACCATTTACTGAATAGTTATTGTAGAATTTGTGAGAAATTATATTGTACTGAAACAGTTTGTCAAATGGTGGTTAATCCTAGATTTATAAAGAGGGAACCTTTCTAACTTTCCATTTGTATTATTGCAGAAATAGACCAGGTGGACTGTTAATTTAGAGACGTATGTATTCCTGATGTTTTATTCACGGTGTAAGAGTGTATTCACACCAGGAAAGTCCAATTGTTCAAATATCTGTGAAGTGAACTAGCAAGTGTTTTTTGGTTTTGAAGATGGGTTTTATCAGAGATGAGTTAGAAGAGTTTAGTGTGTTCTCACAAAGTATCTTTCTGCTTTGTTTCTTTGAACTGGTGTTTTGTTATTTTGCAGATATTGCAGAAATCTAATCAGTAATGCTTTTGCTTTGATTGTACTTTTATTGCTGATATTATAAAATAGTAAATGGTTAGTTCTGGCTTCTTGGTGAACCCACCCTCATTTGTTGTAATTGTTGGCTTTCCCTCCTCACAGGGCTCTACACTAACTTTTTTTCCAGGAGCACACGTGCCCCTAAGTTAAAAAATTTAGGAGCACACAAAAAAAAAATAGGGGCACAAGTAGGTTTTAATTTAAATGTTTATTTATTTGCAGTGCAGTACTTGCGCACAGATACCAACAGTAGTTTTAGTTTGGGCTTTTTCTTTTTCTTAATCAGTTGCTTTTCGACACCTGTACACACTGAGCAAAGTGACGTCCATACAACGTCTCTTTAAAGTAATTTTTGGACGTCCATTTTACGTCAACTGAAGGTGCAGACTGTTACTCCAGGCGACGTCTTTTCCCGACGTCTATTGGACGTCCATTTATGACGTCCAAAGTAAGTACATTTAAGGGCCATTTCGCGTCTAAATAGGGTCTTTGTGGACATTTTTTATACGTCATTTTGCAGAGCCATTTTGACGTCATCTTCGGGGATGTCTTTTGGACGTCAAATTGGGACTTATTTTTGACATGATCGATTTCTGTAGTCTCATCTCAGGTAGGCCATCATTTACAATAAAGATGGGGGAAAAAAAACGTTCGATTGGATTGATTTATCATGACTAGTCTCATGTCCAGAAGGGAGGAACCTGTTTACCAGTTTATTTTCCTGAAGCTTTATTTGACTCACCAGCAGATGGCCACTTGAAATGTAGGCTATACCAAGACATACATTTCCATGTTTAATCTGCTGCTGAGCCAAATGAAGCTTCAGTAAAAATTAACTGGTAAAGTAAATAGGTCCCTACCTTCTGGACATGAGACTAGTCATGATAAATCAATCCAATCTAACTGTTTTTCCCCCTCTTTATTGCAAATGATTGAGGATCATTACAAAACATGACCACCAAATGAACAAAACAATTCTCAATGCTCTTTATTTATATAAACATGTCAATGGACAAATTACAAATTCCATTAATTAAAAAAACAACATCATGTTAAAATATAGCTGACATCTATTGGACAAATGGTCCAAAAGTTATTGGCAAATGTACCAGCAAATTTGACCTGGTTGTGACGCTAGAGGGTTGGGAACCTGAACTTTCTTGAGAAAAATCTTGGCATTTTCCTGTGAACGGTTCTATGGGCTGCCATAGACTTCCAGAGGAGAAGAAAGAACCTACCTACGCAGCTTGGCCCCTATTAAAACAAAAACCTACAATTAACTTAAGGTCCCTTAGCTGCTTAGCCCTTAATAAAACGGAAAAAAAAAATCACTTTAGGTGCCTTCACAGGCTGTGAAGCTCCCTCCCCCACTCCTTTGCAGTGCATGCTTCAAATGGTCTGAAGCATACATCCTGATGAGTTCCACTGTGGCCGTAGTGTCAAATTGCATGACTCCATCTGTGCAAGCAGAAAAAGATAGATGATAGAAGAAATATGCAAATGAAAACTGCGTTGATACACAAAGTCTACATATCTGTAAGCAAAAATACAGCCTTGGAAGAAAGTTAGACCACTTGGAAATTCATTATTTTCTTAGTTTACTACTGATAGGCATGTGCTTGACTAAAATGAGCCTTGTTTCATTTTTAAACTACTGACATTTCCTCCGAATTTCAATTAAAATGATTGTCATTTAGCAATTTTATTTGCACCACAAGAAAGGCAAGGAAAACGGCAATGTTCCCCTAAACTGCTTTTCAATTATTAAGAGTGGCTTCTAGGGAGGGGGAAAATCTATTCATGTATTAATTGTGATTCTTATCCTCTACAGTTCCAGATTGATTCCTACATTTCAGAGATGTATTTTTTAGCGTTGCAGCAAGCTGTGTTGTGCTAGATCAGTTGCTGCAAAAACTTTTGCTTTTAATCACACAAAAATGCTCTATTGAATGTCAAATTTTGGTTTTATCAATGACAAGACCCCATGTATTTCAGTGTACCAGAAGTGGGTGTTGGGTTGACTGATTGACCTTAAAAATCAGTATAAAATGGCACAGCCTACTACCTCTTCTGCCCATATCGAGAAGATTACCTCAATGGAGGAGTTCCAGGATGTTGAGCAACGGCTACATGATAAAGACGCCTTTGATGCCCTGGTAGGTTTTACAAGTCAGAAATACAGATTTAGTGCACTTGCGCACTGCTTGATTCCTCTGGGGAGCGTCAGTCAATTTGTGTTGCATATCTGCCGACCTTTACGCATTTTGCGTAGCAACTACACATTTTGACACCAAACTACGCTGCTACGATTAATCACTGCAAAATACGCATAAAGTTTTATTTATTTATTTATTTATTTATTTTTGGGTCACAGTGCGCCCGTTTCCATGTAGTAGTTATAGTAGATTGCTGTAATGGAATTGGGCAGCAAGTCGGAAGGGGAACGCAGACCAGAAAAGTCACTAGATCCATGGCTGTCAAATCTCCGTCTACAGAAGGAAATCCGTCAAAAATGAAATTTCTGTTCCGTCAAATCTATCCGCTGACCGACATTTTTTTTCAAGCTTTATTTTGGTCGAAAACCACCACAAAACCCTTTCCTTTTTCTGGTTTATTTTATTTTATTTGGACCTGAAGAAGACTTATTTAGGTCGAAACGTCGTCCACTTTTTTATTTTTATTTGACTTTCACGGGAGTTTTCCGCCCGGCTTCGGCGGAGATTTCCGTGTTAGCTAGCTTCTTTTTCTTTTCTTTTTGTCTCTCTTTTCTTTGTTAAAATTAAAATACGCACACTCACACACACCACAGAACACACGCACACAACACGGGACACACAGACACATACATATGTAAAATAAAATGCAGAATTTTACGGACGGAGAGGGCTGGACGGTGGTCCGCAGGGGACACCGGCCAGATCGCTTCGCGCCCGGGGAGTGGCAAGGGGGACGCCGCGGTGGGGATGATTTTCTCCGGGGGACGGACAGTGCATTTAAGGCTCCGGGGTTTCACAACGCCGGGGTCCGCAACCACTATAACCCCAACCTTGAGCCAGTGCCACCCCGGAGGATTATCCCCACCGGTCGCCCCCAACCCCTCATCCGGACTTATGCACAGGCGGTGCGGGGCACACGGGGAGGATTTCGCCGTGCGCCCGGGCTGCAACGGGGGGAGATGCGCGGTCCAAAAAACATGGCGGACTACATTAAACCTACGGCCCGGTTTAAACAAATTACACATACCTTTCATGATTTAATTAGAGCTGTTCACCACGGGGCCAATGTGAGGGTTTCTGAGGATAAAAAAAGACCTAGAACAATCATTAACATGGAAGATATGTTGGCTAATTTCTAGGAAAATGAAAATACTATATATGTTTGTTCAAATGTATTGTATAATTTCACTAAATAAACAATGGATAATATACAAAAGACTAGCAAGGGATGCTTCCATAAAGATTACCTTATCATCTTTACACTGCTTACCACTAATTACATTGGTGGTAATTGGTGAAACCCCCCCAATCTGCATTAGTAATACCCGGGTGATAAGGTAAATGTGAATTGGGCAGGGAATGGGAATTGTGAACTGCTTCCAAAACACTTCGATTATATGACTTTAGAAGTTCAGTCCAAACATTACTTCACCCAAAATCTCCTTATTTTAACTCATATTATAACTTTACTGTTGCTGCTCATTATGATATGACGACTAAAATAGTATTAAGTAGGCTTCCATAGTGTGAGAAAATATTACCGACTGACGCTAGGTTAGCATGTCTGCTAATTGGCAGATAGCAGTGAACTACATGGGTTCCCATACACTCGGATCATCGCAGGACCATTTCATTTAATTTGGGAAGGACAACACCTTCCTGTGTTCGGCGCCCACATATGGCTATGAATCCGTTCAGACACGGATGGGAATATTTGTTTCCTCTAAACGTAATATTATAATTTAATGAGCACCGGATTGGATTTAGACATCATATTGCAGCTAACTGTAAACTGTGCTGTCACGTCGGCCCACAGTCATCACAAATTGCATTTGTGACTGTTTGGTTAAAAGTTAAAAAAGTGAGGGGAAAAAAACAGTAATTAAATAATATCATTAATATAGGCATACAAATATACCTTGCTGCAATGTGTGCCGCGCTGCCGAACTGCCGCGCTGTCTGGCCGCTACACCGCGGTAAGTTGCTACTCAAAATAATTTTCAAAGGTTGGCAGGTATGGTGTTGTGTACTTGGTTCAACAGGTGGCGAAAATCGCAAAAATCGGTGGGAAGAGCACCAAGGACTGTGTCAACAAAGTTCTTGACAGGTATGTTTCAACATAAAGTAATATCTGGGTAGTATGTGCCTATTCAATGTTTTACTTTTTTCTTGGTTGGATCTGGAAATGTTGGCATTTGGAAATGACTGCATAAATTCTAAATGACTTCAAACTGAACAGGTTTTGTCCCATTTGAAGTCAGGGAATGAGAGGGACACGTGTTTTTTTCACATACAGTGTATGTAAATATACGTTTTGAACTGTATATTGTTCAAATTGATTTATAAATGTAATTTATTCCTCTTTAGACTCTTCACCAATGCCCTCATGAGTCAGTTTAACATGAAGGGAAGGGGGAAAAAGGCCAAAAAAACCCTGGAACTGACCAAGACTTTCAGAGCAATCCAAGGTAAGCCTGTATTTTATGTTGGAAGAGAGAAGGTTTTGGTCCTGCTAATCTCTGAAAATTGTGACAAAACATTTCCTCCCCGTTAACATTTCAAATATAATGCCAACTGCCTATAATGGCGGATTGTTTTGTTTTATTAGTTTATCCATGAGCAACATACAGCCTTGGAGGACATTAAAAGAC
Source organism: Siphamia tubifer (assembly GCA_020466265.1). NCBI lineage: Eukaryota > Metazoa > Chordata > Actinopteri > Kurtiformes > Apogonidae > Siphamia > Siphamia tubifer. The sequence goes on along the minus strand of CM035798.1, from coordinate 52,501,129 downwards.
TGTTTGTACTTAAAGGCATGTGCTTGATTGAGTAGAATGAACATTGTTTCATTCTTTGAACAACTGACTACATTCCATCCGAATTTCCAATTCATTTAGAGCTTTTATTTACAGATAATGACATGGTCAAAATAAAACTGAGGCAATGTTTTTAGACATCACAAAAGCCAAGGAAAACAAAATGTTCACTTTAAAAAAAAACATAGTAATGTTCAGAAATCCATATTTGGTGGAATTGGCCGGAATTTTTATTTATTATTAATTTTTTTAAATTTAATTACTGTTTTTGTATGCTTTCCACCAATTTTTCACATTGTTTGGGATGAGGCCTGGTGCAAGAATTGGTTGATGGCTCATGACTATCCCTCTTCCTCTTGATCACATTTCTGAGGTTCTCAGCAGGGTTGCCCATCAGTAGTGAATAGAGGGAGAAGGCGGTAGTTTTGAAAGTGTCTCTAGCTCAGCGTCCTGTCCTTCATATTAGACAACACACTTACCATCCCAAGGCATTGGGAACGTCCATTTTCCACTCCCAGTCCCTGCATCTGCACCACAGAAAGTATGTTTGAGAAATCACTAAATGAAAAAACTTATTTGGGATACATTGGAGGAGACATACTACATCTGTAATATTCTAACCAACAGGAATACAGATGCACTCAAAATAATTGCATTGCATTTATTATATTCCACTTAGCTGACGTTTTCATCCAAAGCAACTTAGTTATTACAGGGTATTGGTTACAACCTGGAGCAATGTGGAGTCAATGTAGGTGCCTTGCGTAAGGGCACCTCAGTCATTACCTACTGGTTAGGGTGGGATTTAACCTGCAACCTTCTGATCCATAGACATTTTAAATATTCTTAATTTTCTGTGAATCAATTAAGTTTTCCAACTTTTTTTGCTTTGAAATACATGCAGTGTCCCTAATGCATTAAAGCACGATTTATTTGAAGACTTTTTCCAATTATTCACCTTTTCAAATACACTGCTATTATTTTGAGCATTACTGTACATCAATGCCACAGAGTGAGGCGTTTTGATAAAAATGGCCGTCTTTGAACAACTCACTTGCATATAATTTCCTGGTGCTACGGTCTTTGAAAAAAAAATAGGTTTATCTTTTTCTGCTGGAGTTATTGGATATATTTTATCCCATTTAAAGCAGTTTGCTAATGTTGGTACAGTGGCGTTCATTACATCTATAATGCAATTTGCTTCCATTAAGGCTGGCACTACTCTAAGTATTGGTCTAGGACCTATACATACTACACGGCTTTGTCCGGTAACATTTGCTGCATTTTCGGCCATTAATAACCAGTTGTTATTTTGTTTAGATATACCTGTGGTGACTTTAAACCAATCGTCTACATCTAAATCGTCTTGTACAATTAACATGGTCGATGTGGAATGTGGCCCTTTTATGAGTATCCCTTTTTTGGGGCTTGTTTCCCTCACGTTTTCAGTAATGTTCGGGCACAGACTAAGATACACACAAGGATCTTTGCCTGTTTGATACACGCACAGACCCAGAGTATGGCATGGGGCCAATGTGGATTGTTCAGTCGTAGTATTATGTAGGGGAACTTTTGTCGAGTTGAATTTAAAAATTAACTGTTGGCCTGTTCGATCTAAACTAAAACTCATTTGTTGTGACCAATTTTTTGCTAAGGGGTGATACCCATATGTATTAGTATTCCAATCTCTCCCAGTGTAAGCGAACACAGTACCCCATTTATTTCCCCCCACATGGCTGTAGGCTTTATCTCCTTTAGTTTGTTTGTCTTGTTGAGAATCAAGGTAAAACACATAATCCTTCCATTTTGATCCACTGTACCCACCTATCTTGAATGAATTCAGTTTTAACACCACGATTCCTACAAATCTAGTTGAATTGTAACACAGATACGGGTCTGAGGTTTTAATCTGGGTACTAGTATTACAGGGATTTGTCGGTAGGATGGGTCTTCGTTTTTGTACTGATCCTATGTACCTTTTTTCTCTATGAGTCTCTTGATTTGGTTTTGTAGTATTGGTTTTCATTAATATAACTATAAAGACCAACACCCAACAGACTATGGCCTGTGTGAGCCACCTTTGAGTCATTTCTGCTAATGTCTTTTCCCTAAGTCGAAAAGGTGTCTTTTAAAACTTCACTGACTTTCGGGTCTTACCAGACTCTACTCGTGTGGCACCACCCTATTATCAGACTTGCTCACCTTATCGGTTGGAAGTATTTCAGCAGAAATGACTTTTTTTTTACAGTGTGATAAATGTATCCATATGGCTCTTTCTGCTATTTTTATGCTGTTGGTGTGGTCAATAAAACTTGGTATGGCCCTTCCCACTTAGGGGAATGCCAATGTTTCCTTTTAATGCTTTTAATCAGTACCCAATCTGAACAAAAGGTGCATCTTCAGTTGTTTTGTCTCTATGTTTCTGTTTTTTCTAACATTTTTCTCATATAATCTGCTAAGTTAGATTCTTCGTCCGTTTCCAATATACTATGAAAGTGAGAAATTTTATATGGTCTTCCAAAAACCATTTCATAAGGTGTAAGGCCGGTTGTACTAGTAATGTTTATATACATTTTAACTAGGTCTATACATTTTGTCCATGGTTTTCCTGTTTCTTCCATACATTTCTTTAGTCTGTTTTTGATGGTGCCATTTACTCTTTCCACTAATCCTGCACTTTGTGGATGGTAGGAACAGTGGTTTTTTAAGTCAATATGAAACATTTTCCCAATCTTTTTCACTATTTGGTTTACAAAATGAGCACCATTATCACTGTAGATTTTCTCAGGAATACCATATCGGGGTATGATATCCTTGCATAATGCTTTAGCTACTGTAATAGCATCGGGGTGTTTAGTAGCAAACATCTCAATCCATTTTGAAAATGAATCTATGATGACCAAACAGAAACGTTTCCCTTCACTTTGGTTTAACTCTATAAAATCCATGTGCAAATTTTGAAATGGGTATTGTGCTTGAGGAAATTTTCCTCTTTTCAGTCTTAAATTTCCCTGTGGATTATGTTTTGCACATGTTAGGCATGCTCTACAAAAATTTTTTGAATATAAATTAGAACCATATGTTGTATATTGTTGGTTTATCTGTCCAATCATCCCTCCTGTTGAGACATGTGTCAAACCATGGCTCAAAATTGCCGCTCATTTGTATAAAATTTTTGGTAGTATAGGTTCCTGTTCTGGACATACATAGATTACATCTTTTTCTTTTAATCCCTCTTTTTTCCATTATTCTTTTCCTGACTTGGTCTTTGTTCTTTCAGCGTTTCTTGAGTTAAGTTTTCTTGTTTGTCTAACTCAACTGTTAACAGTGCTTCTTCCACAGCCTTTTTGCTATTTTGTCTGCAAAATCATTTCCTAGTGATGCAATGTCTGTTTCGTTTTTTTTTTGTGTGCGCTGTGCATTTGCATACAGCAATTGCAGCAAGCAGCTTTACATCTTGAAACAGTCTGTTAGTAACTGTACATGTGTCACTGGTTTACCTGTTGAGGTAAACCCATTCCTCTATTTTGCCAATATTGTGCAAATGTGTACAGTAGCATAGGCGTATTGATTGTCAGTAAAAAGGTACTACTACTATTATTACTACTACTAACTCAGCTGCTTGGGCTGAATATATTGGAGGCAATTATCCTGCTTTCAGGACTTTTGTCATTTGTCACTACTACGAATCCTGTTTGAGTTTTGCCAATTTCATTTTTCTTTGATGATCTATCTGCAGAGTTTCTCCGTCTCGTAGTGGTTTGTTAGTCAAATCTTTTCTACTTTTTGCTTTTTGTTCTGCTAATCTCTTGACAATTATGTTGTTCACCATCGTCTGGTAGTGGTAATAATGTTACTGGGTTCAATGTCGTACATCTCTCTAATGTAATATAAGGTTGAGACAGCAGTATGGACATGCATGCTAGGTGTCTACCATGTGACAAGAACATCATATTTGTCTGTAACAATAGTGCAGCTACTGCATGTGGTACTTTCAATGTTAACGGATGAAATAACACTATAGGGGCGCTTACTTCTACAGCCAATGATGCCGCTATTACTGCCTGTACGCAATGTCGTAATGCACATGCTACTAGGTCTAATTTTGTTGAGAAGTAAACTATTGGCTTTGTTTTAGCTCCATGTTGTTGCATCAGGACAGATGTCATAAAATGTCCTTTACAGTCTACCATTTGAGCAAATAGTTTGCTGTAGTCTGGTAGTGCTAACACAGTGTTAGACACTAGTACTTGTTTGATATTACAGAAAGCCTTTTTAGTTTCTAGGGTCCAATTTATTTTTGGCTGACATGATAATATTTTCTTCCTAGATTAATTTATTCAGAGGGCCACTTTCTCAGCATACCCTGATACCCAATTTCTACAGTAATTTGTTAATCCTAGAAATTACATCATTTGTTTGTTTGTTTGTTTGTTTGTTTTTTACTGGTTTTATTTCTTAACTAATTTCTGCTAATTGTATTCTATTCGACTTGCATGCCCTTATGTTTCAACCTTCTGAACTGACGGCACTGCAAACCTCTCCTTGGAGATCAATAAAGCATTCATCCATCTATCTATCTATCTATCTATCTATCTATCTATCTATCTATCTATCTATCTATCTATCTATCTATCTATCTATCTATCTATCTATCTATCTATCTATCTATCTATCTATCTATCTATCTATCTATCTATCTATCTATCTATCTATCTATCTATCTATCTATCTATCTATCTATCTATCTATCTATCTATCTATCTATCTATCTATCTATCTATCTATCTATCTATCTATCTATCTATCTATCTATCTATTTATCTATCTGTCTGTCGACTTCTACTGTCAGTATTTCTTGTCAATTTAGTATCTCAGTTTCTGAGTCAGATTGTATATTTATATATTTATTCATTATACCTTAAAATCTCTACATTTCCTTTTTATTGTTTTTGTTAAAGTCTCATGTAGTTGATTAAAATATGATAAAAAGCCCTTCTTGTCTACATCCATAATCTTTCTTCTACTTTGCTTTGTCCCTCAATTTGGAAATTTCTTTTCCTACTTCTTCCTTTTAATCCTTGTGTTCTTCCTTTCACTCTCCCTCTGCTCTCACTCTCTCTCACTCTGCTCTCACTCTCCCTCAGTTGCTATATTCATAAATGACGATGAACATAAACTAGGAGGTCTAAGGGCAGAACGAACTTACCTGCAATCTAGTAGACAATGGCAGTGTGCAAAGTGTCGATCGAGGTTCTCAGGTATGCAGGCTTGAAGCGGGCAATTCAAATGATACTTCCACCGGCTGAGCCAATGGGGGTGGCTCTAGGATACACGTTATGATGACGTCTTCTTGTCTTCTTTTTTTGGAGGTAATTGGTGGGACAGAATTTTACATTGTGGAACCCTGTTTTCAAGTAATGAAATATACCTAAAACATTGTTCTCCAGAATGCCTTTGTATCTGCAATTAAGATTTATCTCCAAATTCACTCACCACTGTTTCCCCCACCCAAGTTCTTGAATTTAACAGCAATTAAATAATTATTATTTCATACATTAAAATCATGTTAACCTGTTTTAGACGTCTAAAAATGTGACGTCCAAAAGATGTCCAAAAGACTGACGTCCAAATTTTCAACTTCATTTTGACGTACAAATGGGGTCATTATTAGACGTCCAAATTATGGACCCAGTTTGGACGTCATTTTGAGGTCCAAAATCGGTCATGGACTGACGGACGTGATTTAGACATAATTTCAACGTCTATACGTGTTAGGTTTTATACTTGCGCAGATGCACAATCAGTGATTCGTTCAGAAGAGAAGACACAATTCTTCTTTAGCCTCTCAATGGCATATTTATTTTTAACAATAACTGGACAGTTGGACTGAAAATGGCTGACGTTCTCTCTCAGACAACTGAACTTAACTGACTTGACCGGAAGGGAAAAATGCAAAACTTACACTTAAGTACCGTTGCCTACGGCAACTCTAGTGTTGCAAAATTAACACTGTACCATTGTACAATTACATATTGACTCTTGTAGCAAATAAAGAATACAACATATTTATATCCTATTAAACCTGAGGACATATTTTTCACATATTTTAACACCCCCACTTGTACTCAGGTTGGTAAACAAGAGACATTAAACAAAACAGAATAATAATGTGCACCTTTTTGCTTACACATATTACCCAAAAAGAAAATATGCAAACCTTTGCAGTTTGAACTTGCTTACAGGTTTTGTCATCATGTCAGCAACCATTTTATCAGTAGAACAATACATCAGATTCACCTTGCCCTCATTCACAGTAGACCTAATAAAGTGATACTTTATGTCTATGTGTTTACAACGCTTTCTGTTGACAGGGTTCCTGGCAAGAGCAATCGTTCCCTGATTGTCTTCATGTATGACCATTTGTGTGTATTTGTAGCTATCCATGCTACCAAGTAACTGTTCCAGATAAAGACATTCTTGAATCGTAGAAGCAAGAGCCATATACTCTGCTTCGCATGTGGAAAGAGCAACAGTAGGTTGCTTCCTAGTTTTCCATGAAACAAGAGCACTGTTTTTACTCAGGCTCACACAATATCCTGTGGTACTGCGGCGGTCACTGGCATCAGCCGCCCAGTCTGCATCACTGTATGCTTGTATGCCAAGATTTTCACCGTTATTTCTTCTGAAAGTTAACCCTTTATCTGCTGTACCTTTCAGATACCGAAGGACATGTTTCACAGTGACCCACTGTTCCACTGTAGGTTTAGCTAGGTACTGTGACAACCTGCTCACAACAAAACTTAGATCAGGCCTAGTGCATGTTGTCAAATATATAAGACTGCCCACAGCCTCCCTGTACATCCTGATGTCTGTCATTTTAACAGCTTTATCATTGTATTCGAGCTTCTGCTCACAAGGTGTTTCTCTAACCTTACATTCTGACATGTTGAAACGTTGTAGAATTTTGTTAGTGTACTTCTCTTGTGACATTTTAATACATCCATCAGAAAAATCAAAATCAATACCAAGAAAATGCTTGAGTTGCCCCAAATCCTTCATTTTGAATTGCTGTGCAAGCATCCCTTTCACACTTTTGAGTTTTTCCTCATCACTTGCAGCGATAATCAGATCATCCACCCATACAATTATGAGGACTTTCCCTTCATTTGATTCTTGTGAGTATACACAGTGGTCAGCTTGGTTTTGTGTAAATCCATTTTTAGTTAAACAATCATTTAATACCTTGTTCCAATTTCTTCCTGACTGTTTGAGACCATAAAGCGATTTTTCAGGCTTGTAGACCACACCCTCTTTTTCTTGATAACCCTCTGGTGGATTGATGTAGATCTCAAAGTCGATTGGAGCATGTAAAAATGCAGTTTTCACATCCATTTGGTGCACTAATAGATTTTCCTGCAGCACGACTCTAACACTTGTTAGATCTGCCGTGGGTGAAAAAGTTTCCCCATAGTCTACTCCCATTTTCTGGCTGTAGCCCTTTTGCAACAAATCGAGCCTTGTACTGGTCTCTCCCATCTATACCAGACTTGATTGCATAAACCCATCTACCCCCCACTGGTTTCTGGCCCACGGGTAGTGTTGCCGGGGTAAAGGTTTTGTTTTCATTTAAGGACTGTATTTCCTCATCCATTGCTTTTCTCCATTCTTTTGAATTGTCTGACTGCATTGCTTCTTCAAAAGTTTGGGGAATGCCACAGATAGCTCTGCAACAGTAGTCTACTATAACATGTACCCCATCACTATCATCTTCAGTAACATACTCAGCTAGGTAATTTGGTGCCCTCCTTTCTCTACTTGGATACCGTTTACTCTCTGGATCAACACTACTGACATTTTCTTTTTGTCCAGTAGACTCATTTTCTGCATTTTGACCATCTTTGAATGGACTTCTACTGGGTTCATTTGGCTCTGGAGCCTCTTCTGCAATCCTGCTTTCCTCCTGTGTCCCTCTAGTATTGACTTTATGCCTCACAGTGTTATCGTCTACATCTAGCTCATCTGTCTGCGTTTGTTTTTCTGCAGCTGTTTTGTTCACAAACTTTACCAGCCTGTGTTTTTGTACTTTGTTTGTTTCTAGGTGATACACCAGATATGCTGGACTGTTTTTGTCATACCCAACGAAACGTCCCTGTTCGCCTCTGGAGTCAAGTTTTCCCTTTTCCTGTTTGTATGTGTAGCATACAGACCCAAATTTTTGCATTCTGGACACATTTGACTTTTTATCTGTTAAAGGTATTGTGACGTCCAAAACTCATTTTTGATATTTTCATGTTACTATATGGGTCGTCTGGCCTCATTTACACCAAAAAAACATGAATCTAGACTGTTCAGTGGTTTTCCTATGGTCTGGGGCTCTTGGAGGCCTGAGCATGAAACGCTCTCTGTGATTTGTCTCCCGCGTTCGACGTCACACGCGGGAGATCAATAAGGAGAACCCCCCCCCCCTCTTCTCTTCTGCCCGTCCACTGTGCTTAGCCCCGCCCCCACCAACGTTACTATAGAAACGGTGTTCACATGCGCTCCTGCTCTTACAACCTTTTCATCGCTGAACGGTTTACTCGTGTCGTAATGGCTCCTAAATCACACCTTAAATGTCATGTTGTTGGCTGTGTAGATCAGCAACAATCACTATTTGACCTACCAAGCTCCCCTGAAGAACTACGTTCCCAGTGGCTGGCTTTTATCTACCAAGGTAACGTTCCTGCTTATTTACCCAAGAGAGTCCAGACTTGTTCCGGTCATTTTCGACGAAACTATGAATTAAAAACTTATAATAACAAATTAACAAGGCATGATGAGTTAACATCTGGTTTTAAAGTCTTGGTTTGTTAGAATATCAAACTGTTGTGACAAAATACAAATAATAAATACACTTTTAATGTCGCGGTGAGACGGCAGACCCCCCCCCCCCTTCCCCCCAACGATCTGACGAAACTATGAATTAAAAACAAAACTATGAATTAAAAATAAAGTAACACGACAGGATGAGTTAACATCTGGTTTTAAAGTCTTGGTTTATCATTATTTATACTTGGTATCATTCTTTATTAGGCAGCATATGATACAGTATTTCTTATACTGTACAGCAGTAAGGAGGGGGGGCTGGCCGCAGCAGTTTGGGGGTGGAGCCGAGTACATGACTGACAGGCGAAGTGCCCCAAGTAGTCTGATGAGGTGTTCATGTGTTGCAGGCATAGTACTTGGATTCAGACCACAGAAATCCACAAAAATGAATATTATGGAGTGGGGTTTTTTGGTTGAATACTTTTGAAACACGTTTTAAATTCATTGTCAAAGACTTTGAATGCTATGAAAACAACATGTCACAAAACCTTTAACATCTCATAAGGAGTAAGCCCTGTGTGCTTATTGAAGCATCTGTTGCGTACCATTGCTGCAGTTTGTACTGCATAATGCCAGAGGTGTTTTGGTAACTTACTTTCAACTAGCATGCACCTTCCCATTTCAAAAAGAGTACGCCACCCACGTTCAGTGGTTCCATTTTGATGTGGGGAGTATGGTGCTGTCGTTTCATGCCTAATTTTGTTTTTCCTCAGCAGCCGCTGGAAATCACCACATGTAAATTCAGTTCCATTATCGGATCTGATGCACCTCACTTTCCCATAAGGGGATACATCTGTAAGGAACTTCTCAGTTGCCTTCACTGCATCACTCTTTTTCTTTAGAAAGTACACAGACATTGCATTGGAGTAGTCATCAGTAAAAGATTGCACATATTTGTACCCATCTAGTGACTCTGTGGTTATTGGACCTGCAAGATCTGTGTGTACCAGCTGTAAGGGAGCCTTTGCTCTAGCATCAGGGTTCCTATTCCTTGTTTGTGTAAATTTCCCCTGAATACACACCTCACAATCTTTTTCAGGCCCACACATTTTTCCTTTGATCTGCATACCATGTACTACATCTTGTAACCTAAGCACATCTTCATAGTTACAGTGTCCAAGTATCTCATGCCATTCTTGGATATCATGAGTTGCATTACATTTGTCATTATTACACTCAATTTCAGTGTGAAGATAGTACAATCTGCCATACACATGAATATCAAACCTGGTCCCGTTTCTGGCGATCAGTACATCCTTGTCTTCTTTGAAGATAACTGTGGACCCACCTGTGGTTGCTGCCTTCACAGAGAAAATGTTCTGCGGGTACGACGGTACATACAGAGCGTCTCTCAGTTTTGCTTTGCACCGCCGTCCACTGCTGTTTATGAGGGTAACCACCGCGGTGCCTCTCCGCGGTGCCTCTCCGCTGTGCGACGCCGTTGCATCTGGTTCCATCTGCTAACTCGACGCTGTGGGTCTCCTGCTTAAAAGTGCTGTCAAAACTGGTGAACATGGAGATGTCGTTGATGATGTGGGACGTAGCCCCACAGTCCACCATCAGGCCCTTTTCCCGCACGCTGCGCACCGGCTGCCCCTGGATGCTGGCTCCTCCATCCGTTGCCACCTTGAACGTGCAGTCCTCCTCGATCGCTGTATTCTCTGACACTTTGTTCACATCATCCCTTTTGTCTCTCTCTTTTTGCAAACACTGCACCATGTCTTCTGTCGGCATGCTCTCGCTCGGTGCCCCTTAGTGCCGCATTTAAAACACACCATCTCGCTGTCATCTTTACCCGATCCATGCGCGGTTGCCTTGGGAGGTCGTGGTCCGCTTCTCCCTTGTGTTTTCATTACGCTGTCATCTGTCTCGGTTGTTCGCAATTTCTCCGTCTCTTCAAAACTTCTTAACTTTGTTTTAAAGTCTGCAAACGTGATGTCATCACATGAATGCGCCACATGAATTGCGAATGGCTTGAAGCTTTCTGGCAATCCCTTTAACACCATAGCTACTAGCAAACCATCTGTGAGTGTCTCTCCCGCCTTTCTCAGAGCGGTTATAGCTGTCTCTGCTCTAATAATATAGTCCATCACATTTTCGTCGGTGGACTTTTGAAGTGATGTCAGCATCGTGTACAGGTTAATTATGCGAGGCTTTCCCGTCCCTGCATAATAGTGTCTCAAAATTGCCAACGCTTTTCTTCCATCATTTTCAGCATCTTGCATTACTAAAGCTAGGCTTTTGTCATCTAGCAGTAATATCAGCTCAGCATATGCGTCCTCATTTTTAGCTGGATCTGCTTCTACTTCATCCTCTGTTGTCGGCGCTTTTAACACAGTGTCTTTCAGTCCCAACAAATGAAAATATCCCAACAATTTTGTCTCCCACATTTCATACTTGGTTTCATCTCCGTCAAAAGTCAGCCGATGTAGCCTGCTGCATCGGCTAACATGCTTTCGTTGCTCCGCCATGTTAGCTTGCTAGGTTTACCTCAGACTTGCTTCTTCACATGCGGTCCGTTGCAATTTTTCTGGAAAACGTCGTCTAATTCTCTTTCTGGACGATTCCTGGGCCCATAACCTGTTAGATTTTATACTTGCGCAGATGCACAATCAGCGATTCGTTCAGAAGAGAAGACACAATTCTTCTTTAGCCTCTCAATGGCATATTTATTTTTAACAATAACTGGACAGTTGGACTGAAAATGGCTGACGTTCTCTCTCAGACAACTGAACTTAACTGACTTGACCGGAAGGGAAAAATGCAAAACTTACACTTAAGCACCGTTGCCTACGGCAACTCTAGTGTTCCAAAATTAACACTGTACCATTGTACAATTACATATTGACTCTTGTAGCAAATAAACAATACAATATATTTATATCCTATTAAACCTGAGGACATATTTTTCACATATTTTAACAATACGACGTCCAACATCAGTTCCATGAACAAAATTCTCAGTAAAATAACAGTTAAAAAACACTTGAATTTGTCTGAATTTTTAAACTAAACCATCCACTCAGAACGTGTCAGCGCTGACACATCAGGAGTTAAAGGGTTAATCTTTCAATATGTGCCGTGCTCGTCTCGACTATGCGGAGCTGTTTGCGCAGTTTTAAGTCATTTCTAGTAGGTTTTTATTAGCTCCTCAGGTCTGTGTGTGTGCCTTATTGTGTGCTGCAAGAAGCACTCGCACATGTGCGACTGTTTTGTTTTCCTCGTTCGCATGATGAAATATTTGCTCGCAAATGCGAGTGAAATGGGTGCACTGTAGAGCCCTGCCTCCTCAGCTGGTCCATTGTAAGGTAGAGGGGGGTGGGAGGTACCTATACCTCTCCCTGTGACAGAGGAGATGTATATGTGGCTTGTAAGTCGCTTTGTCATCATTCTATATCCGGGTTAGGGTTTGACCATATTGATCTACACGTAAAAATGCCACAGTGTTGTGTACACCAGGGTTTAAACAGTTCAGAAACCAATACAATACAAACAAATGAGGAGAAACTATCATTTAGTTTTCGAGCTGATGAGAAAGTGAAGAGGAGATAGCTGAAATTAATGAGATAATAGGTTTTCAATGATTTTCTTTTTAACATAAGGAGCAGCCGTCCAGAAGAGCCTGCTAGCTACCTAGCTGTCAAAAACAAACCAGCTGTTGAATACTGAATATTGTTAGTGTCGATGAATCTGTGAACAAATGAGTATTTACTCATTTAAATACTGGCTGACTGAAATAGTGTATAGTATACTGTAGAAAACTTGGTGGTTGGTCAGATAAGTTAAAAAAACGGCCATTAACATTTCACAGTCCACTCACGAGACAAGAATGAATAAACGCCGTCTTCCTCCTGTCTCTTGTGTCCACAGAGTTAATGTTGGCTAACGGTAAAACTAGAGTGTGCTTAACTGTATAACCAATACAGATGTCACATCAGTAAATTACTGTTCTTAGTAACTTTTTCCACATACAAGCTATAAGGCTTTAAATAATGGAGCAGCAACACAATACAAAAAAAAATTGTACAATGTTGATGGAACCATAACTGACTGCATCAGCCAAACCATAGAAAATAATACATATTACATTCCATATAGGGCTGGGTGATATATATTTAAAAAATCTCTGTTTTTGCTACATCTCGATATACGATACATATCTCTATCTATGCAGGTAGGCAGCCAAGTGCCTAGAGGGAGACGGGTACTAGTAACAAAGTGCTTGTGCCCTATTTTTAACATCAAACCAAGGAAGGAACCAAGGAATATTCCCTTATTTTAATTGCAAACATAAAATCTGAGGGTAGACAGTTCTTTATTAGAACTTTATTATTGTTTATGTTAAATTCACATTAACTTTATTAATTCATTCACACACACACGTGCATGTGTGTGCATTCTTCCATTAAAACTGGGGGAAAAGTTTCAACCTGTGCATAGATCAAGTACTTATTTATGTGTTGTCCAATAGTCAACAAATGAAGTTTGTCTGTTCCATACATAATCTCTGCCAATTGGAGAACATTAGCCAAATGATATGTCTTCACGTCTTTTTTTTTTTTTTGACATTCAGACCTGAGAAATTATTTTTAGACTGAATATTCCTAATTTTGGCTATGTTGTGCAAGTGTAAAAAGGCTTTTCTGCATGTTTGGTCTATGTGCGCTTTGAATGAAAGATCTGGATCAAATAAAACAATTGTGGCACTGGATGTTACATTTAAGTTGTCTAAAGTAACTGTCTGGTCAGTTAGGGAGTCCCTCGCATTTTTAGGGCCAATTATGACTTGAGTTTTTTCAGGGTTCAATAAGATATAATTTGCACTCATCCAAGTCTTTATGTCTTGGACACATGTACTTAGTTTATCTATTTGCCATATTAACAAAGCATCATTTCACAAAAACCAAAACAAATATGAGCCAGCTGAATTATCTGAAGAGAAGTGTAATTTTATAAATATTCTGCCTGTTCCTAAATGTTTCGTACATTAGTAAGTGAAATATAAGTTGCTCTGCACATGTGCAAATGATAAACTGAGGCAGAAAATGTTTAAAATTGCACTTGGTATATTTCATGAATCTGTATGTCAGGGGTGATTCTAGCATCTAACCTTTAGGGGTGTCAGCCCCCAGTGTTGACACTGGCAGTGAAACCTGTCTTGAACAAAATTTGAATCGATTTCTAAACTTTTTTTTTTTTTCCTAATCAACCAATAAATCCAATCTACCCAGCCACAAGCACTGAAATTAAGATTTATCTTACAAACTTACAAGTTCCATGTGAATATGTAGGCTTATTGCATGAGAAAAGAAATGGTCTGTTTCTGGGTGTTGATGTTCTGGTGAAGTGTGGTGGTGGTGGTGGTGGTGATAAGATGGCAAGAAAAAAAATTACCCAGAGGACTACTTGGCTCTTTGTCATTAGCTGCCACTGTGTTGGTTCACTGCACGTCAGCGTCTGGACTACTTACACAAATAAGTACTCAAATGAAACCATACCCAAATTTACCATTTCATTTCTGCATTATTTAAGAATGACGGTCACCTTTTTATCTAAGAGACCTTCCTTTAATGATAAGCCACAATCACAGGCATCTTGCATTCAGCCAGAAATTTAATAAAGCCAGGATTGACATGAGGCTATGTCAATCAATCAATCAACAGAAAAATATTGGTCCAGTTCCATCAAAAATCTCCCTTCTGGCCAGAGGTGGAGCCAGACACTGTGAAGGTCTGGGACGTAAGCCCAGAGGGGGGTCAGGGGGGCTTCCCCCAGAAAATTATTGTCTTCTTAGATGCAATTTCCTGTATTCTAGTGCATTTTAAGGTAACCTATTTCACAAATCCTGACCCCATGACATAGATATAGAACACTATACAGTATATCAGCATGTTTAGCATGTTAGCATGGCCAGCCTCGGGTGCCACAGCCGCCATCTTGGTACAGGGTCCCTATGTTTCTCACACTATCAGGGAAGATATTGTCAATGGATGATCATGCAAGCAGCGCTGCCCCCATATAAAGATGGCACTGATACATACACTGAGACATTCATTCTAATAGACAGGGGTAGTCAATGCAATGTGTTCTATGTCTGTGACCCCATGACATGAAAATAAACATTTTAAATGAGACTGAGAGGATTCATTCCCACAAGGAAACTGTTTAATGGGAAGAAAATGTATTGCAAATGAGTACATATTTAATGTACATATTTAACACTGAGTGAATATTAACACATTATAAATAAAATAGCAGAATGTTAAAATGTAAACTAAGGATCAGGGTTATAATAGTTTTGAATTTTTCATTATAGTTTTGTTTTAGTTAGTTTTGACTTGTTTTCCTCTAAATCAGTTAGTTTTAATTGTTACAGACAGGTTTGTTAGTTTTTATTTTTATTTTTTCTGAATGCTTAGTTTTAGTATTTGGTTTGGTTTTCCATATCTTTTATCTTCCTCACAATCCTATTCAAAGAAAAGTGAGGTGTGGATCAGCTGGGTAGGGTTGAGGTGGGTTATTGACTGAGCAGAGACCCAAACGTATGGATAGTATGATGATAAACTATAGCAGGTTCAGCAGCAGTAAATTATAAATCCAAATATTGTAAATAATATAAACTACTTTAAAAAGGCAAATACTGTTTAAATTTCAAATCATATTTCCATATTCATATTCTAAGGATGTGAATGTTTTTCTGCCCTCATATCTGAACTTTATATTAGCTGCTGTAATTGTAGAATGTCTCCCATGGTGGAATAAATACAGTTTTATGCAATTCTAAAAAGAATATAGAAATACATATAAACCAGTTCATCAGCAGTAAACCTGACGTTTTAACAGATATGTCACAGTTTAATTATCTACATTAGCATAATTAGCTAACTTTGCTTCATTTCAGTTTCTGTTGCTAGCAACATCAAAAAAAAAATGTAACATTATAAAAGGCTACATACCTCTATAATTGGATTATTCTTCTGCCTCCTCTTTTCTTTGCTGTGAAACTGTGCAGGTTAGGGCTTGCGAGATCTTTTCATCCTGATGAATTCTACCTGGATATCTACTGCAGACGAGGCTAACACTAGGCTAAGCTAACACTAGGCTAAGCTAACAGGTTACATCTGTCTGACACTGCGCTTTGCCGTTTACTTGAAAAGGACCCGACTTCAGGAAAAAAACAGTAAAATTCACTAAAGTAAATCCCAGAGCTGATTGTACTACTATGTCCCAGCTTTAGTTTGTTTATTTCAGGTAGAGTTTAGAACAGAAGACTGTAAACCACAGACATGATGGACTGATACAACCGAGTAAAACAGCTGGAGTGAAATGAATCAATATTAGTCCAACATCAACATAGACGAAAACAACGTTTAATTTTACCCATAATTTTTTAAAATACGTTTTAGTTATTTTTGTAGACACAATACAGTTTTACTTAGTTATATTTTCCTTTTCATTGTAGTTTTTATTTATTTCAGTTAATGAAAATTATTTAATAATTTCCTTCATTTTCGCTAACTTTGATTGTCACTAATAATGTGTTTGTTTTTTCCAATGCTTGAGGACTTCTGACAAATGACAAGACTCTATGAGACATTACTGTTTAGAATTAGAACACAGACTGGATCTGTTGGTGGGATGATATTTTTTTCTAGTTACAGGTCAAATTAAGAACGAGGGAAATTTGGGTTTTAATGTACGATTTCTGCCCATATATCAGTTTTAATATGTGTTGTATCGAGCATAGTAGCAACAGGGGTGACTTTATTTTTACGAGATAAAAAAAAAAAAAAAAGATCCGGGGCTTTCGGCGTGAGTTCCGGCGTTTAAGTCCCCTCTCTCCGCTGATGGTGAGGAACCAGGGGGTGCTGAGCAGAATTTTAGGGGTGCTGAAGCACCCCTAAAAATAGCCTAAACTCGCCCCCGGTTTACACATTTTGTTCAGACTGTTTTACACCCCAATCCACTGGGTGACAGTAAGGCCCCCATTTCTGTAGCTAACTGCCAAATAAAGTGGAGTGGAGAAGAATCAGAAGGAGGGTAAATGGGAAAATGGGTTAAGAAATCGGCAGCAAGATTGTCCCGAAATATTGGTGTCATGTTCTAAAAAGGACCAAAATAGGTAAGGTGCTGGGTACAGGTCTTGTATTTTTCTTTTGTTTATAACTCAGCTGCTGACGCTCACTGACTGCCTTAGCTTCATCCCTTGTCAAACACAAGGGATGAAGGGTTGTTGGGGAAGGGTTGTTGCTATTTTATGGCTGAACGATCAATCGCCATCACCCCTGTTTGTATTGTCTCTTTTTGTTCTAACAGAGTACTCGAGCCAGCAGCTTTTGAGTTTTGTGACTATCTTCATGGCATGGTAGCATGTGTACAAAAACCAGGGAAGGCACTGAGGTGATAGGGTACCTTATGTGCAATGAGTTATTTATCCACCTCTGCATAAAAGGAATTATCTCTCATTAGAGATCAATAGGCTTTTTTCATGGGTGTATATATTTGAAGCATTGAACACCTGTCCGATGGTCCTACATAACTATGTGTGACGAGACCAATCGAGTTGCTTGGGGTGATCTGCCAACGACATCTCTTTTTGCACATCTCTTTTTTTTTTGCCAAGGTCAGCCAATTGAGCCACAAAAAAGTGAAATCTGCATTAGTTTATCACAGGTACAAATTTTCCACAGCTCCAGTTAATAAAAAAATATATCTAAGTAATAAATCCAAATCTGTACATATTTACAATTATAAACTATACATTATTAGGCCAAAGTGTGTATGTGTGTCTTTTTATAGCAATAGTATTTGTGACACCTGTGACTGGTGTTATGTCCCAGTTGGTGGTCTAGGTTAAGGACAGTAACATTATACCCAAAAATGTCAAAAGAAAATTGAGAGATGGTTGTAAAAATGAACTGAGAGCTTTAATTAACAAAAAAAAATGATCCAAATAACAGAAAACACAGGGAAAGGGACTTGGTGGTGCCAAAAAAAAGAATACAATAAAAACACAATCTACAATAAAGTACAGATCTAACCTACCGAATGAAACAAAAATCTTCCTACTCTAGAACAACAAAGAAAATCACAACATGTGGCACTCACCTCCTAGGCTAGTGTGAATAACAGAAAAAGATTTCCTACGGGTAAATGTATAGGGTACCCCAGCACTAATCTACCCTTCCCCTGGTACAAAGTAAAAACAAATACAAACTGGTTGTGCAGCAGTGTCTGGTGGAGCATGGCAGAATGAAAAAGAGAGCGATTGCTGGCAACACAGGTGATTTATATATGGAGATGCTGGTGATGATTGGCTGGAGGTGATTGGAGACCCAACTGGTGGTGAGAGGTGGAAGTGGCTGGAGTATGGCATGGCATAGGGCTGAATGAATGGGCTGGACCTGTTAATTGAGTGACAGCAGAGGACAAGGAGCAGAGGGGAGAAAACAAACAAAGACAACAGACAAAAATCCCCCCATAGCTAATGACGTAACACCTCCCACCCAAAAGACACAAACAGAATGTTTGTGACTACACAACCATACCTAAAGTACCAAGAGAAACAAAATGTCACTACGCAATATTTACTGATTAACAAAAGACAACCTGCTCATGACAATAACAATATTTACATACGAGAGAGAGCGTCTGCCACCACATTCTCAGAACCTTTCTTATGACGAATGATCAAATTATAATTTTGCACAATAAGAGACCAGCGCATAAGTCACTCGAACAGAAAAGGAAGAACCAGGTACTGGCAACAAAACTAACACTTTATCTCCTGTGTTAAAGGAACGAGGAATAGCCCTCTTGTCAAAGTGCCGTTTCATGGTCACTTGAGAAGAGGCTAAGGCATCTTTAGCTAAGGCACAGGCCTGCTTTAAGCGTTCTCTAAACTGGATAACGTACCCAGGTACTGACTGAGGCGATTCTTCAATATGAACCAAATGTTCCTTAAGGACCTGGAGAGGGCCCCTGACATTATGTCCAAATACTAGGCTAGCAGGACTGAAACCTAGTGACTCCTGAACAGCTTCACGAAGTGCAAACAAAACAAGAGGAACACTTTCATCCCAACTCGATTTAGACTCAAAGCAATGTTTTCGCAACGTTGACTTCAGTGTCTGATGGAATCTTTCCAAAGCCCCTTGTGTTTGAGGGTGGTAGGCACTGGACACCCTATGTTCAATGCCTAAGGTTTTTAACACTTGTGTGAACAGCCTTGATTTAAAGTTAGTGCCTTGGTCTGTCCTCACCACCCGAGCTAGGCCAAAAGTAGAAAAAAACTTGGTTAAGGCTTTAATGACTACCTTGGCAGATATTGTGCGCAGTGGAATTGCTTCTGGGAACCTGGTTGCAGCACACATGATGGTTAGGAGATATTGGTTCCCTGACTTTGATTTTGGCAAAGGACCCACACAGTCAACTATGACTGTCTCAAATGGTTCTTCCATAACAGGAATGGGATGAAGCGGAGCAGGTGGAATAACCTGGTTTGGTTTTCCCACAAGCTGACAAACATGGCATTCACGACAGTACTGAGCAACATCACGTTTCAGTCTAGGCCAGAAGAAGTTTTTTAGGACTCGATCATATGTCTTGGTAACAACAAGATGACCGGACCAAGGATGATCATGTGCCAAGGACAGCACCTGTTTACGGTACTGTTGCGGTACCACCACCTGGTGGCACTTACCCCAGTCCATTCCTTCTGCAGCAGGATTGGACCAGACACGCATTAGCATACCATCTTCCAGATAGTACGCTACCTTCTTGGCTTTTGCTTCTTCTTTTTCTAGAACAGAGGCCAAACACTTGGCAAGGGTGACGTCACCCTGTTGCTCTACTATGTACTGTGCACGATCAACAGGCAGGTCTAAAACATGAGAATCTTTGATTCCTACACCTTTAGGATCAACCTTAACTTGCTGTGTTTTTTCTACCAGGGCCTCCTCTGGGTCTGAAGCTAAGAATGAATCAGACAAATCAATGCCAAATTTCTTTGTCTGTGCTCTGGTAACTACACAAGCTGGAAACACTTCAGGGTATTGTTGGAACGCCTCATCAGACACTGAATCAAGGTTTTCCTTGTCTACAACCTCTGGTACTGGCACTACTTTACCCCCAGCTATGTCATTCGACATTATGAAGTCTACACCCTTCACAGGTAAAGCATGGCTGACAGCAACATTGAAAAACCCACTGACAAGGTCAGAGTGAACATGGATCTTGTGCAATGGTACTGGAATGAAACCCATCTCAATACCTTGCACTATTGCCTTTGACTGGCAAGAAGAACTCTCAGACAGTGTGAATACATCAGCTAGGATAAAAGATTGTGATCCACCAGTATCCCTCAATATCCTAACTGGCTTCTGATCTTTAGGATCCCCAGTTAGAGAGACTAGCCCCTTGAATATAAAAGGGGTGAAACAATCATCCTGTACCTTCTGCTGAGGGAGATGAGCCTCAGTAGAGGACCTTGAAATAGTCTTAATCAGACTTACAGCTTTTGGCCGTGAAGAGCCAGTTGAGGAACCAGGGGATGACTGTTGTTTCCTCTTTAACATAAAACAATCAGAAATAAGGTGGCCTTTTCTTCGGCAATAGTAACACTCACGTTCCTCCTTTGAGGAAACATCTGTTTTCACAGACTTAAACACAGAGGGCTTTGTTACCTGATTGGAAACAAAGGCCTGTTTATGGGTGAGAACAAACTCATCAGCCAAAATGGCCACCTGTGGCAAGGACGCCATCCTTCTCTCATTTAGATATGTGACTATCTTATCTGGCAATGAACCCTTAAATTCCTCTAAGAGGATCTGCTCACGGAGAGAACCAAAATCCTTTACCTCAGTGGCGACACACCATTTATCAAACAAAACAGCTTTCTCTCTTGCAAACTCAACATAGGATTGACCACTGGCCTTTTTGTGGTTTCTAAACTTCTGCCGGTAGGCCTCAGGGACTAACTCATAAGCACGCAAAATGGCACCTTTAATTTTGTCATACTGTGATGCCTCTTCTAATGACAAAGATGAAACAACCTCTTGTGCTTTTCCACTTAGTTTACACTGTAGCAAGATTGGCCAAACATCTGTAGGCCATTTCAAAGACAGAGCAATGCGCTCAAACACACTGAAATAGGAGTCTACTTCTGACTCCCGGAAGGGAGGTACTAGAGCAATATTCTTTGCTACATCAAAGGAGGGGGAGAATACCGGTTGAGAGGAAGCTTGCTTAACCTTTAGGAGCTCTAACTCAATTTGCTTCAACTTCACTTCCTTCTCAATTTCCAACCTCCTGATCTCTAACCTATGTTCATACTCCGCCTTTCTAGCTCTTTCCTCAGCCTCCACCCGAAGGCGGGTAATACGAACCTTTAACTTAGCCTTGTCACCTGGGGTACTTGACACTGAGGACAAAGGAGGTGACACAGGTGACACAGGAGCCACAAGCTCCTCTTTGTCTCCATCTGGTGGAGTTTGAACAAACAAATCAGTGTCTGCAACAACCTCAGAAGGTCTTGGAACAGTCAATATCTCTAGCTCAATAAGCTTCTCCAAAACTAAAGTTCTAACATCAGCTTTAAGGGTTTGTTTTACAACAGGAATGTTCAGATGGTCTGCCAGGGCAAGCAAATCATCCTTTAAAAGTTTGTGGAACTGATCAAAGCTTGGCTGATCAAGAAAAGCTTTCAGGTCAAACATGACTAGGCCCTTTAACTCCTTTAAACAAAAGTTCACAACTCAACATCCAATTGTCAATTTCGGGTATAAGATAATGGGATCACAAGTATCCCGGACGAGCCCCCAAATGTTATGTCCCAGTTGGTGGTCTAGGTTAAGGACAGTAACATTATACCCAAAAATGTCAAAAGAAAATTGAGAGATGGTTGTAAAAATGAACTGAGAGCTTTAATTAACAAAAAAAAATGATCCAAATAACAGAAAACACAGGGAAAGGGACTTGGTGGTGCCAAAAAAAAGAATACAATAAAAACACAATCTACAATAAAGTACAGATCTAACCTACTGAATGAAACAAAAATCTTCCTACTCTAGAACAACAAAGAAAATCACAACATGTGGCACTCACCTCCTAGGCTAGTGTGAATAACAGAAAAAGATTTCCTACGGGTAAATGTATAGGGTACCCCAGCACTAATCTACCCTTCCCCTGGTACAAAGTAAAAACAAATACAAACTGGTTGTGCAGCAGTGTCTGGTGGAGCATGGCAGAATGAAAAAGAGAGCGATTGCTGGCAACACAGGTGATTTATATATGGAGATGCTGGTGATGATTGGCTGGAGGTGATTGGAGACCCAACTGGTGGTGAGAGGTGGAAGTGGCTGGAGTATGGCATGGCATAGGGCTGAATGAATGGGCTGGACCTGTTAATTGAGTGACAGCAGAGGACAAGGAGCAGAGGGGAGAAAACAAACAAAGACAACAGACAAAAATCCCCCCATAGCTAATGACGTAACACTGGATATAAAGCGCCCTTCAAAATAAAACAATTCAGCTGTAGATCAACCACAGATCCATGGTTTCATGCATGAATCCATTTTAATTTTTTTCAGTTCTTTGCCCCTGACTCACCTGCATTTCCTTTGATTTTAGCCCAAAAAACCTGGCAATAGACCTATGGTTGTAAGTTCTTAATGGCATCTTTATTGTCAATAGTTTTCATGCCTATACATTTCTTTAAAATAAATAAATAGGTGATGCTTTTAGCCTAGCGAGGTGCCAAGTAAGTCCTGGTGGCCTGTCAGGATTATAAAGCACTGGAGGAAACACTGAATGAGTCTGAATGATGTCATATTACAGCTCAACACTCATTAGGTTTGTGGAAATAAGTCTATTGAATGATATTAACACTGACTCACTTCCTTTTTTTTTTCATTGACTCACTTCCATCCTTTACCAACAGGAACAGGAAGTCGGCTATTTTGAATTTTACAAACATTTTTTTAATATTTTTGACATATTTTAACAAATGTTAACCTCTTCCACCCTGCCGATATTTTCAGGGAGAAACGCCTAAAAAACAAACCCAAAGTAAATGAAGAATTGCTCCACAATCCTAAGGTTTTTATGGATGTTCTTTGCATCTATGGACATCTACAGATTTCACAGAATCTATTCCCATTGTCTAAAATAGTGTAGCTATTACTTTGAGTAAACTGGAATAAACTAAAAGATAAATTTGAATTTATTAATTTATTTATTTGACCAAATATTAACACCCTGCTAACAATTCCATGAATGTAGACACTATTGACAACACATGTACAAAAGTTGATAGAATTGGAGGAAAGTAAAAAGCCTCCAGAAAGGTGTAAGTCAAGACAACTCTCATCCATTACAGAAGTCTATTACGGTCTACTGGAGCTTTTAGAAATTAGTTTACCTTGTTTCATCAACTTCTACCTTTTGTGCACAACTAAAATCAATAAAAGCAATCAAAATGCATTCATTTGTCTCAAAATGGAGTAGTTTTATTAAGAACTTGCTCCAAACAATACAATAATTATATCAAAAGTAATAAAATGTGGTAAACATCAAATATAAAGTTGAACAAATATGTAATAAATTCAATTACAATAAATATAAATATCAAAATAAGTGCAAACAACTCAACAAAATAACACAAATGAACATTTTAAAACGCAAACAATTGCAACAAAATCCAAAAATGGCCATGTGTTATCATTAGGTGGGGGGTGATCTATCATCAGGTGGGGGGTTTGGCAGCAGACTCAACTGGTCCATGTGATTCTCCAAAAAGCAGTTTTGTGTCAAACCTTGAAACAACAGGCTGCTATCCTCCTGCCTAGGAAAAATGGAGAAAATCATGATGTCAGACTAAATGCATAATAAAATATGTACTTTTGGCCAAATTAAATGGATAAATGTAGTGCAAGTATGTAAAATACTTTTCAGTAGTGTTGAATATTATGACAGCTATTCCCCAAAGTAGGAATAACATTATTTTTCCTTCTCATGAAATTATAATGTTAGAATGTGATTTATTTTTGACAGAAAGTGAATAAATCCTCACACAATAATTGATTAATTATAAACTTATCTAATTATGTGTAGAAATAACAATAAAATGAGAAATGACACTGAAAAAATAGTACTAGTCAACAGTGTGTAATGTGCTTGCATATGTATAGTATAAAATTAGGAGTATTATTATTGTTCGTTCTAGTTTGAAAAACGAATATCAGTAAGATATAAAAACTTACTGTGTGGATGTTCAATTCTCTTTTGTGTCCACATCTCTTCTGTTGTCAGTCAGATTCTTCCACATATTGAACTTTCTGCTGATCTCTTGTCGTGTGTCTGCTGTTGTTTTCTTGCTAGCACGGCTAATTGCTAACACTAATAGCACTTCACAAAGCTTACCACAGTCAGTAAAAGTCAATAAAATATACTGTCACTCACTAAAACTCTGGTGCGCTGGGGGGGACTGTAGCTGCTCTCTCTTGTTCTCCGGGTTTGTGTCGTTCACAGTGGCCCTGGTGGCTCTCTGGAAGTGGCGTCCTGTGGCTCCTACGGCCCGGGGTGGGGGTTGGCCTGTTGGCTTGACCCTACCTTGTCGTGGTTGCTGTTCTGGGCTTCGGGGTCCTTCACACTTGCATGTTTGATCGGGTCTCGCCAGCTAATACCGAGTCCCATTTCAACGAATGATGGGACTCGCCAGAATGTGCTGAGAATCTCTCCACAATCTCTACCCAAAACTGAATCACGTGACCTATAGGTCCATTCGTGATTGGTTTAGGGAGACCGCCTGCTGCTACGCACAATCACATGATGTGCAGGTGCATTTATGATGGGTTGTGTGGACAGTGGACTTTACAGAAGCAAAAGTGAAGCAAACTGAAGTGTCTCTCATCAAGGTGTGAACCGAGATCACTTTTTTTAAATGACATATTGTGCAGCTCTATGAGTCACACCATGAACATGACATGACAATATTTTCACATGTTGAATAAGAGGTTTGAGTTTTTAAATGTTTGAAAATGTCTTATTGATTAGCTAATTTTGTTCTTTTTAATCTGATTTGAAAGGGATGTATGTACTGTTACATTCCATTGCATTTCAGTAAACACCTTGTTTCTTTGTTTTTTGATGTAGAGACAAGACAAGTGGATTTTAAGTGAAACCTAAAAGTTGTATCTGAACAAAGATACCCACATTCCAGCAAACATGGATGGAAGACCCACCTGTGACCACTGTGGAAAGACTTTCACCACAGCAAGTGCCATGAAAAGACACAAACGCATCCACACTGGGGAAAAACCTTACCAATGTGACCAGTGTGGAAAGACTTTCAGGAATGCAGGTGACCGAAAAGTCCATCAACGCAGTCACAGTCGAGAAAAATATGAATGTGACCAATGTGTAAAGACTTTCACCTCAGCAACAGACCTAAAAATTCACAAACGCATCCACACTGGAGAAAGACCATATGAGTGTGACCAGTGTGGAAAGACTTTCATGTGTGCAAGTCACCTCAACATGCACAAACGCATCCACACTGGAGAAAAATCATACAAGTGTGATCAGTGTGAAAAGACTTTCATGAGAGCAAGTGACCTAAAAAAACATCAACGTATCCACACTGGAGTAAAACCATATTGTTGTGATCTGTGTGGAAAGACTTTCACCTCAGCAACAGACCTAAAAATTCACAAATGTATCCACACTGGAGAAAGACCATATGAGTGTGACCAGTGTGGAAAGACTTTCAGGTGTGCAAGTCACCTCACCAAGCACAAACGCATCCACACTGGAGAAAAATCATACAAGTGTGATCAGTGTGAAAAGACTTTCATGAGAGCAAGTGACCTAAAACAACATCAACGTATCCACACTGGAGAAAGACCATATGAGTGTGACCAGTGTGGAAAGACTTTCATGTGTGCAAGTCACCTCAACATGCACAAACGCATTCATACCGGAGAAAAACCATATTTCTGTGACGTGTGTGGAAATCTTTTCACCACATTAAGTGTCATGAAAAGACACAAACGCATCCACACTGGGGAAAAACCTTACCAATGTGACCAGTGTGGAAAGACTTTCAGGAATGCAGGTAACCGAAAAGTCCATCAACGCATTCACAGTGGAGAAAAATATGAATGTGACCAATGTGTAAAGACTTTCACCTCAACAACAGACCTAAAAATTCACAAACGCATCCACACTGGAGAAAGGCCATATGAGTGTGACCAGTGTGGAAAGACTTTCAGGTGTGCAAGTCACCTCACCAAGCACAAACGCATCCACACTGGAGAAAAATCATACAAGTGTGATCAGTGTGAAAAGACTTTCATGAGAGCAAGTGACCTAAAACAACATCAACGTATCCACACTGGAGAAAGACCATATGAGTGTGACCAGTGTGGAAAGACTTTCATGTGTGCAAGTCACCTCAACATGCACAAACGCATTCATACCGGAGAAAAACCATATTTCTGTGACGTGTGTGGAAATCTTTTCACCACATTAAGTGTCATGAAAAGACACAAACGCATCCACACTGGGGAAAAACCTTACCAATGTGACCAGTGTGGAAAGACTTTCAGGAATGCAGGTAACCGAAAAGTCCATCAACGCATTCACAGTGGAGAAAAATATGAATGTGACCAATGTGTAAAGACTTTCACCTCAACAACAGACCTAAAAATTCACAAACGCATCCACACTGGAGAAAGGCCATATGAGTGTGACCAGTGTGGAAAGACTTTCAGGTGTGCAAGTCACCTCACCAAGCACAAACGCATCCACACTGGAGAAAAATCATACAAGTGTGATCAGTGTGAAAAGACTTTCATGAGAGCAAGTGACCTAAAACAACATCAACGTATCCACACTGGAGTAAAACCATATTGTTGTGATCTGTGTGGAAAGACTTTCATTTCGGTAAGTTACCTAAAAATCCACAAACGCATCCACACCGGAGAAAAACCATATAAATGTGACCAGTGTGGAAAGACTTTCACCTCAGCAACTGACCTAAAGAGACACCAACGCACTCATACTGGAGAAAAACCATATTTCTGTGATGTGTGTGGAAATTCTTTCACAGCAGCAAGTAACCTAAAAATCCACAAACGCATCCACAGTGGAGAAAAACCATACGAGTGTGACCAGTGTGGAAAGACTTTCATTTCAACAACTCGCCTTAAAACACACCAACTCGTCCACACTGGAGAAAGACCATATTTTTGTGATGTATGTGGAAATACTTTCATATCAACAAGTAACCTAAAAATCCACAAACGCATCCACACTGGTGAGAAACCGTGTGAGTGTCACCGGTGTGGAAAAACTTTCATTTCAACAAGTCATCTAAAAAGACACCAACGCAGCCACAATGGTAACGAACCATGTGAGTGTGACCAGCGTGGAAAGACTTCTACACAAGCAGATTATCTAAAAAAACATCAAGTCATCCACACTGGAAAAAAACAATATTACTGCTCCCAGTGTGGAAATGGTTTCACCAGAGTAAGTCACGTAAAAAGACATCAAGCCATCCACACTGGAAAGAAACCTTACTTGTGTAGATACTGTGACAGGTCTTTTATCACTGGTTCAGAATGTACTAAACATGAACGTGTCAAACATTTCCAGAAAGGACAAAAACTGAATACAGGGGAAAGAGTCAGTGTCATAACACACCTACACGCCAACATGATGAAAGATCAGCTTCATCCTCTGTCCTCTCATAGCGTAAGCACAGATGTGAATCATCATCTGGACCAAAATGTCCCTCAGCATAAGATGAGGAAACGTAGTGTGTGTGAACCAGTAACACCCACGTTTGACAAGAACATCAGACTGAAAAACCTCCAGATCAGGCTTCACAGAATCCAGATGTGAAGACAAACATCAGACTGAAGGCTGTGTTTTGTTGTCCTCTGGGTATAGAACTGTGTTCTAATGCACCACCTTCACTAAACCAAACTGCAACGAGGTGAAAAGTTCAACTCGTGAAGGTCAACAAGGATTTGGTTTCTATGGCAATACTACTTGTTGACTTTGTGGACTTTAATCAGTAACTGTCAATATGAAGAACTGAAATTCAAGTCCATCCCATAATTTCATCATTTGCAAACCAAATACATCTGGACTTCAGATTTGTCCGTACTTTAGTCCATTCAAGAATATAAAAATCTTCAGTTTTTAACAGGAAATGAGGAAATTGCATCTCTGGTAAGGAGGGGGAGGGGAAGTTACAGATAAGACTCACCTGAGAGTTGTGTGTGGAGAGAAATTCAAACTAAAGAGAGAATGGAAGGAGGTCAGATCAATGGATAAAGTGATAATGAAAAGGAAATGAAGAAATAAAACTTGATGTAACCTTAAATGAAGAATCTGAAAATGGACTGGTGTGTATCCAGGATTCTTTTGACGAGAGACTGAATCTCTGGAGCAGGTGGACTCACTGATGGTGCTCGCTCGCTTTTTTTTTTTCTGGGTCAGACGACACCTACAGGCAGTTACGTTCCCCTTTTTCCCAAACTGTCCTAGCTTCTCCCCATGTCTGACCTGAATATGCCCCTGTGCTCCCTCCCCCTCTAACCAACAAACACATACACTCACCCTCTGACACTTCTACACCTTTTCATCCTCCCCCTTGGTCTTAATGTGTTCAAAGAGCTTTAATTTACTGAGACTAAGTCCTTAAGTTTAATGTAATGTCTGTTTAATTTACCGTTTCCTGATTAAATACTTGTTTAAATTGATAAATATTCTGAAATATTTTGATGATGATTATGTCTATGATTCGGAATTATTCATTCATAATAAGCAAAGTAAGAAACCTTCATTTTGTGATGTTGTCTGATAGAATTTTTGTAGCAATGAAGTGAGCAGCTGAGGTTTTTCTCTGTAAGTTATTTAGAAATGTGACCAATCCAAGTGAACTTTAACCTTTCTCTTGTCTGGCACCCAACCCTTTTTTGTTTGGAGAGACTTTCACATTACAAATTCTAATAACTCTCTTTGTTTATGAAATTCTTACTTAAGAAAATCTTAAATGTTATTTGGAACCATATTGTGTTTTTACTTTAGAACTCATATCCTCCTGAGACCCCGTGACTAAACATTTCTGCCAGTTTACATTAAATATATTAATGTTAAATAATCCCTTAATTGGGAACATGATGCAACCTTTTCAGTGTTTTTTATTAATTACCTCCTACATTTGAGTCTGTTTGTCAGTCAGCAGAATGATGCAAAAAGTTTTAAATGGATTTTGATTACACTTTCAGGAATGATAGATAATGGGTCAAGGAAGAACCCATTAGATTTAGAGTAAATGAAGGTCAAGGTCATACTAAAGGTCAACTGCTATGGCACATAAGTGGTAATTTCTCAGGATTAAGAGAAGATAGTATCTTGTGGTTTTTGCATTCATATCATCTCGCCTTTGGATATCAGATTGGTGAACACACATGGGTCTGTCATGTTTTGAAAAATCAAGGCCTGGTGGAGGTCTGCTGTCTCAGACTGGCCTGTTTTAAGCCTTTAAACTTCCAAGGGCCCGTAAGCGGGCCCAAGTAGTGGTTCATAATTGTAAACAGAACCAACAGAACCTGTGGGTTCAACATCTCATTTTGAAAACAGAGATTCTCATGAGCCACTTTCAGATTAAATTAACCACAGCAGCTAACAAATAGGAAGTGACATGACTTACCTTTTATCTCTCATAATAATCCACAAAGGAACAATATTCAAACAAAAACATTAAAACCAAAAATGTATACTCAAAATATTGTACAAAACATTCATAAATATCCACAAATGTTTTGAAAATGGTTTGATCCAGCCCATCCCTTCCCTCTTTACCTGTTTGGGACTCTGCGCTCCACCTGTACATTAGTCACCACAATGAAGGAGAACACCACCACAAATTAAGTTTAACAAAAGATTTTTTATTAAAATGAGTTTAAAGGTAAAGTACTTTTTTTTGTCATACACTATATGACGGAATTTGTCATCTGCATTTAACCCATCCTTGATTCCATTGGGGCACCTGCAAAAGAGCAGTGGGCAACCACGCACAATCCCTGAGGACCCATCTCCCACTGCAGAGCCATGCAGGCTAATGGTCAGAATCACCTGGCTGGAGGATTTTACCCTAACAAACATGTTTTGGGGTGATGGGGGAAACCGGAAACACAGGGAGATAAACATGCAAACTCCACACAGAAAGGCCTGCATGGTAATTGAACCTGCTTCTTGCTTCTAAATTTATTTTGTGACGGTCCCTAAACTCCCCTGCAACAAGGAAGTGAGTGTCCCCGAGTGAAGGTGTGTGTGTGTGTGTGTGTGTGGGTGGGGGTGGGGGGGGGTGGGGGTGGGGGTGGGGGGTGGGGGGGGGTAGTGATGCGCGGGCTATATCCGCGGGCCAGCGGGTCGGGCAGGTTGGGTCGCAGTTTTTAATACATATTGCGGGTTGGGTCGCAGTATTTAATATATATTGCGGATGCGCAGGGGCGCAGATAGGTTTGTGAAACTGGGGGGGGTGAAGATGCCAGCTAACACCCCCCGGCCCCACCATTCTGATCGGGGGGGGAGTTATTACTCCTCAAAGACGAAAAATGCATTATCTTACCTAATTGTGATGTCCGATGTTCTCAAGTGCTATATACCACTGACATGACAGGATGATCAATATGGGTGTGTGTGCGTGTGCGTGTGCGTGTGTGTGTGTGCTACATGACTGCTCACTGTTTGTGTATATTTGGACTGTCAAACTTAATTACCCATCGTTGGAAGAAATTATTTATTATATAAGTATTAGATAAATTATTATTATTTAATAAAG
This sequence comes from Siphamia tubifer, assembly GCA_020466265.1. Taxonomy (NCBI): domain Eukaryota; kingdom Metazoa; phylum Chordata; class Actinopteri; order Kurtiformes; family Apogonidae; genus Siphamia; species Siphamia tubifer. The sequence continues at coordinate 52,470,384 of CM035798.1, read as the reverse complement.
TTTATTAATGCTGATACTAATTCAAATCACTCATTAAACATACCATATGCTGTTTGCAAAACTGTTTTATTTTAACACTGACTTTCAGCACACTGATTCTTTCATAAATTTCACAGGAGTGTAAAAAACATATAATGTAATTAAAACTTCTAACACACTAACAACAAACACAAAATAGGACACAGCCTCCATATACAAATTAAATTGTAAATAAGAGGGTTCCATGAGAGTTTTCAATAATGCTCTCAAAACTGATTAAGTGAAGGATCCAAAAACCTCTCTCCTCCGATCCTTGCCCTGAATATATGTCTGGGGCATGTACAGGTGGAGGCAGAAGAAGGTGACAGTTTGGCTCTGGTCAGCTTTGTACGATTCCTACTCTCACGGCGACATTGCTTTGAACAGAAATTGTAAGGTGATTAACTTTTTTCATCACCAGCCAATGTGGCTAGTAGATTTTTATCAGATATTCAACTAGCCATTTTTCCCCTGACCAAATTTCATTAAATTATTTTATTTAACCTTTTCCTCTTGAAATAATTCATTTCTTTAAACATATGATCATTTTTTTTACATTTTCACATTTAACTCTTAAAACTTCTTGCTTTTACATTTTCTCACCTTTCACTGTTAACACTTCTTTACTGTTCTCACCTATATTACAATTTATACAATACATAAACTCACATCTTGTTGCTCTTACATTTTCTCAATTGGTCCCCATATAATTTCTTCAAACATATGATCACATTTTTTTTTTTTTTTGCATTTTCACATTTAACTCCTAACTTCTTTACTTTTTATCTCCACTGTCCCCACTGTAAACATACACTCACATTCCATCTTGGTGTTGTTATAAACTTTCTTAAACCATCTCATTTCCTTAGCCTATTTGTGGACTCACAGACTGACCAAAGATAGCACCAAATCCTCATATAAGCCCGTTATGATCAATTCATTTGGGCTTATTAGCATTCCTGTCAAACACACAAGTAGGCTGTAGGCGCACTGGTGCGCGCAATGGCACGCGTGCTAGTACGCGTGCCATTGCGCGCACCAGTGCGCTGCCAGAACGTGTTCTGTAACACGTGATATAATAAACACAACGCGTGGCTATGTGAACACTTTGGCTTTGCCATAGGGGCGCTGCCTGGGCCGAAGCAAGCAAGACAGGAAACAAAAGACAGGGGAACGATAAAGAAATAGGACGGTCATATGCTGGTGCCCCATAGAGGATTGTTACAACCGGGTCTGCACTCGCCAACAGCCAAAGTGGCTAGTAAGTTGTTTTTTTACCCGCCAAAATTGATTTTCACCCGCATTTGGCGGGTTGGTGGGTGTTAATTTAGAGCCCTGGTGATAACGTAAAGTAGCAGTTTACTTACAGCTGTTGCTCTTTGAAAAAAAACCACATGATCGTTTTCTGCTTTTTAGCTCGCCTCATTATTCCATGCCGTGTTGGGGTCCTCCTGAACGTGCACCCTGGCTGTCCACGTAATGCCTGTCAGACTGTAACCGTGGCAACCAAAGTTAACGACGATGCCGCCGCACAGCGCAATAACCGAGTCACGTTATTATGTATGTTAATTCATATTTTGGTTTCTTCGTGATGCTTGACTAAGTAAGAAGTAAGTAGTAAAAGTTTTTTTTTAAAGTAAAAAGAAGAAGTAACATGTTTTTTTCTTAAATAAAAGTGGGTGGGATCATCCCACCCACTTTTATTTACTTTACAAAAACACAATCAAGCTACAGAAATACATGAAAAAGTCCCAGGCATCCCCTGTCCTTAGACCCCCCTTCTCGGCAAGAAAAAACTTCAAAACCCAGTGGGAAAAAGAAGAAATCTTGAGGAGAACCACATTGAAGGAGAGATCCACTCCTATGGACGGACAGGAAAAACAACCTTTTTCGTCAAAAGGGTGTTAAACATTGAAAGAATATTTCAAATCCATTGTTTTGCTCATTGTCTGATACATTTTACTTGGTTATTTTGTTTTTCAAAAGACATGTCATATTTTTTAAATCTCCTGGGCAGAGATGTAATGATTACCCTCAGAAGAGAATGTTTTTATTATAATACTAATACAAAGTCAAATGTCTAAATTTTCATGTGCATGCATTAAAATCTAAATCTCAGACACACATAGCAGAAGTGTTGTCAGAAAAGAGAAAAAAAACAAAATCTTAGATTATGTGTCACTAAACTGCATTACATTGCACCTCATGTTTGTTTGTTTTTTTCTGAGATTCCAAATTCAGGGGAGTTGGTTGACTTTCCAGGGTCCAGCCGACCCACCCTGTATGGTCTGATATTAAATTTACCTCATATTTCATTATCTACAATTTAAAGAGGAACACGTGTGATCATATTACAACAGACTGCATTTGGACCGTTTAATGTAAAGGGGGATCAACAAGTGTTGACCATTTTTCTTTGATCAGTAGATGATTGTGTTTGTTTGGGTATGTTTGGGTTTCTCCAGATTAAATGTTCGAACTGGGACATTTAACCAATTAATAACAGTATTTGTCATAAGCAATGGTTCTGTGTGTACCAGTACATGACAATAGGCTGGTTCGGGTTAGACTTTTAAAAAAGAAGTTATTTATATTTACATTTCAAGCAATATAATTAGACCAGAACACCTAAGAATAACTGTCAGTCTTCTCCACAAAGAAGGTCTGCTAATTTAGAGAAAATTAAAAGTTTAAAAGTAATTTAAACTTGGATTTTTGTTTAGACTGCAGTTCAGTAGTTTCTCCTACTGTCCCAGTGTGTAGAGCTGACACACTCCTGCGTTCCTTAGAGGAACATTGTTATGCAGTCAACAAAATAATTTATTTAATACAGACCTTATCGGTCTCTGCGACAGTCTTGTGGACTCTGTTAGTTGCACAAACCTTTGTTGACATTACACAATTTATTCTTAGTATTTGGGTCTTGTTATGGTTTATGTCATCTTGGCTCATTCTATGGTTATTAATTATTTAGTAAAATAACCTCATTTATTGACGGCAAGGGTTTTTAATGCGACCATTTGAACCTGTCAAAAAGACGTTTCTCAGTTGCATGCCTCAGATACTCCTGCTATACACACATAGTCTAACATGCTTGATTTTAATCTTAAACTGGTATGCTCTGAGATGTACATAAATACAATATAGGTCTGATTTACAGAAAATGTTGTCCATAGTGCACCTAAAACTTGATTATGGCTCAGTTTGTCATCGATGATATGACAGTAGATGTAAACTCCCTCATTAGTGCTGGAGTAAGGGTGCCTGTCTGTTTAACCATTTGTTTTCCATAGAGGAAGAACAGAGGAATTATCATATGACATTGTTGGTTTTTAGGAGCTCTGTTGTGTTGTGTTGTGTTGTGCCATGGCTGTTTGTCTGTGTGTGTGTATGTGTATGTGTGTATCCCAGAGTTAAGTGATTACTTTGTGCTTAAACTTTTTCTCCGCTAGGGAAATGTTTGTAAAACTAAAGTAAAAAATACATATATAGAATATATACAGTAGAGGTATATATTTGTCGAAAGTATGTTTTGAAAGTAATGCACACTTTCTTGAGATTTTCTTACTTTCAGACTTGTGTGGGGGGATTAGTTCTAATCTAACACTTCAGTGATGACCTCTCCTACAGGTTTCCAAGTCTTAGCAGATACTGGGTGGTGAGGGACACCCCCCCCCCATTCTGAACTCACTTGTCTCCAAATATATATGTTTTTCTTCCTCTCCTTTTCAGGTCAACCTGAGGGACTGTCGGTGCAAAGAGAAAGCACACTTAATGATTATGTTGGTAACTGTAATACATGTTTGTGTCATTAATGATGTTCATGAAAACGAATGATTTTCTTTCCATGACTTAAGTGATGTACATGCGCATGCGTAATCACAGACAGATGACAGATATCTCAGATATCTGGGTTCCACACCTCCTCATGTGGGGTGTGATGTGCTCCCATGTTGTGCTGTGTTTTCTCCCAACCTTAAATATCTCAACAGGTAGTTATGGTGTTCTCTTCAGTCTGGGGAGTCCTGGTGCGGCACTACCAATGGACAGCATTGGAAGTAGCGGCGGGCTCTTCCGGGTGCCCCTGACGACACACTCCATGGTCAGAGTGGCTGAACGGCCTACCAGATCCTACCAGATCCTACCAGATCCGGTGTCCCACCACCAGAGGTTCCTGGGAGGACCACCAGCTGCTGGGCAGGGGGGAAGCGCGGGGGGATACAACCCAGACAACGAGGGAGGGAGGCGCTGAGGGAAACGCGATGCAGACCGGACGAGGGGACACAGAGGACGGAGGAGGAGTGACGTGCCAAGTCACCATCCGATGTTGCAGACACTCGGAGGACGGCGACCAGCCGTTTGCACTGCATGCACTCGCACCCACATGACTTCGCTGGCTGAAACCTAATGGTCATAAGGTGATCCAGTGAAGTCACATATATTCTATCCTTTGCCTGGTCACTGGCGAGTGACTGAAGACCCCTTGGCCCCTCATTTACACTGATTTAACAATGGTCAGCACGACGGCCATTAAGGGAGGAGGGTGTGCCCTGACGGCCATCCTCTCCTTTTTCCTGCTGTGGTATCTGCAGGTGAAGGGAACTGTTCCCTTTACACACCCAGGTGAGCAGCGTCAATGGGTGACACACTCTCTACCCCGTCCCCCACGTGATCTCCACATGATTGATCATCACAATCACACGAACAATGTGTAGTGGAGAAAGACACGTGATTTAATGCGAAGAATCACAAATCAATAACACTCTGTTCATGCTGATGAAGGGGACATTGCGTGGGTGACTCAGATGCTACTTTGATCTACCCATGGCTGAAATGGAAGCCAACTATGGTCTTCAGAGACCCCAGGAACTTTTCCAAATATACACTCATCTGTTGTGCAAAAGAATGTTGTCTTCCATTTGAGAAACGCTTCAAATCCTTTGTATGTTCCACAGTTGTGTTTTCACTCACCTGTAACTAAACACACACGGTATCATCTAGGTCAGGGGTCTCCAACCTGTTCCACAAAGGGCTGGTGTGGCTGCAGGTTTTTGTTCCAACCAAACTGCAACACATCAGATGTCAATCAATTAATCAACTGATTTCAGTCTTCAGAGAGTTAATTGGTCAAACTGTGAACTCTTGGTTGGTTGGAACAAAAACCTGCAGCCACACCGGCCCTTTGTGGAACAGGTTGGAGACCCCTGATCTAGGTCATACGTAGGGGTGTAAAATTGTCATTAAGGTGTCTTGTGGGTTAGCTAATTTTGAGAACTGAACGGATAATGTTACCTTTCCTACGTCTGGCTCATCACGACCTGATCCGTTTATAGTCCTGTTTAACATCACTGCACTATTGGGCACTGCTTCACCTTTACAACGTTATGATGCTACTTCTAACACTACTATCGCGTTCAATTCTACGGTGGCCATTATACCTTCCGATTTAGGTTATGGTTGTCCTACTGATATGGTGTGGACATGTGGCAGGAGATCATATCTGTACCTGCCATCACGGTGGGCGGGCACCTGTTATTTATCTTATCTGCTCCCCGCGCTCTCCAAATTGACCATTACCCCACTCTCACGGGCTAAGCGTGCGTTCATTTCACGGGCCGAGAAGGTTGCCATTTCCATTTTTCCTATGTACGGTACGGCCAAGTTAACGGGGTACATAGACACCTTATCTGTCTGATTAGAGAACCTTACTGCTGCAGTGGACACTGGGTTTGAAGACCTGTCCTACGAAATTAAGGCAATTCGTATGGTTGTCCTGCAAAACAGGGTAGCCTTAGACCTCCTATTGGCAGAAAAAGGGGGCGTGTGATCCGCGATACCTGCTGTACTGACACCTTTACAAACATGTCTGATATATTCACCAGCAGGTGCAGCATCTGAAACTGCTTTTGCATGAGGATAATAATGCTTATGTAAATTACATTTGGGGTATTTCAGACTGGCTTTTGGGTTTTTCTACTGGCCTGAAAGAATGGCTATTTAGAATTGCTAGTATTGCTCTCGGAGTCTTATTTTTGCTGGGTATGATTTCATGTTGCATTATACCACTCTGTCATTCCCTCAGTTCGAGGTTATGTGGGACGTTGGTTATGTTTAACCATTCTTCCCCGTTCCCTCCCCCCACCCCCTCTTCTTTTGATGGTCGTCACCAAGAAATGGATTCAGATTGTGAGGGGTTGGATCAGGACTTGGAACTCTTTCAGTTCTGAGGTGGTTCTTGGGTTGTGTTATTGCTCACATTGGAGACTAACACACCGTATTTACTCATGTAGATTACTACCTCATGATATTTCATTAATCAGTGTTTAATTCATTAAAAGGGGGGATTGTGAAGGGAATTTTACCTTCGGTCTGTGTGTCTGTGTCTCAATGATACTGTAATGTCTCACTGATACTGATACGTAAACATTCCATTCATACATCCCTGAGAGGAAGGTTGTCTCCAGAGACATGGTGTGGTTACAGTGGTATGAGAAGGACAGTGTTGGTCCCTCTAATACCACCCTCGGAATGTTTAGAAGAGTATAAAAGAGTTGTAGTTTAGATGGAGCATCAGAACATCTGACGACAGCTCGTTCTGTTCATGTTCTCACTTGCATGCAAGTTCCAAATTAAGTTGTTCATTTCTTCAATAAATAATTGTTTCTGACTTGAACCGTTTTCTCTCCCTGTGTGATACAAAACTTCCACAACAAGTGTTTGTATGAAAGGTTCTATACAAATAAAGATTATTATTATTATTTTGTTTCTGTAAAACAACCAAGACACAGGTCATTTTATGAGTAGATTGTACACTGTAAAAAATCTAAATGTGTAAAAGTACTTCATGAATGTACTTAAGATGTAGACTGTACTTTAGGTGCTTTACTGGAATATTTGTGACTTTAATACCTTTTACTTTAAATCCCTACATTTGTTCATCTGTAATTTATACTCCTTCCATTTATATAAATACCTGTACATTATGCTCCTTATATTTATATAAATATCTGTACTTTAGACTTCTTACATTTATATAACTATCTGTACTTAATTATTCTTACATTTCTATAGTATCTGTAGTTTATACATTCTTAGAATAGACTCCTGTTTCAAACCAAATGAATGTGACATTGGTTGCACTACCTAAAAACAGCCACTAGATGGCAGTCAAAGAGAAGGAATGAAAAAGGTCACTAGAGGACTGAAGACCATCACTTCCTTCCACAAAATCAATTTCTTATTAATTTTAGGATTTATTTGTTAATTGATACATAATTTAGTAAATATTAAAATATTCAATTCTAAACAATGCAATTAAAAATTACAAGGAAAAATATTACAGTGGTTTAAACCCTGACCTTGAATCCGTCATGAATGTTGATATTTTTTTTATTCCATCTCAGCTCTTGCACATCATTGCTCAAAATGTAATGGGTTCGTCCTTGACCCATTATCTATCAAACAGACAAACGGACCAGAATTTAAAATCTCCTTGGCTACTTGATTGTAATGAAGGAACAAAATTAACTTTTTTTTGCTGTGAATGAAATAATACTTATTTAATCAAGAAAAATCTGAAAAGTATCAAAATTATCCCAAAATAAAACTTTTAAAAGTGAGTTACTGTGTAGATAATGATTTTCATCTGGTCACAGTCTTCAGTCTTGTAGGTATGGGCAGGAAATTATACAAAAATGGGGGGTTGAAAAAGTCACAATTTAGATAAAACGTGGTTTTTGTAAGAATAAATAATGTCATAAATATGAGATTTTATTAAATGCACAATTATGGCATAAAAAGTCAACATTGTGAGATTAAATATCTAAATTATAGATAAAAAGGCATAAATATGAGATAGGAAATGCATTACTATAAGAAAAAGAGTCAAGATTATGAGATAAAATGGCACAATTGAGATTAAAGAAAGTCATAATTAAGAGATAAAAGTCCTGTTAATCAGATAAAATATACATAATTGTGACAAAAAGAATGAAAATTATGTGGTAAAATATCACAATTAAGAGATAAAAAGTCATAAATGTGAGATACAAAATGCATAATTATGAGAAAGCGTCAATATTATGATACAAGTCCTAAATATGAGATGAGAAATACAGAATTATTAGATGTCTTGTAGAATGAAACCTTGTCTCTTTTTTTTGGAAAAAAAAATTAGAAGCAGTTTTTGCCCTGTTCTACAAGACATCTCATAATTCTACATTTCTTATCTTATATTTAGGACTTTTACCATAATGTTGACTCACATAATTATGCATTTTGTACCTCATATTTATGACTTTTCATCACATAATTAGGACTGTTTTTTATCCCCATTGTACTACTTTAGCTCATCATTTTCATTCTTTTTGTCACAATTATATATTTCTTATCTTATACTCTGGACTTTTATCTCTTAATTATGACTTTTTTAATCTAAATTGCAGCATTTTATCTCATAATTTTGACTTTTTTTTCATAATTATACATTTCTTATCTCATAATTATGCCTTTTTATCTATGATCTATGATATCTGTATATATCCCTTACCTACTCTTACTAGTTATACCTAGTTATACTAGTAAATAAACAAGAGAGACAGCAGGTCGATCCATAGAAACAGCCTCCAGAACCAGACTCAACCAGACATTGATTAATAAATAAACAAATCAATTATTATGGAATTAATTATTATAAATGATTCTGCCCATTTAAAGAACAACTCATTCAGAATCAGCTATCTTTTATACTGTTATAAAGAGGAGATAATAGTTTCTAATGAGCCCATTACTTTTTGTTCAAGAGGGTTGGAGGAGGATGAAATGGGAATGTTTTGCACTTTATTTTTGTATCAAGCTTTTAATTTGGGTTTAAAGTATTTAATTGTTGTTGTCCTCATTCAGTATAGCCTAAAGTGCAGCACGTGATACTGTGTTTATTGCTAATAAAGCAGTTTAAACTTGAAGTAGCCCAAATGCATTCTTGACTACCACTTCCTGACTGACCACAGTGACCTACTCTACACAGAACCCCCTTATTTCAAGATCTCAAAGGTGGCAACCCTAGTTGTAATGCTAAAAAAACTCAAGACATTTAGCTGTAATTGTTAGTTTTAAAGCAACACGTGAATCCAAATATGTGACCGGGCTGGTGTTCATCTGAACACGGAGCTTTGCGTGTGAAAACGAAGGTTTGTTTTTTCTCTTCATCTCCTTTATTTTGGGGGCTTGTGCTAGCTGGTTTGCATAGCAGTTGCTTAGCCTGTAATAGCATAGCAGTGGACTAGCTTTCCGCCCGCGATGTATTCTACTCAATTACGATGGTTTTATATACGGTGAGTATTTGTTTTAGGTGAATTGAGGTTAATAGTTGTGTATAATAATGTCCAGCCACCATTTTACAGCCGTTTTGTACCAAAAAAAGCCATATTTTGTATATGTTTTAGCTAGCTCTTTAGCTAGCTCGCTGGTAACTTGCAGCAATGGATTATGGGTAATAGAGAACGTCATGGGTGACGTGTGTTTTTCTAAAGATAAGTGGAACATTTGGGCGTTCTATTTCGGTCGGACGGCGTGGGTTAGTGGGTGTCATGGTGCCTCATGACCAGAAGGTCGCGGGTTCAATCCTGCACCACTCATTGAGTGATGAGTGAGGGCAATACCTGACAATGGGAATGCGTCCTCCGCCTACAGCTCTGGTCCACCAACCACTTGTGTTGGGGGATCAGAGCTGTTGTGTTTTGCTGTAGTTGGGTTTCTTTTTTCATCATTACAATTATCTTTTGTGAACTGGGCGGCAGGTGGATTTTACAGTGAAGATAATAATCATAATAATAATCTTTATTTGTATAGCACCTTTCATACAAACACTGTAGCCCAAAGTGCTTGACATTGATTAAAAATTAAAGTACAATTTTAAGACAGGGTTACAAAATAAAGTGATTATAAACAGGGATGGACCTGGCCTGATTTGCACCCTGGGTGAGACATGCCACATGCCCAGACATAAATAAATAAAATTGAGAAATTTGTTCATATGAATATTCCAAAATTGCACACAAATGTAAACATCATTAAATTGCAAATTGCACAAAGGAAAAATGAGTGCAAATGACTTTGCTTTTCCTTTTGGCTTTTCCCTTAGGGTTCACCACAACAAACAAACAAAAACTAGCAGTAAAAGTAAAGGTGCAGCAGCAGCAGCTGTAAAGATGACATCTAAAACTGGACCTTTCTTGCGTTCTTTGATGCAAAATCCTCAATTACATCCCTGTAATGAATATGTCAGTAAATATATATGAAGGAATATGGAGATTTAAAAAAGTAAACACATTTAACAGCACACGTCCCATTTATTTATTTACTTTTTAGTTAATCACTTTATAAACGTTCTTAAACCATGGACTCACTGTCTCATTTCCTTAACCTATTTGTGGACTCACCAACTGACCAAAGATAGCACCAAATCCCCATATGGGCCCGTTGTTATCAATTCATTTGGGCTTATTAGAAACACAGAAGTATCCCTACAGCCCACTAACCAACAATGGAAAAATGCATAAAAGACGGGGGAAAAAATCCTTAAATGATAATAGTGGTATTATTTGTATTATTGACCTGGCACAGCTCCCCTGTGCCATTGCACGCAATAGCACGCGCAATGGCACGCACTGGCGTGCTTTCACGCGTTACAGGGCGCGTGCCAGAACGCGCCCTGTAACACGTGAAAGCACGCCAGTGCGCGTGCTAGACCGCGTTCTTTAACGTGTGATATAATAAACACAACGCGTGTCTATGCGAACACTTTGGCTTGCCATAGGGGCGCTGCAAAAACTGCTTCTAATTTTTTTTTTCAAAAAAAAGAGAGACAAGGTTTCATTCTACAAGACATCTAATAATTCTGTATTTCTCATCTCATATTTAGGACTCGTATCATAATATTGACACTTTCTCATAATTATGCATTTTGTATCTCACATTTATGACTTTTTATCTCTTAATTGTGATATTTTACCACATAATTTTCATTCTTTTTGTCACAATTATGTATATTTTATCTGATTAACAGGACTTTTATCTCTTAATTATGACTTTCTTTAATCTAAATTGTGCCATTTTATCTCATAATCTTGACTCTTTTTCTTATAGTAATGCATTTCCTATCTCATATTTATGCCTTTTTATCTATAATTTAGATATTTAATCTCACAATGTTGACTTTTTATGCCATAATTGTGCATTTAATAAAATCTCATATTTATGACATTATTTATTCTTACAAAAACCACGTTTTATCTAAATTGTGACTTTTTCAACCGCCCATTTTTGTATAATTTCCTGCCCATACCTACAAGACTGAAGACTGTGACCAGATGAAAATCATTATCTACACAGTAACTCACTTTTAAAAGTTTTATTTTGGGATAATTTTGATACTTTTCAGATTTCTCCTGATTAAATAAGTATTATTTCATTCACAGCAAAAAAAAAAAAGATGGAATAAAAAAAAAATCAACATTCATGATGGATTCAAGGTCAGGGTTTAAACCACTGTAATATTTTTCCTTGTAATTTTTAATTGTATTGTTTAGAATTGAATATTTTAATATTTACTAAATTATCTTTTAATTAACAAATAAATCATAAAATTAATAAGAAATTGATTTTGTGGAAGGAAGTGATGGTCTTCAGTCCTCCTTTTTCATTCCTTCTCTTTGACTGCCATCTAGTGGCTGTTTTTAGGTAGTGCAACCAATGTCACATTCATTTGGTTTGAAACAGGAGTCTATTCTAAGAATGTATAAACTACAGATACTATAGAAATGTAAGAATAATTAAGTACAGAGAGTTATATAAATGTAAGAAGTATAAAGTACAGATATTTATATAAATATAAGGAGCATAATGTACAGGTATTTATATAAATGGAAGGAGTATAAATTACAGATGAACAAATGTAGGGATTTAAAGTAAAAGGTATTAAAGTCACAAATATTCCAGTAAAGCACCTAAAGTACAGTCTACATCTTAAGTACATTCATGAAGTACTTTTACACATTTAGATTTTTTACAGTGTACAATCCACTCATAAAATGACCTGTTCCAAACCAACTGAACCTGTGTCTTGGTTGTTTTACAGAAACAAAATAATAATAATAATCTTTATTTGTATAGAACCTTTCATACAAACACTGTAGCCCAAAGTACTTCACATTGATTAAAAATTAAAGTACATTTATTTAAATTAGCAGACCTTCTTTGTGGAGAAGACTGACAGTTATTCTTAGGTGTTCTGGTCTAATTATATTGCTTGAAATGTAAATATAAATAACTTTTTTAAAAAATCTAACACCAACCAGCCTATTGTCATGTACTGGTACACACAGAACCATTGCTTATGACAAATACTGTTATTAATTGGTTAAATGTCCCAGTTCGAACATTTAATCTGGAGAAACCCAAACATACCCAAACAAACACAATCATCTACTGATCAAAGAAAAATGGTCAACACTTGTTGATCCCCCTTTACATTAAACGGTCCAAATGCAGTCTGTTGTAATATGATCACACGTGTTCCTCTTTAAATTGTAGATAATGAAATATGAGGTAAATTTAATATCAGACCATACAGGGTGGGTCGGCTGGACCCTGGAAAGTCAACCAACTCCCCTGAATTTGGAATCTCAGAAAAAAACAAAACAAACATGAGGTGCAATGTAATGCAGTTTAGTGACACATAATCTAAGATTTTGGGTTTTTTTCTCTTTTCTGACAACACTTCTGCTATGTGTGTCTGAGATTTAGATTTTAATGCGTGCACATGAAAATTTAGACATTTGACTTTGTATTAGTATTATAATAAAACATTCTCTTCTGAGGGTAATCATTACATCTCTGCCCAGGAGATTTAAAAAATATGACATGTCTTTTGAAAAACAAATTAACCAAGTAAAATGTATCAGACAATGAGCAAAACAATGGATTTGAAATATTCTTTCAATGTTTAATACCCTTTTGACTAAAAAGGTTGTTTTTCTTTTGTTTTCACCCTTTAAAATATGCTAGTGTGAACCTGGCGAAGGTGTGTGACGTCAGTACAGACAACTGGTGTGTAAATGCAATACATACAGTTAATAAGCATGTGTAAAACCTCCACCAGGTGTCATCCTTGCAAAAGTCAATAAGACAAAATCAAACTTGGAATAATACAGGGTCTAGTTTGATGTGAATTGGGTTGTAACCAATAAAATAAGAACATAATATATAGATAATTTTCCTCTATGTTTTACTGCATAAAAAAAGTTAAATAATGTGATGAAAATGTTCACATCTACCGACTGTCCTTTAAAACAATGTGAATAACATGAATAAACTGACACTTCTTCAGAAAATAAATGCAGTTTGAACAAGATCATGTCTCAGTTTATCATTTACAACATATAGATTATTTATTATGATCTACAAATACACAAAACACTTCATTACAGGCAGAACGCCGTTAAAACTTACACTTCAAACATTTCAAAATGTTCATATTTGTTCAGGCTATTCACATTTTTGTGAAATTTTACTTTGTTTTATTGTAAATACAGTGAAATGACAGGAAAATGTTTCAATTAACAAAGAGCAGAATGTGGAGTTGTGATTATTTATAGGTTATTATGATAGTATTTTAGTGATTCAACCCATTTTGATCTGTATGTGGAACCTGAAAGAAAATGATCAGTATATTCACTATCATTTCACTATCATGTTTGACACCCCTGCTCTGTATTTACACTTTAATATGCCATTGTACCTCACTTTGCTTTGGTACCGAGTATGTGAATGCTGCTGCTGTTACAAAACTATTTCCTAATTGTGGGATGAATAAAGTGCTTCTATTCTCTACAACAGGGGCGTCAAAGTCCTTTTAGTTCAGTTCCACATTCAGCCCAATATGAAAGTGAAGTGGAAATTATGAAGTAAAAAGTGAAAATTCCAAGTCACAAAGCACAACCCAAATGAATCCATATATAAGACGCACTGTCGTTTTTGGAGAAAATTCAAGTCTTAACTCCTTTAGCCCGATCGGCCCACCCGTGGGCCGAGAAAATTGTGTAATTTTTCATTAATTATTAACATATAATAAATCTGGACAATGGAAATTTGTTTCAACTTTTGCTCAAAGTTAAGACCCTAATGTTCATAAAAATACATATAAAGTGTATTTTAGTGATAAAAGTTACCTTTAAATATGATCTTTAATGTGTGTGTGGTGAAATATAAGTTATTTTTAATCGCCGATACGCGCTATTAATTCATTTATATCTCCTTCTGGCGAGCGATAAGGCAGCCATGTTTGTATGCGTTTGAAAGAGGAGATTCTCCTGAATCTAATGATACCTCACATTCCATGAACTACATTTCCCTCTGGACAGGAAATGCATGCGTAAAAGGTGAAAGGTTGGCATCTTTGCGCACGTCGGGCGCATGCACGGGACCGGCCTGGGACACACACGCTACGGCAGAGTAGAGCAGAGTACTACACCTCGGTGTGCCGGTTATAGTTATATTTGCCGACTTTACTCGTAGTTTTAAGTCATTTTAGAGAGTTTTAGTGAGTAACAGTGAGTGACAGTGTATTTTCCCGACTGTTACTGGTAAGCTTTGTGAAGTGTTAGCTGTTAGCCGCGTGCTAACATGTAAACAACAGACACTACAGAGAAGCACCTGAATGTTCAACATCTGACTGAGATCTGACTGTGGATATGAACTCAAAACAGGATGAACATCTACCCAGTAAGTTGTTGTATCTTACTGATATCTTTTTTACAAACTAATAGTAATAATAATAACAATAATACTACATTTTATACTATACACATGCAAACACTGTTGACTATAGTAGTATTTTTTCAGTCTCATTTCTCATTGTATTGTTATTTCTACACATAAGTAGATAAGTTTATAGTTAATCAATGATTGTTTGAGGATTTATTCACTTTCTCTGTCAAAAATAAATAACATTCTATCATTTCATGAGAAGGAAAAAGTTTCAAATCATGATTGTCTTCATTTTTCTTAGGTTGGAGTATGACAGCCTTATTTGACACAAATAAAACTGCTTTTTGGAGAAAACATGGACCAGTTCAGTCTGCTGCCAGCCCCCCCAACCTAATGATAAACCACCCCCCACCTGATGATAACACATGGACATTTTTGGACTTTATTGCAATTGTTTGTGTTTTGAATGTTTGTATTAGTTATTTTGTTTAGTAAATTTGCACTAATTTTGATATTTAGATTTATTCTAATTGAATTTATCATATATTTTTGCACATTTGTTCAACTTTATATTTGATTTTTATTAAAGTGTATTAGTATTATTATTATTGATATATTATTATATTGTTTGGAGTAAGTTCTTAATAAAACTACTCCATTTGGAGACAAAATAATCCATGTTTATATGGTTTTATTCATTTTAGTTGTGCACAAAGGTAGAAGTTGATGAAACACAAGGTAAATTTCATTTCTAAAAGCTCCAGTAGACAGTAATAAACTTCTGTAATGGATATGAGTTATATTTTCCAGACAGATTTTACTGGAAAATTAAAATAATGTATTTGGAACAGTTTGGCACAACAGTGTGCCAAACTGTTCCAAATGCACTGTCCGCCTGGTGTTATCTGGACTTAAACCTTTCTGGAGGCTTTGTCCTTTGCTCTAATTCTATCAACTTTTGTTCCTGTGTTGGAAAGGAGTTACTGAAGGTGATCAATAGTGTCTATATTCATGGAATCATTGTTAGCAGGGTGTTTTCTTTTGTCAAAAAAATAATAAATTCAGGCGAGACCAAAAAATTCTATTTTATCTTTTAGTTTATTCCAGTTTATTCAGTCATAGTAGTAGCTACACTATTTTAGACAATGGGAATAGATTCTGTGAAGCCTGTAGATGTCCATAGATACAAAGAACATCCATATAAACCTTAGGATTGTGGAGCAATTCTTCATTTATTTTGGGTATGTTTTTTTAGGCGTTTTCCTCTGAAAATAGGCTCAGGGTGGAAGAGGTTAAGTAAATGTTCTGCACTTCTATAGTTCTTTTCCACCTTCATGGTGCTCAAAGCGCTTTACATTAGCCTCACATTCACCCATTCACATACACACTCATACACCAGTAGGTTCATAAGGTTCTGTCAGTCCTACTGGGAGCCTAAGTTAGGGTTCAGTGTCTTGCCCATGGACATGTGGACAGCCAGAGCCGGGATGCGAACCACCAAGCTCTCAGTCATTGGGCAAGTGTGCCTTATCGTCCAGAAAATAAAGCATATAAAGCCAGTAATAAATTGTTGCTTGAAAACATTCAGTGTGTGTTACAGAGAAGACGTCAAACCAGTGATTATACGATTCACCACGGAACAAAAAGTGAAAAGAACAAATGAATCTCGACGAACAAGGATTCTGTGAGAAAAATCCCAAAACAAAACGGGTGACGTCGTTGACTGACCTTTGAGCGCAGAAACTCTGGGGCCTCGAGCACATGGAGGAGCTGGGAGTTGTGTATCTCCAGCAGCATACCGGTGATCTTGCCTGCCAGGTTCGGGTGCATGTTCTGGATCAGGGAGAACAGACGCTCACCTGAAGGAACAACAATCATGAGTACCATCCACATTTTTTTCAGTCTCACACTCATGACTTCTGTTTGAAATAAAAAGTAAAAATGTAAAACTGAAATTGTTCAAGTTGTAACACAAAACGGCACAATTATTCCTGTTTCTTCCACACTATAAGGTGCACCAGACCAAGGAGCTGGTTGTTGAGTTGAGAAAGAAGAGGCACAGCATAATTTCCACGTCACACTCGATCATTAACCATAGAAAGACAAAACCTAACAGTTATTTACGCTGAGGACGCACCCCCTGAGTGGCCCAACAGAGCCTGGGGCGAAACATTATAGAACATTTAATAAAAGCAAACCAACTGTGTTTTCTTAATGTGTAAACATCTTACCTGTGACACAGTTAGAGAGCTAACAGCAACATTTCTGTCATATGTCCTGTCCATAATGTTCACCAACACAGCTGTAAATACAACAACAAAAAGACTATTACAATGATTGATGTAATAAAGCACCCGTTTATGAAGTTATTTATGGGATGCTGGTGTAACGTGTGCCCTGAACTAAAGACATTTAATTTGATTGTGTCATTAAAGGTCTAATTGTTAGTTTTGATACATTTCTTACATGAAACTGAGACATTACTGATCCCCATTTACACAAGCCTAAGTACAGTATGTCATTCATATTAATTATATACACTGTACTGACAGATTACTAATGAGTGCAGTAAAGCTGCAGTGCCACCCTGTGTTCAAAAGCAAAAACATTTGATGCTCAACCGCTCTTACACATGTTTGAAACAACTTCAACATCATTAGCAAAGTAAGAAACATTATATTTATAATAGTGTATTTGCTTTGTCACATCAGTGTCATCATCATCATCATGTTAATGTCAAGGTGATCCACTTTCTTCTTTTATTTTCTTGCTTATTTTTATCCCTATTTTAGCTTGTTGTAAGTCATTTCGTATTTATCTGTAATGCCTGATTTAACACTGCTTTTAACCTACAAGTACACTATTTCCTTTCTTTTCTACTTGTACTAAGAAATGACAAATAAAACCCCTTTGACCCTTCTTACCCACATTCTGTGGCTCTTCCTCTCCTCCGAAAATTTAGTGTGTGTATAAGACGCTGACAACAACCATCTTCTACCTGCAAAACCCAAACACCTCACATTAGAGTAGACAATCACAGTATCCACAACTGTGGGTTGTTTAGTAGTGAGGGCTTTGTTTCCATTAAGACCAAAACCCTTATCACCTTTATTTTAAATATAACATTAGCCTCAGCTAATTTTGGCTAATGACAATCAGAGGACATTTAGCTTCCACCTGCTTAAACCATCTGAGGCAGACACTAAAGAACAAGTAAACATAATTTAAATAAACACAGTATAAAAACTATTTCTGGAAAAAAAGACAACATAGAAAAACAAAGTGGGTATAGTTTAACGGTGGGACTAACTAGACACATCTGGGCAGTTTAGCAGGATGCTGTGGTAGGGTGACCATATCGTCTTCTTTCCCGGACACACGGCTCTAAAACCGGACTGTCCGACATCTGTCACGCATCTGCACATTTCACATTTTGTCCTTAGGTCCTTAGGATGAAATATAAAAAGTACAGATGCTTGACAGATGTCGGACAGTCCGGTTTTAGAGCCGCGTGTCCGGGAAAACCCGGACAATATGGTCAAGCTAGCTTTGATTAAACAGTAATAATCTGTCATTCTTTTCTGATGCCAATTGATGTGGTTAACACCCTTTAATAGCCATATTCCTTTCATATGCAAATCGGTAAAACGGGAAACTAGTTAGTTAGTTAGCTGGCTAGTTAGTTTATTTCAGTTACAATAGTGTAGAATAGTGCTATTAGCATGCTAATAAACGGTAGCTTTTAACATGGCTACATTACACAATTAAACTGGATAATTCCATAGGAATGGACAACAAGCTAGCAACACACATCTGTCGAAAATAATCTCTTAAAGACCTTAAAAAACCTACAAGAGTAATAACATATTATTGAATTATCCAGTAAACACACATTAAACTCACATTGTTTGGATGGTGGAGGTAAAAATTCAGCTCCACTGCTCCACTCACTCACCTCCGCCGCTGCCGCCGCCGCGCAGACTGTGAAAAAGCAAATACCGAATCTGAAGTGACTTTTAAGACGCTGCCTATTCTTAGTTGACAGAAAGACACAAAAGGTGTCCCAGCGGGCAGGGACGATGTGCCAGCATTTCCAGGGTAGGCACCCTCTCCCTACCACCTAACCCCGAGGAGAACCTATGACTCGTACGTGCCAGCACGAAGCCCCCTGGAAGCGAACTTGCGACCTCCCACTCTCCGCCCACTATTTTTTGCGTTAACAGTTAAGTCACTTGTAGCTGTAGTTTGAACAGGAAAAGTATGTTCACAAAACCAGGCTTGTAGGTAGAAATGATATATTTCAAATAGAAGTACTTTGAGTCCACAATTGGGAAATTGCTTCATGTTTGTGAGAAAATAAAACTGTAAATTTAAAAACAATGTGGTGCCATAATGTTCAAATTTGTTTTTTTTCAATACAAAGTGATAAAGAAGTAAATGTCACCAATGTCACATTCATTTAGAATGAAAAAGTAATTAGTCTATTCTGAGAATTTAAGGAGTATAAATACAGATATTTCTATGAATGTAAGGAGAATAAATACATATATTTCTATAAATATAAGGAGTATAAAGTACACATATTTATGAACAAAAGGTCGAACAATAAATACTCCAGTAAAGTGCAGATACCTAAAAATCTATTTAACTACAGTCATGAAGTACTTTTACTTAGTTATTTTCCACCACTCCAGTCATAAAATGACATGTTCCAAACCAACTGAACCTGTGTCTTGGTTGTTTTACAGAAACAAAAGACACACAGGAGTTGATGCAGTTTGTTGTATTTATAGTCTCAGGTTAGTGGGGGGGTCATTTTGGCTTTTTCTGGGTGAGGTTCTGAACTCTGGGGTCTCTGCTCCTCCTCACAGCTCTACTGCTCATGTCTCCTCCCATATCGTCTACACCCACATCTAGAAAAATCAACACACAATCATTAAACACTGTGGATGTAGAAGAGTTGATTTCAGAGACAAAGGGATGAGAACTAACAACCTAAACTTCTTCACATTCCTTTTCCAATGATTTTTTTCTCTTCTTTTCTTATTTTTAATGTGATTTATTAATACACTGTACAACTACATTTTTATAATATAAATGTAATATCTGTTTGAACCCTTTGATGCATGAATTGTGAGAATGTTAGTGAAGATTTCCTTCTCTGGTGTTTTTGTTTTTCATGAAAAACACAATATGACTGATTTTTTTAACATGAACCTATTTTCCATGGAATTACAAAAATGTCCACTCAGCTGGAAAACATGTGTTTAATTGATGAAGCAAAGAAACATGTATTTAAAACTCATCATCAGAAAATGATATTCTGTGTGAAAATAAAAATAATGAAAAATAATTATTTAGCTCATTTCTTACATTTTAATAAACTTTAATACTAGTTATTACTTCATAGATATAATGTGCAATAAATAAATGAATACATTTTTGATTATTTTATTATGATTATTTTGACTTGTATTGTTTTGAATTGCAAATTTTTGTGTTTTTTTAATCGATAGATGATTTAATAAATAATTCATAAAATCAATGAAATGAAATTATGAATAATAACAAATTGATTTTGTTGATAGAACAGTGGTTCTTCTCAGTATTCCAGTGACCTGTTTTTCATTTCTTGTCTTTGACTGCCATCTAGTGGCTGTTTTTAGATAGTGCAATTTAAGACAGAGAAATTCAACGTGATGAGGTGAGAGTAAAAATGTTTTCATTACATATTATTTATATTTAAACTTACTTATTTTAATGTTCATCGCTAAAATGTCTGAGCTTTTTTTAGCATTACAACAGGGAGCAATAAAAGTATAGGCATAAAAAAAATTTAAAAAGATTAAAAGAACAAAATGTAAGTAGGTAAAATAAATATAATACATAAATTAATAAAAAAGTTTAAAGAGAGTGCAGATCTGAACTGATGAATAAAGGTTATTCAAATGCAGCTGAGAACAGGTGGGTCTTTAACCTGGATTTAAATAAACTTAGTGTTTCAACTGATCTGAGGCTTTCTGTGAGTCTGTTCCAGACATGTGGAGCATAGAAGCTGAACACAGGTTCTATGCTGACTAAAGACCCCCCCCACACACACACACACATCTAAATACAATTATATTTTTACATTGTAGATACATAATTTTTTTTTATTTTATCTTCTCATTTTCATGCTCTCATTTTGCCTTTTAAATATGTGCACTGGAGATGCTTAAAGGTATCATTCCATGGTTATTTCATTAATATTACTGTGTTCTCCATTGTTATTGAATACATTGTGTATTGGTTCTATGTAAAAAAAACGTCCAGATTGCTTTGTTTCAACCTGTTTATGAAGTTATTTATAGGATGCTGGTGTGTGCCCTGAACGAAAGACATTTAATTTGATTGTGTCATTAAATGTCTAATTGTTAGTTTTGATACATTTCTTACATGAAACTGAGGCATTACTGATCCCCATTTACACAAGCCTAAGTACAGTATGTCATTCATATTAATTATATACACTGTACTGACAGATTACTAATGAGTGCAGTAAAGCTGCAGTGCCACCCTGTGTTCAAAAGCAAAATCTTAGCAACATTTGATGCTCAACCGCTGCCCACAACTGCAAATGTAAAACACCTCAACAATAAAGTTTCTCCTTGGAGTAAATGCAGAAAACACTTTGACCTATTAAATGTAAGCTTCAGTGACTTATAGATATTGCAGTGATTAATCATCTATATTTATGCTTAAACTGACACTCTGAAATGTTTGACATGTGTAGAGAAATGTATTTTCATTGTATATATAATACTAACTCTGGAATTTAATTCTTATGAGTTATTTTTTTATTATCATTACATTTGTCCAAACAAATGTACCTTTAGTTGTACCAGGCCGTAAAATGAACGTACACATACACAACAGCCACTCGTGTGTTCTCATATTTTCTCACAGAAAAATAATGCACATATAAACAGTCATGCATGTTAAACACACAGAATAACAATACAGAATACAATAAGTAATTATATCAATTAACATGATCATACAAACGGTTGGTCTACAGCCTCGCGCTCCACAGTTGTCACTAGGCTACCCGTGCTACTAGCTAGCCATTTTCCCATCCGTTACTTTTTCTTAACGAGTAACGTTCACAAACAACACCACACAGTTGAACTTAAAATTAAAACACAATCTAACACATTTACCGAACAACTCTGACAATCCCTCCTTACCTGTAAATATAAAGAAAAACAATGGCAATTCAATGGGAGCTCGGCACACAGTAGTACACATTAACAGCCACACGTGTGTTCTCATTTTGTCTCACGAGACTTGACCATAGTGTCACGAACGCCCCCTCTGCTGGTCAGAGTTGGCTACTGCATATTCACACACACGCATACAATTCTCACCACACTGAACATGACCTGCACTCAATCAAAACCATGTTAAACATTCAAATTATGACAATACTATTTCCTCAACCCAACTATAGCTCTGTATGCCACAAGGACTTTGTTTCCATTAAGACCAAAACCCTTATCACATTTATTTTAAATATAACATAAGCCTCAGCTAATTTTGGCTGATGACAATCAGAGGACATTTAGCTTCCACCTGCTTAAACAATCTGAGGCGGACACGAAAGAACAAGTAAACAGACTTTAAATAAACACAGTATGAAAACTATTTCTGAAAAAAATGACAACATAGAAAAACAAAGTGGGTATAGTTTAACGGTGGGACTAACTATCAGTGTTGGGAAAGTTCACCTTGATTAGGAACTAGTTCAAAGTTCAGTTAAAGTTACTCAATATGAATTAGTTCAGTTCACCAAATGAAGAAAACAAACTAAAGTATATCACAGTATGTAAGTGAAACATCACTGAAATCAGTTGAAACTCCCACAACTTACTGTAGATAAAAAGGCATCATTGTGAGAGTAAATAACGTCATAAATATAAGATTTTATAAAATTCATAATTATGGCATAAAAAGTCACAATTGTGAGATGAAAAAAAATCATAGATAAAAAGGCATAAATATGAGATAAGAAATGCTTAATTGTGAAAAAAGTCAAATTTATGAGATAAAATGCTGCAATTCAGATTAAAAAGGTCATAATTAAGAGATAAAAGTCCAGAGTATAAGATAAGAAATATATAATTGTGACAAAAAGAATGAAAATGATGAGCTAAAGTAGCACAATGGGGATAAAAAACAGTCCTAATTATGTGATGAAAAGTCATAAATATGAGCTACAAAATGCATAATTATGAGAGTCAACATTGTGGTAAAAGTCCTAAATATAAGATAAGAAATGTAGAATTATGAGATGTCTTGTAGAACAGGGCAAAAGCTGCTTCTAATTTTTTTTTTTTACTATCCCCGCTCCGTTCTGTTCTGTTTTTTTTTCTTCTTTCTTTCCTCCCCCCGCTCCTTCCGTGGTGCGTCATGGCGTCACGTGTACATAGTGATCTCACGGTGCGTGACTTGCGTCAACCACGACACCTGGTCGCGAACTTGCCACCTTCTGCTTCGAAGCCTGCCACCAACCCTCTCTGCCACACACCTCTCTAATAATATATAGGAGTCGATGTTCCATATAACATGACCGATTATGACGCGCCAAAAAGTCCGGAAGTAGCTTTCGTTTTCCACGATAGCCGAGTGGTTTGTACACTCGCACTTTTCACTTCAGCACTTTTGCCTCACAGCATCACGGGTCGGGGGTCGATCCCCGGTCCCTCTAAGTCACACCTTTCTTCCGCAATGTGTGGATCCTCCATGTGTCCCCCCCCCCCGAACACAATGTTTATTATATTTCAGTAGTTTAGTAACAAAGAAATACAAAAAATAAAAACCACGCCTCCACCCGTGGTGTAATATGACGCCCCCGCCTGTGGTTAAATCCAACCAATAGGATCAATGCGTTGTGACGTCATGGAACCACAGGTTGGGGCGGGGGAGTTCCAAAAAAAAAGAGACAAGGTTTCATTCTACAACAAGACATCTAATAATTCTGTATTTCTCATCTCATATTTAGGACTTGTATCATAATATTGACGCTTTGTCATAATTATGCATTTTGTATCTCACATTTATGACTTTTTATCTCTTAATTGTGATATTTTACCACATAATTTTCATTCTTTTTGTCACAATTATGTCTATTTTATCTGATTTACAGGACTTTTATCTCTTAATTATGACTTTCTTTAATCTCAATTGTGCCATTTTATCTCATAATCTTGACTCTTTTTCTTATAGTAATGCATTTCCTATCTCATATTTATGCCTTTTTATCTATAATTTAGATATTTAATCTCACAATGTTGACTTTTTATGCCATAATTGTGCATTTAATAAAATCTCATATTTATGACATTATTTATTCTTACAAAAACCACGTTTTATCTAAATTGTGACTTTTTCAACCCCCCATTTTTGTATAATTTCCTGCCCATACCTACAAGACTGAAGACTGTGACCAGATGAAAATCATTATCTACACAGTAACTCACTTTTAAAAGTTTTATTTTGGGATAATTTTGATACTTTTCAGATTTTTCTTGATTAAATAAGTATTATTTCATTCACAGCAAAAAAAAGTTAATTTTGTTCCTTCATTACAATCAAGAAGTCAAGGATATATTAAATTCTGGTCCGTTTGTCTGTTTGATAGATAGATAATGGGTCAAGGACGAACCCATTACATTTTGAGCAATGATGTGCAAGAGCTGAGATGGAATAAAAAAAAAAATCAACATTCATGATGGATTCAAGGTCAGGGTTTAAACCACTGTAATATTTTTCCTTCTAATTTTTAATTGTATTGCTTAGAATTGAATATTTTAATATTTACTAAATTATCTATCAATTAACAAAAAAATCATAAAATTAATAAGAAATGTATTTTGTGGAAGGAAGTGATGGTCTTCAGTCCTCTAGTGACCTTTTTCATTCCTTCTCTTTGACTGCCATCTAGTGGCTGTTTTAGGTAGTGCAACCAATGTCACATTCATTTGGTTTGAAACAGTTAAGAGTCTATTCTAAGAATGTATAAACTACAGATACTATAGAAATGTAAGGATAATTAAGTACAGATAGTTATATAAATGTAAGAAGTATAAAGTACAGATATTTATATAAATATAAGGAGCATAATGTACAGGTATTTATAGAAATGGAAGGAGTATAAATTACAGATGAACAAATGTAAGGATTTAAAGTAAAAGGTATTAAAGTATTAAAGTCACAAATATTCCAGTAAAGCACCTAAAGTACAGTCTACATCTTAAGTACATTCATGAAGTACTTTTACACATTTCGATTTTTTACAGTGTACAATCCACTCATAAAATGACCTGTTCCAAACCAACTGAACCTGTGTCTTGGTTGTTTTACAGAAACAAAATAATAATAATAATAATAATGTTTATTTGTATAGAACCTTTCATACAAACACTGTAGCCCAAAGTCCTTCACATTGAATTATGAAAAATTAAAGTACATTAATAAGACAGGGTGAAAAATACATTATACAAAATAAACTGATTATAAAATTTCAATAAAGTGCTTGACATTGATTAAAAATTAAAGTACAATTTTAAGACAGGGTGACAAAATAAACTGATTATAAATAAGGAATAGATCAATAAATAAATAAAATTACAGATAAAATTACAAGACTATGACATGTATTATAAAATATCAATAGTTAAGAATAAACTGATTGTACATACATTATACAATTTTACTAGAGTAAATCAGAAATTTATTAAGATTTGATTACGCAAAGAGTATAAAGAATGTAAAGAAAAGGGTCACAGAATTGTGACTCCATTCCTTATCTCCCTTCAAAGGCTGATGAAAATAAAAATGTTTTTAATTTAGTTTTAAATATACTCAGTGAGCTGGCTTCCCTGATGTCTTTTGGAATTGTATTCCATAACTTTGGTGCATAATTAACAAAGGCTGCGTCCCCAAATTTCTTTGTAATATATCTGGGAGTTACGAGTAAGCCCGCATTGGATGACCTTAGTGTTGTAGTTTGTATGTAACTGGTCAGTGAGTTTGAAATGTAACTGGGTCCTGTTCCATTTAAGGCTTTATAAGTGAGCAGTAGTATTTAAAATCTATTCTGTGAGTTACCAGTAACCAGTGCAGGGAAACCAACACTGGAGGAATGTGCTCTCTCTTCTTGGTTCTGGTTAGTAACCTAGCTGCAGAATTCTGGATCCTGAGGGGGCGGCAGCCAGCATAGAGGTAGTCAGGGGCTCCTGTCCTTGGACGTGGACAGCAGGCTAAAGAAGGAACAACTCCAGGTTAATCTGTGCCACAAGTCTGATTTGAAGTCTTTTATATCTTTTGATGGAAGAAAAAACAGTAGTTGTCATAGTTCAGATGTTTGGGTGAGTCTTGCCGAAGCCCTGGCTGAGGGCCTGAGTGGCTGCAAAGAGACAGAAAATCATCAAACAGTTCAATACGCGCCCCGTAGAAAAGAACAAAAGTGGGATTTTTGCGTCACAGCGGCTGGAAAATTTACGCATGCACTGGAAGGTCATCATGCGTGGGACCTGGGTGTTGGTGGTCATAGCAGAACAGATGGTGGTAAATGTCTGGGGTCTGGGAGCAGATGGGCGCACCGCATTGTGCATGTTCTGGAAGTCTGGAGCGAGAGAAAAACAGCCAAACCATAATGTTTTTACTGGTGAAACCTGGAAAGACACCGAGTCACATCACAGTTACAATATAGATAATTTCCACGTCGCACTCGATCATTAACCATAGAAAGACAAAACCTAACAGTTATTTACGCTGAGGACGCACCCCCTGAGTGGCCCAACAGAGCCTGGGGAAAAACATGATAGAACATTTAATAAAAGCAAACCAACTGTGTTTTCTTAATGTGTAAACATCTTACCTGTGATACAGTCAGAGAGCTAACCGCAACATTTCTGTCATATGTCCTGTCCATAATGTTCACCAACACAGCTGTAAATACAACAACAAAAAGACTATTACAATGATTGATGATGATGATTGATTAGGAACTAGTTCAAAGTTCAGTTCAAGTTACTCAATATGAATTAGTTCAGTTCATCGTTCATTCTTCCAAATTATGAACTGGAAGTTCATGGATCCCAAAATGAACTTTTTCGTTCTTTTTTTGTGTTATTATTGTAAACTTATTATTAACCGTTCCTGACGTTATCCAGGAAATCAGGGGAAAAATGCCGCCCCTCCAGGGCCAAAGGAAGTACCTTACCCCGGGGTTAACTTCCCTCTGCGGGAAGGAGCTGTTTCAGTGAGTTTCATTTTCAATGTTTATTTCCAAGAACGGGACAACATCTACTCCGGTCGCTGGTCACACTCTGTACATTTAACTCTTTTTCTCCGCTCCCAAAAACTCTCTGCACCCCTCTCTCTCTCTCTCTCTCTCTCTCTCTCTCTCTCTCTCTCTCTCTGCCACGCCCAAAACGCTTCTCATTGGTTATTCCACAACATTATGTTGCCAAAAAAATTTGTTCAGAATAATACAAAAATGACATATATGATAATGCTGTGTTTTGATCCCATTTTATGCCTTATAGGACTCAATAATTACAACGTGATGAGAACGAAATGTGAACTAAATAAGAGTGCAGTTCAATAAATGCCAGAATAACCGCGTTCACAACTTCCCGTTCATTTGGCAAAAGTGAACGAGTCGTTCACATTTGTAAAAATTATGATATCGTTCATGAACGATCGTTCAGGTACAACACTGCTAACTATACACATTTGGGCAGTTTAGCAGGATGCTTTGTAGGGTGACCATATCGTCCAATTTAAAAGTGTGGTTCTGTAATTGTCTGTCCCGAGGACACAGGAAGTAGAATTGTACCGACCTGTGGATCTGATGAAAAAGGACCAGTGATGGATGAACGGCTCCATCAGACAGGCGTCTTCCTCCACAGAAGATCTGCATCACTATGGTCTTTCCTGAAACACTCAAAATAAGACCCATTTTATTCATTCATGTTATCTAGGCTCAGATGGACAAGTGCGAGTGAGCTGTGTGTTTGAGTACTGGAGTCAATACAGCAGCTTGTCTTTGGGGGGGTCCCAGCTTTTTGCTTTTCATTTTTCACTTGGGGCTTTGGAGGAATGGGGACTTTATTGACCTTGGGCTCGTCCTTCTCTTTGTTTGGAGGAATGAAGCCTTTGGGTTTAGGTGGTGGGGGGGTCTGCTGAGCTGGGGTGGTCTGACCTTAGGAGGGTCCTGGGCATCTTTCAGAACGGGTGGAGGTTTGAGCTCAGTCAGGCTAGAGGGGCCGGTCTTCGGGGTGGTGGGGGGTCTTCTTGGAGTCATGGCAGGTGGTCTCTGAGGGACTTACTTGTTGGTTTTGCCGGCGGAGAGGAGCTCTTCTGGCTGTGACTGTTGACGTGTCTTGTGTGGAGCTTTGGTTCCTCGCAGCTCTTGCCGAGTGGGGACGGAGGTAGGGGTCCCGAAAAGCCCCCTTTGGTAGCATTGGACTTCCAGTCTTTCATGTCAGGCCGGGTGAAGGACTGAAGCTGCGGTGCGTTAAAAAGTGGAATTTCCAAGTCACTAAGCACAAACAGAATTAATCCATATATAAGGTGCACTGTGTTTTTTTTTAGAAAATTAAAGTCCTTTAAGTGTGCCTTATAGTCCGCAAAATACAGTATATAAAGCCAGAAATAAATTATTACAAAAGTGGGATTTTTGTGTCATGGCGGCTGTAGAACTTACGCATGCACTGGGAGGTCATCATACGTGGGACCTGGGTGTTGGTGGTCGTGGCAGGAAGGATGGTGTTGAATGTCTGGGGCCTGGGAGCAGATGGGCGCATCGCATTGGGCATGTTCTGGAAGTCTGGAGCGAGAGAAAAAGAGTCAAAGCACAATGTTTTTTCCTGGTAAGACCGACAAGACAAGACCGACACAGCAAGTAAGAAAATTAAATACAATGAATATTTCCTGAACAAAATAGTCAACAAAATTAGTAAACTTCTTTTAAAAAATTACAAAATAGAACAAAAATAGTCAATAAATTAAACAAACAAAAAAACAACATCAAAATGAACAAAAAAAGTAAACAAAATGAGTCAGATAATAAAAATACACATAACAGCCTGTAGTTTGGACTAAAACACTCACTTTTGTTATTTAGTTAACAGGTAAACAGCTTTAGACATAGAAACACAGTTACATTTTTATACCCTCAACTTCATTTTGTGTTTAAACCACAGTGTATTTGTCTGGATTTGGTAGGTATGAATTGAAACACAACATTTACCAACATCTGTGACCTTTACAGTTACATTATTTGTAAAAATATCAGTTTTAGACCTTTTTTTTATGGTTATGTTTATGCATTTGATGGAAGGGGAAATTTAGGGAAGTATCAATTTTTCCAAAGTGACTACATTTAGATTTTTTTAAATGAATAAATCGTCACTTAAACATATTTAAAACTTCACTAAAACATGATTAAAACGTCACTAAAACACAGTTTAGACCCATTAAAAACTCACTAAAACAGTTATCAATCAATCAATCAACTTTTATTGCAGACTCAAGGTCCAGATTCAAGAAAACATACAGACACACACAGAAGAAAGGGTTAAAAAAGTGAATACACTATAAGAGACACTTGTACCAGTGCCTCCACATCACAGACTGATATCTTATAGCACTAAGAGCAGGGTTTGTCAGCAGCATAATAATTTCATTGCATGAGCCATCAAGCCTACAAATAAATTTATACATCAAGTTTCTCAATAAGGCATGAAATGTATTAACTCCTACACAGCAGAACAGCTCACTAGCACTGCTCCACCTGGGTTTCTTTAGCAGGATGCGCAGAGCATCATTATAGGCAACCTTAAGTTTTTGTAAACTACCCTTTTTATACGTTGCCCACAAAGGGGCAGTATACAGAGGGGTGCAGTATGCCTTGAATAGGCTTATTTTGACACTATTGGTGCACCAATGGAACTTCCTTGCCAGCATATTAGCTTGTGCATATAGCATGCGGCGCTGCCTATAGAGATCATCGTCATCACTCATTTGGTCATTGATTATATGCCCCAAGTATTTAGTCTTGTTACATACAGGTAATATTTGACCTGCAAGGCAAAAAGAAGGAAAGGTGAGATCCTTATCCCCTTTGCTCTTACATATAAGGACCACACTTTTCTTGCAGTTATACCTAACATCAAACATTATACCATATTTAGAACATATATTTAACATTTCTTGAAACCCATAACTGCTGGGAGAAAATATGGCCAAATCATCCGCATACAAAAGATGGTTTACCAGTTTGTCGCCAACCATGCATCCTGTCTTGCACGCCCTCAATTGGACAGACAGATCGTTCATATAAATATTAAACAGAGCAGGAGAAAGTAAACCACCCTGCCGAACCCCATTACCAACGCCAAATGGTGTAGAGAGAACCTCCCCCCATTTGACCTGCATGGTCTGGTTTGCATACCAGTATGAAAGTATCCTGATTATATAAGTAGGGACCCCTCTCTGTCTAAGCTTCAAAAATAATTTAAAATGATTGACTCTGTCAAATGCCTTAGAAGCATCAATAAAACAAATTAACATTGAGGAATTAGGTGTTCTGTACCTCTCCACCATCTCCTTGAGTGCATAAATACATTGATCGGTGCCATGCTTTGGTTTGAAGCCAAACTGATTATCTGTAGTGTAGATATAGCTACTAAGTCTGTCAATCAAGATTCTTTCAAGCACTTTAGAGAACACACTTGCTAATGCAATGGGTCTATAGTTATCCAAGCTGCCCACCTTGCCTGCCTTGTCCTTTATAACAGGAACCAACGTAACAGACAACATAGAAGGTGGTAAGACACCATGGGTCAAGAGCCCTGTGAAGCAAATAGCTAGAAGAATTGCTGCCCTAGGGGATGCAAGCTTGAGGTGCTCAGCAGTGAGCAGATCCTGCCCGCTGGCTTTGTTGTCAGCAAGCTGGCTGATTGCATGCTGGACATCCCAGCATGTAACCCCTACAGTTTCATTGTTATCAAAATGGTCAGTCATAAACACATCACTTTTAACACAATTGAATAAATCAAAGTAGTGTTGCTTCCACAGCTCTGCTATATTGCTGGCCCCAGTCACCCCTTCCATGGAACATGGAAGTGGAGTATTGACCCGGTTTACATTCTTAACCTCCTTCCAGAATCCATTGACATCTTTACCTAGAAGTTTCTCAGCCATGGCGTCTGCCCTAATGGCTTGCTCATGTTTACTGATGAAACGAATAGCATATTTACACCTTGCGTTGGTGTACTTTTTGTAGTTCATGGCCGGCCCATCTCTAGGCTTACCTGCCAGAACCCAGGCCTTATATGCATTTTTGGCCTCAGTATGTAAAGCACTGACATGTTTATTCCACCCTGGCTTACTGTTCTTTACTTTGTTGCAATGTGAAAAGAAAGGTGTACTGGCATCATACAACGCATTTGTGATTGAATTATATATATATAAATACACATATTTTAGCAAAATGTACACATCAAATTCAATAGTGTTAATTTAACTCTTAAAGAGTTCATTTTAACACTGTTTCAGATAACATATGGCCCCATTCCAAATAGTGTTAAGTTTACACTAACACCTGTGTTCATTTCCAGGAGTATATTAAACACCACTACAATTGTGACTTTTTCCATTTTTCCTGCATCTTCTGGCCATATCCAAAAACGGAGTAACTGTGACCTGATCAAACACATTTTCAACACAGTAACTCTCTTTTAAATAGAGGTGGTCAAAGTACTCACATTCTGTACAGCTATTTGTGTGGCAAAAAATACTCTGGTAGAAGTAGAAGTACTGATTCAACTCTTTTACTGAAGTCAAAGTCAAAAAGTAAAACTTTTCAACTGTAATAAAGTAAAACTGTTTTTTGCCATGGATAAAATAATACTTATTGAGCAGAAAGAAATAGAATTAATTTTAAAAATATATCCAAAAATGAAACCTTTAAAAGTGAGTTACTATGTAGATTATGTCTTTTATTGGGCCATGGTACTCAGTTTTTGGGGTATGGACAAGACATTTTGGAAAAATTCAAAAGTATATATATAATTGTTGTTCTGTTTTTACTGCATGTAAAGCCCTCTTTGAGTGCCATGAAAAGCGCTATACAAATAAAATTTATTATTATAATAGGAGATAAATCGTGAGATAAACAGTCATAATTATGAGATAAAAAGTCAAATTTATGAGATAAAAAATATGTACAACTTATTTTTCATACTGTCACATTTGTCTGGTTTGAAAAAGTAATTAGTTTATTCTGAGAACATATTACACATACATATTATATTCCAGGTATATTCAATTCGGATGAAGCATGAAAATACATTGTGAACATACATGGGATGATGACGTTCGTTGCAAGCTAACGTCAACATGATAATCACAATAATTAACATTGAGAAATACTTACCCTGGTGTTTTATCTGGGTTGAAATCTTTTCTGTTGATATTTTATTGCAGACTCTAGCTAAACAACACCGACATAGCAATAGACTCGCGCAGCATCACTGACTGGAGCTAACATCACATTAACTAGCTAGCTAAAGTAATACGGAGTATTTAGCTAGTTCCTTTTTCTACATTTTTATTCATCATTCTTTGACTGCTGGCAGTGTTTTCATGAAAACATGATTAATACAAAATATTTTTGATAAACTAAAAAGCTAAATCCTCGTATTACTTTAGCGAGCTAGCTAATCTGATGTTAGGCTCCAGTCAGTGATGCTGCGCGAGTCTATTGAGTTGGGTGACCAATTAAATTACTTCTGGGGTGGTACATGTAAATCAATC
Organism: Siphamia tubifer; assembly: GCA_020466265.1. NCBI lineage: Eukaryota > Metazoa > Chordata > Actinopteri > Kurtiformes > Apogonidae > Siphamia > Siphamia tubifer. The sequence goes on along the minus strand of CM035798.1, from coordinate 52,437,732 downwards.
CGCCGCCATACTCGGGTAAAAAGTCGCTTCCCGTGGTTTTCTCCACGTTTGATGCTCTTGCCTTCGTCTTGAAAGAAGGAGGTGAAGCTCGCCAAAGTCACAGCCATTTTCAAAGAGTTTGATGGTGAAGCTTGGTGGTGACGTCATATTTGTGAGACGAACGTAGTAGCCCATTACTTACTCTCACATAAAACCTAACGTAACTTTGGATGCCTGTCCAAAGTGAGTGCTTTCTCAATGGGCAAATGTATCTTTAAAATTCACAGACATCATATGTAAAAACCGTAGCACATTTGCAACGGGACCAAAAAATTACTTTTATCCCTCCACTGACTCGCGTTCATTTTTTATGGCACTTAGGCCCCATTGCCCGGAAATCGACCGGAAATAGAATCGAGTCACTTCGGCTCCCTATAGCTTTTAGCTAGCTCGCTGTTACCAAAGGTTACTTTGCTGCAATGTAACACTTCACTTTTAAAGTATATATTCGCTCCATTGTAACCGCTATTTTATCCAATCTGTTAGAGTAGTGACAGTAATAAGATGTAATAACCCGTAGAATAAGAGGGATAGAGGTCGTTACTTTTCGCTTCTTATCATGTTTGTTATTAATCATGAAAATTATCACCAAAAAAATGTCAACTTGGCAGCAGCTGGATAAGATAAGTAGTTAAGCAGGCAACCTATTTGTTTAAATCCATGTCTTACCCTGTGGGCTGGAGGCACCGGTGGAGGCTATGGGGACTGGTTGATTGAAGCCGGGAATGGAGGCAGGGATCAAGGCGAATCCTGAGCTGGGACAGATGGTCACACACTGAAGCCAGGACTGGTTGGTGTCTAAGGAGGGGGGAGCTGGAGGAGAGTGGACTTCAAAGTACTTCTATATATATATATGTGTGTGTTTTTAAAATCATGTCATTAATGTGGGAGCTGCATATATAAATGTTATTAAAATAAGGTAATTTCTGCATATATAGATATTAAAATGTAGTTAATGTGGGACCTGTATATAAAGGAGTTATTAAAATAATGTTCTCTGTCCCAGAAGTGGGACAGAAGGTTGGAAAGAGGTGAATGCATCATATTCTGCATCACATGAGAACCATATACACTATGTAAGAATTTACACAAGCTCAGATAAACAGCCCTTATCAATTTATGACATTTTATTTTAAGGTGAGTTTCTAAATGAATAAAACTATTTTCCCACAAGTGAATTAACATTAGTCTGAACGTAAAAAAAAATTAATGGAGAAAGATTTTTTCAAAAAAACTGAACAGCCTTCAATTTAACATGTAACAGGTGAAAGGATGAGTTTTCTACCCAATTTAAATTAGGGCGGTTAAAATTAAGATCTTAACAAATTCATCCATCATGATTAATCAGATTAAACATTTTAAAATTAAATGTAACCTGTTTTGTTTCAACTTTTGTCATTTAATAAACATGACATTTGAATACATGTTTTTTCATATTTGTATATCTTACACATTTTTTGATGTTTTCTCTACTTCAGAAGAGTTTTTGAATAATTACATTTTTAATGACTGTGTAAAAAAAAAAAGGGTAAAACAACTGCTGTATATAAACACTTTTCAACTCAAGTGTCCCAAAGCATGTTGGGAAATCCCTCCCAGATCCAACAGCCTCAACAATATGAGGTAGATTTCATATTTTAATTATCAATTAGCATTTACAAATGGGTAGAATGGAATCACTTATAAATTTAACTGGTAACTATTGTTAATAAAAATAAAAATAATTTGTATTTATCAACCTTTTGTCCAGTGTTGCAATGAATCCAGCTGAGTCTGAGTTACAGCGACAACTTGTGGCAAGTTTGACCATGACTCATTTTTTCAAATGTAACATTGGACTCTTGAGATAAAAGTGTCTTGTGAAAACAGGTGAAAGTTTATAACCCGACAGTAAAGAATTAAACTAAAATCTTTGTGGGCTTGTTTCAGGGCATCCAGCAGGCCCCTAAAACAAAATTCCCTGACTTTTGGAGTTCACAAATTTTTCCCTGACCGCTGGACGAGCTTGTGTTTGCGCTCCATTCCACAGCCAAGGACACAAAACACACACACAAGGGCTTTGAATGAGAATTTATTACAGCCAGTTTAACAATACAAATCACCTTCCAAATGCTCAGCTACCATTCTCGCACACAGCTGATATTCTGAGCACTGACAGTAAAATGACATAAAACAGAAGAAATGCATTCAAATTTATTATCTCGATTTTTTTTTTATCTATTTTGCTTTTTTTTTCAACAAACTTTTTTTTCTTTATGAACAAGGTCTAGTCAAACCGTCCCTAGACCTGGCAAAGTCAATTGTTTTCTTTTTTTAAGAAATAATTTATCATTTTGCGATGTTTTCAGAGTTTTAGGTTTTTCAATGTTTAATATTTTTTTCTCTTTTTCCATCGGTGAAGCAGGTTTCAAAATGCTGTCTGTGGAGAGATAAGAGGAAGGCATTACATAATATACAAATAATGTCAACTCCAAATTTTTCTGTTTTACAGCATAAAAAAAGTTAAATAATGTGATGAAAATGTTCACATCTACCAACTGTCCTTTATAACAACGTGAATAACAGAAAACTAAATGCAGTTTTAACAGCATCATGTCTCAGTTTATCATTTACAATGTACAAATTATTATAATCAACAAATACACAAAACATTTAATTACAGGCAGAACGTCACTAAAACTTACACTCCAGACATTTCAAAATGTTCATATTTGTTCAGGTTTTTGTAAAAGGATGGTTTGTTAAAATAAAGACTTTCATGTAATTTGACTTTTTTACATTAAAATCTGCAGTTTTCATTATATGCAGTGATATGTTACTGCTCAGACCCCATTGAGATCTAATTATTCTGTATGTAGAACCTGAATTGAAATCATTTTTACTCTGTTAATATCTTCATTGTTATTCATCCTACAGGCCAGATTTGGTCCCTGGGCCTTATGTTTGATAACTGTGCTCTACAGTATGTTCTTTGTAAACTGGTAAAGCATGCAGTAAAGTCTCTAGTGCTCACCTTAGACACTGGGTACTCCAGCAGGAGTTGTGGACTTCTGAGCAGCCTCCTTGGCCTGATGAGCCTGAAGTACTGCAACAGCTTCATCCACCTGAAAAAATAAAAACATCCAAACACCAACTGTAAAACAAGCAGCTTATCTTCACAGAGAAGACGTCAAACCAGTGATTATAGGATTCACCAGGGAACAAAATGTGAAAAAAACAAAAGAATCAAGCCAAACAAGGCTTCTAGGAGGAAAAAAAAAAAGCCAAAACAAAATGGGTGACGTCGCCGACTGACCTTTGAGCGCAGAGACTCTGGCGATTCGAGCATATGGAGGAGCTCGGAGTTGTCGATCTCCAGCAGCATACCAGTGATCTTGCCTGCCAGGCTTGGGTGCATGTTCTGGATCAAGGGGAACAGACGCTCACCTGAAGGAACAACAATCATTAGAACCATCCACATTTTTTTTTCAGTCTCACACTCATGACTTCCGTTTAAAAAAAAATTTAAATTTCTAGAGGTATATATTGATGAATAAATGTTATGATGTAATGCGTCATCACATAAATACGGATGTACGTAAATTGTGTTCGTATGAAAAAGTTTGAAGGTGTAGGACTAGATAACTTTATTCTTCCTACTTTTTGTTCATGTACATTTTAAGGATTAAGACAGTGTAGTTTTAAGTTACCATTTATTTGGTTTTTATTTTTTACATTTTATTTGACTCATTTATTTCTATTCCCGTTTTCAGATGAGCACTACATGATTGTAATATTACAAAAAAGATAAAATAAAATAATTAAGCGGATGTAAACTGGTCAAATAACCATTCAACTCCATATATGCAGTCACACAACAGTTTTGGTTAAAAAAAAAAGTGAACGAACCCAGCATCTGCTTCTGTTCCTGAGGGGGGGCAGCAGCCAGCATAGAGGCAGTCAGGGGCTCCTGTCCTTGGACGTGGACAGCAGGCTAAACAAGGAACAACTCCAGGTTAATGTCTGAATTGAAGTTGTTTATATCTTGATGGATGGTTAGCATGGAATAAAAAAACAGTAGTTGTCATAGTTCAGATGTTTGGGTGAGTCTTACCTGCTGCATGGTGACCTGTGGTTGAGAGGCCATGTGCTGCTGAGGGTTGCGAACGCCAGCAGCGTACTTGTACTGGGGAATGGCTCGCACTGGGGCAGCTGTTGCCGAAGCACTGGCAGGGCGCTGGCTGAGAGCCTGAGTGGCTGCACAGAGACAGAAAATCATCAAACACGGTCACTAAGCACAAACAGAATTAATCCATATATAAGGTGCACTGTGTTTTTTTTTTAGAAAATTAAAGTCCTTTAAGTGTGCCTTATAGTCCGCAAAATACAGTATATAAAGCCAGAAATAAATTATTACAAAAGTGGGATTTTTGTGTCATGGCGGCTGAACTTACGCATGCGCTGGGAGGTCATCATACGTGGGACCTGGGTGTTGGTGGTCGTGGTAGGACGGATGGTGTTGAATGTCTGGGGCCTGGGAGCAGATGGGCGCATCGCATTGGGCATGTTCTGGAAGTCTGTGGAGCGAGAGAAAAAGAGTCAAACCACAATGTTTTTACTGGTGAAACCTGGAAAGACACCGAGTCACATCAAAGTTCCAAAATAGATCATTTCCACATCACACTCAATCATTAACCACAGAAAGCCAAAAACTAACTGTTACTTACGCTGAGGACGCACCCCCTGAGTGGCCCAACGGGGGCTGGGGCGAAGCTGAGCCAGCTGATTAGCGGAGTAGTATGCAGCACGGTTCTGAGCCTGTAAAGTTTCCAATGGTCACATGATTGCCCAGTGCTCAAAAATTAAATGATGTATTTGGTACCATAAGGTGCTGTGTACTGGGCTAAAGAAATGCACCAATAACTTAGCCTTTAGATTAGCGACTCACCTGAGGTATGGCCGCCATGAAATAGCCCGAAGGTGGCGCCGGCTGGTAGGGGTTGAGGACCGGATTGGGTACAGCACGGACAGTTGCCATCCTCTGCATGTACTGGTTTGTGAGATGGGCTTGACGTTCCTCCTTCCTCTGCGCTAGCGCCACATACAGTGGCTTTGTGGCGACGATGCGTCCGTTCATTTCTGTCACAGCCTTAGTTGCCTCCTCCGGAGAAGAGAAGCACACGAAGCCAAAGCCTTTGCTCCGGCCTCCCTCCATCATCACCTAGAACGAGAACAAGCAATTGACCTTTCAATCTCAACAAATTATACAGCTACCGACTGTATTTTAAACGAATCCTGTAAATGTTCACCTTTGCACTTGTTATGGTTCCAAATGGAGAGAATTCTTTACGCAGACGCTCGTCATCCAGGCCATCATCCAAGTTTTTCACGTACAGATTGACACCCTGCCATCGGGGAAAGAAGAGATTGTATATTTTGGTCAGTGTCGCAAGAAACCCACAACATTGTGAGGCTTCCTGACATTTCATCAAAATGTAAAAGAGTCCAATACTAACCTGGTATCTGGTCATACGATCTTGTTTCATCTGCTCAAATTTGCGTTTGAGTTCGTTCTGGCGTTCTCCTTTCTTCTGTGCGCGACCCACGTAGACTTGTCTGCCATTCAGTTCTTTTCCATTCATGTCATCGACAGCCTGCAGTGAAAGCAAATTACAAATGAAAAATATGGAACCCTTCTCAAATGCATCAGCAGCAGTGAACATACCAATATTATAAGTGTGAGAGTGAATGAATAATGGAACACTAATGTGAAGTGCTTTGGGTGCCTTGAAAAGCGCTATATAAATCTAATCCATTATTATAAGTGTATTAAACCCACAACGCATAAGATGGGGGTCATTACGAACCTTTTGGGCATCTTCATGTCTCTCAAAGCTGACGAAGCCAAACCCCTTAGATTTGCCGCTCTCATCGGTCATAACACGAATACTCAGGGCAGGCCCTACAAAATAAGACAGTGTATGACATTCAAACCTAATTACCATCACATTGACTGGCACTTAATTATAAAAACTGAATCACTGTCTTACCATATTTGCCAAACAACTCTTTCAGCTTCTCATCATCCATGTCTTCTCCAAAATTTTTGATGTAAACATTGGTAAACTCTCTGGCACGTGCACCAAGCTCAGCCTCTCTCTCTTTCCGTGACTTGAAGCGTCCGACAAACCTGAAGGTCAAATCATTAGGCGAATTACAACACACCAAGATGAGCATACTGACACTTCCTCCCAAGTTGTGAATGCCCTTTCGTAACAGTTTAATGACAGTATCACTGCTCTACTTCAAACGTTCACATTTTCTTGTCAGTCTTTACAGTGAACATTTAAGCAAAATCAAATTTTTAACAAAAATAATTTGCACCTCTGGCAGAATCAATTGATTCAACTTTATTTGCATGTAACTTCATAAAACATTTCAACTTAACCAGAAAGCTTCAGCACAGCTTAAAAAAAACACATCCTATTGCATTATCTTAATTGTAGTCCACAACAGATTGAAAACCTTTATAATGGTAGGAAATTTCCCCTTGTATTTTCGTAAATTCAGCAAATGAACGTGCTTTGTGTTATGGGCTCCAGTTTTAGTTCAAACATGCATGTTTTATACAGCGTTTCATCCTTTCACTATTAATCCCGAAATGTGGGGGAGACACAGGAAATAACTAGTAGGACACATTCAGATTAGAACATTGTTAACAGAAGAACTCTGTATTAATTTTTAACATCTGTCTGTTTTGCTATGTTTAAGTTTTAACTGTAAATATGAAAACCTGCTAAACAACTTGCACATGATGCAGTTAAATGCAAAAATTACTGAATGTCAGTTCAGTTCCAACACTTCAAACTAAATAAAGTCATTTGTACAACAGGATAATAGTGGTCCCACTTACACTTTTCTGTCATTGAGCAACATGCCATTCATTTTCTCAATGGCTCGCTCAGCAGCCTCGTGAGTCTCAAAGTGTACAAAGCCGTAGCCCTTTGAGCCATTTTCATCACAAACCACCTTTGAAAAGGGAGATGTAAGCATGTCAAATCAACCCCACACACCATGCAACTCAAAAACACAGACAATTGTCTTCAACTTGATGCAATCACAAGACATGCAAAGTATTAATATGAATGCAAAGCACTGGCACAAAAACAGGTTTCTACCTTGCAGGAAAGAATGTTTCCAAATGCAGAAAAGGTGTCATAGAGAGCCTTGTTATCAATGGACTTGTCCAGGTTCTTGATGAAGATGTTGCCCACTCCACTTTTCCTCAGAGAGGGGTCACGCTGGGACCACATGATGCGGAGAGGCCTTCCTTTGATAACGTCAAAGTTCATGGTGTCCAGAGCCCGTTCAGCTAAAAATGAAACAGAAATTATATTTACAGACGGGTGGGGACATACCTGGTTATAATTAGTACAGAAGAACTACGACAGTATAACCAATGACATTGATACTTATGCGCATCAGAAAATGTATAGGCACTGTTAATCCTACAGGGGAAACTCAGGAGACCATTACCTCACATTTGCGTCAAACGCACTTGAAACGTAATATGGTGAATTAAGTTAATAGTTAAAAATTCTGAAATACAAGAAGCATTTAATGTGTACAAATTTGGTCATATCATGCTCTGAATACACAAGTACAGTAATGAAAAGCACGTATATCACATTAGACCTGAACTCTATTCAAAATGGAGCCCATCAGGACCCAGCCTTCTCGTTAGCGACCGTGCTAAACCTACCGTCTGCGGGCTGCTGGAAGTTGACATAGGCATATCCGAGGGACCGACGGGTGATCATGTCCCTACATACTCTGATGGAGAGGATGGGCCCAGCCGGGCTGAACTTCTCGTATAGCATAGCTTCAGTAACATCTGGGTGCAGGTCTCCCACATACAGGGAGGCCATGGGGTAGCTAGGCGCACTCGGATTCATGTCGGACGACGCGTGTTCTCAAGCGATACGACGCGAAAGTAAATTACAGGGTAATATCAATCTGATATGTCCTTGGCAGTAGTCAGCCAATCCAAGTCTTCTATATGAAGTAGTTTCTTCGTCAGGTCCACAAAATTAATAGGTCGAAAATCAGCTAGCTTAGCAACATGGGTAAGTTAGCTTGCTTAGCGTGGTATCAGAACGTGGCCTACACGATGTGGCTCGCAGTATTTCAACGTAGCCAATTAACACGGCAAATAGTCGTTAATTCACGAAGCGGAAGTCTATACGTACAAATGTAACTGAAAGGACAAAACCCTCGATAAGGAGAAATCAGAGGTTACCAATACAACTGGTTAACGTTAATCACCAACGCTTTCAACAATGACGTTAAGTGTTTAGCCTGCTAGCGTTCGTCTTAGTCCGTCTGTCGTTCTATTTCTTCGTAGCGTTGCTTTAGTTGGCAAATGAAATCCTGCTTCACCGATATTTTTTTTCTTATAAAAATATGTCTGCGTGTGCTCTCTAGCTTTTGGTTTGTTTCATAATAATAAAATGTGTGCCGAGACTAGCTCCGGAGCACACCCTACGCAGACGGATTACGGGAGTGAAAGGAAGGTCGGAGGAGGTTGGTTCCCTATTCCAGTCCAAGCCTCGGCGCGTGCACCACCTTGTGACATCACACATCTCGCGATATTTCCCACCACGTATATTTCATCATTTTCCACCACCGTTTGGAAAGAAAAAATGCTCACTACAAAACATTTAAGAAATTAATCTAAAACCATATATTTGCTTATCATATCCTGATATAAAATACTGTAACACTACTACTTTTTAGAATGTTAATAAAAATACATCTGGTTTACAACTTTAATTAAAAAAACATTTAAAAAAAACGCATGATTAATAGAGATTAAGAAAAATAGAAAATGTTAACATTTTAAGAAGGTGTTGAGAGGCTATTTACGTTGTATATCAGAGTTGGTCAAATACTAATTGATGAACCTGTAAATGATTTACAAATAAAAATTGACTGCAGTTTCTAATAAAAAATAGAACAAAAAAAGTAAGCCAAAGAAAACAGACATTTGATCTTAAATATTTTTCTTAATTGTATATAGGCTACTGTTTTTTGAGAATTGTTGATGGAACTATGGAATTGTTTTATTTTTCTATGCTGATACTTTTTAATGGCATGTCGTATATGTTAATATCCAATGGAAAAAAACAGGAATTTAAAAATTGCACGCTCCTGGGACTGTAATGTTTTAAACTAAACAGGGTATTAATTTACTCTACTTCATTTTATATGTGTTTAAAATTCCCCCACAACTGAGTACACATAAAGCTTCTGATATTACTATAATACAAGCAACATTTTAGGGAAAAAATGGGGGGAAATCTGCTAAGATTAGTAGTGGAATATAAGACTGACCTGTTTTTCCCCATGAACATTATATTGTGAGTTTTTATTTTCATAGTGAATTCCATAACCCAGGGCAGGACAATAGCAGGACAATAGCTTATCTTTTAGGAGTTAGTCATCTCTAAATATAGTACATGGTTGTAAGAGGTTAAAAAAAATGTCACCAGAAACATCAAATCCTTTATAAAGTCTATGGATGCTCCCCAAATCTTTTCAAATTCTTGTTTCCTTGACTTATGTATGTATATATGTTATTCTTTCCAAAGGTATGTTAGACAGCATCTGTTTTAACCAGTGGGAGTTCATTCAAATACTTTTCAATTTATAGCATTGCATCATTTTACTAGAAATTAGCTGAAATTAATAAAAGTACACTCTGCTTTACTAAAGTTATCTTTATCCATATATATAGCCTTTATAAATAATTTTGGGATCCAACACAATCTGTTTTGAAATAATCTTTATATTGAAGTTTTACACATCTACCCAGAAAGTTTTTATTTTACTACATTCCCTTTTAAGCCACATTTCATACATATGTCTGGTACATTCCTGTTGTACTAACACTGACCTTTCACTCAAATAATTTGTACATGAGTTCAAATTTAAGGTATCTTCCATTTCCAAAAGCTAAACATTGCACTTTTTTAGTCCATTAATTTCACTACAAGTATTAGCATTGAGGAAAAACATGCCACTTAGTCTGGGACTCCAGGCGATAACCCCCCCACACACACACACACACCTTTGTGCATATGTGTTACCTGCTGAACCTGTTTATCACGACTTAACCTGTTTAACATAACGTAACCTGTTTAACATAACTTAACCTATTTACCAGTGACAACTGATAACTTTGATTATGTAAATATGGCTCCACGAGGTCTGCGAGCACCCCCCCCCCCCTTTTCCCCATAATGGAAATTCCCTAGCTCCTTTCTGCAGTATAACCCCTTTGTCATTATTTTTATTTTATCTTAATTCAGCTTATTTTTATTAGGTTAGTCACAAAACATCCAATATTACAATTTGTCCACATTATGAAAATAAACACAGAGTGAACAAACCAAAAGTAACAAATCTAACAAACACACATTTACCCCCCCCCCCCATTTCCAGGATCATCACACTAAGGGATTCCACATAAATACTAATTATATTCAGGTTGCATTCCCAACACAGGTGGTAAAAGTACTCACCTTCTGTAGAAGTACAGCTACCTGTATGGAAAAAAACATCCTCTAAAAGGCAAGGCAAATATATTTGATTAGAACATTTCTTGTACAGGACAATTCAAGGTGCTTTACATAAAACACATAAGAAAATAAAAATATGACAAATAATAAAATATAATAAAAGCAGAAGTGCTGGTTCTACTCCTTTATTTAAATAAAGGTAAAACAAAGTACAACTTTTTAATTGTAATAAAGTACAAAATTTAAAAGTAAAACAGTATTTTCTGTTATGAATTAAATAATTCTTATTTAACCAAGAAAAATTGAAGGATTCAAGGATCTTTATCGTTATACCAGTTCACTTCCTAGGTATGAAATTTTGTATTCAAATCTAGGATCGAACCATGAATAAATATAGACAAAGTTTAAAATGATAAACACAGTATAAATAAAGTATTTAAAAAGTTTGTTTGTTTGTTTTTACTCAAATTTCCAACAAAATATAAAAAATTACACAATAAATCTGGAGAAAAAAAACCATTCTCAAATCCACACAAAAAAATTAACACAAAAAATGATGAAAAATCCAAAACATGTTGATCTTCTAAAATACAGGGGAAAAAAAACACTGAAAACTGTGATAAAATATCCAAAATGTAAGAAAAAGTAGGAATTGTGTAAACATTTTAATCAGATTAATCAAGTTGATGGATTAATTCATGTTAATGTGTTATCTTTTACAGCCTTACTTAAAAAAATTTATAAATATACACACATATATTTAAATTCAGGCATTCAGGGGTTAATGTCTTACATAAACTGGTTGTACTGCATATTTTCTTTGAAGGAAATAAGAGGTAGTAGTTCATAGAAATCTGAAGTAATGAAACAACTGGTTGAAGACAAATCTACTGCACATAAGCAACATGAGATTAAATAAATCGTAAATCAAAGTCATTGATGCGATAGGCATAGGCAAACTAGGCACCAAGTCCCACAGATTTAGAATATGGTATTTTCTGGACGATAAGGCACACTAAAATGACTTGAATTTTCTCCAAAAACCACAGTGCACCTTATATATGGATTAATTCTTGTTGTGCTTTTTGTTGCATCACTTTGACTGTTATCGCATAATTTAGATTTTTGTTATCATATAATTTTCACTTTTTGTCGCATAAGTTTGACTTTTTGTTGCATAATTTTGGCTTTTATCTAATAATTTAGACTTTTCATTGCATAATTCTGACTTGTCTCATAATTTTGACTTTTTGGAAATAAATCATTAAACTTAACATTGACAGTGATTATTCATGGACACTATGTTTACAGATGCTCATTTCTAATTCCACAAAAAGGAAAGAGGGGGGCTCGGCTACGGCACCACGTTAACCAGACCCAGCCGTGGCTGAGGCTTAGTTTGACTGTGTTTTCCTGCTCTACTGCGACACCATCAGCTGTTCTACATTCCTGTGGCGGCTCTGCACTGCCACTTACTGTCAGACAAGCAGGAAATCCAGGACGTTTGTGTGGGTGTGGCAGTGAATGCAGCAGCTGTTTGACTTTTTTCTTTTTTTTTTTTACAGTGGTACTTTTACATTCTTTTTATTGAACATTTTCAAAATATAGAGTCCAGAGCAGGTACATACAAGTTATTTGGGAGAAAACAACATAACAAAAGTAGCATGTCTAATATATGTTCACAGCAATGATCTCAATCGTCTGTATGGAATCCACTTCCAGCCTTTTCAGCCTGAGTTCTCAAATATTCCAACAATTTTCTCAATTTTTCTATAAAATGTCTTTCTGATCCTTAATATAAAATTTTAATTTTTCCAGAGAAATACAGTCAGATATCACTGACTTCCAAAGACGAACTGAAGGAGGTTCCTCCCCAACCCATCTAGCCATAATAGCCTTTTGGCCCAACATGAACAAAAACTGAACAATATACAGGGGTACCTCGACTTCATAAATTCATTTGTTCCAGAAGTGTTTTCATACTGTGAATTGTTCGGAAATAGTCACATTTTACACGTAAAAGGCCTGATTTGTTGCAAGGCCCCAAATATTACCCCTCAAACACTTTAAAAATGATTTAAAAATGTACCAATTTTGTATGAAATATGTGTTAAAAGTAAAAGAAAATGTAGATTTAGATACAATTTATTCATCCCTGTGAGTAAATTTGTCTTCACTGACTTAACATTAAAGTGAACCAGACATGTGGGTCATTTTTATACCATTATGGTTGTTTTGTCACTTTCACCTTCCACATTGTTTGTTGTCCAGCCAAGTGATGCTTTAAAGTCCGGGGCTGCTTGCTTTTCTGAACATCACCTCCACCCTCTATCATCCAGATCACTGAATATGGCAGATGCTTTTACTGAAACAATCGCCTCAGTCACTGTATCTCCTGCAATTTCTCTCTCCTTTGTCCAAATGATTAACGGTCTCTCCATTTTGTCGTTCAGAGATGACCTCTTTTTCCATATCACAGAGACAACCTTTGGAAGGGGTCGTTGCTGTTAATGTATCCTTCTGCTTCAATATCATACTGATGGTAGACGGGTTTGGGCCATATTCCTTTGTGATATCACTCAACTTCTTTTCATTTATATATATATATATATATATAATTATTTTTGTGGTCATTTAGGACACAAGAATAGCCTAGCCACACTCGATGTTCCTAGTAGCAGCAAATCTAATTTGCTACTGGGGATGGTCTAGTTATGCCCTGCACTCCCACGGGACCCAATGCAAAGCAGTGCAGCGTGGGACACATTTTAAAAGTTCACAGTGGATGCGGGCGGGAGAGGAAGTATACATTGCAGGAGCGGAGATAAGCTGCAGTCCCACCAAAAAAAAACATCTTTAAAATAAAAGCTATAAGTGACTCATTTTGACGATCATATATACATAAGACAGGGGGAGGTCCCGTGAGGGGATCCTCCCAGCACCGAGCGGCCGACCCTGTGACCCACTGAAGTTCAATCCCCCGGACGGACTGTGATGGACTCTCTTAAGTTAGACAATTTGTTGACCATCAGTCTCCTGCCAGTGTTTACCTTTAGTTTACCATCCACTGCAACAATTCATACAGAAACAACCGTAGAAGAACAATAGGTGTAGATTTCCTTTTATCAAAGAAGAGTTAAAAATGTGAGAAAACGTCAGCAATCTTTACATTTTTTTTTACAGAAGCACCAACAGTCATCAAGCTTCATAATCCACCAGTTTTTTTTCTGTCATTTTCTCTGGACTCTTCCATGAACTTTCCAGTTTTTAACTAAGTCATCCTAAAGTGGCCTTAGCAAACTACTTTCATCAGTTGTTGGGCAGTGTTTACGGCTGCTACCTGCAGGCGCACAGCTGTTAGCAGTGACAACGTGCATTGATCGCTAGTGAGAGAAAGTAGCTCCAAGCAATTACAATTTGTGAGTTTTTGTTCTGTGATGCAAATAAATCACTCATTCGAACATCTTGTTTTGAGAAGAGACATTTTACTTGGTTGAGCCCAGGAAACCTGCCGTAACTACTTTCGCTTTGACCAGAACTGGGCTCACAGGACACTGTCAGGGGGAAGTCACTGTGGGTGCACCAAAGTGAAGACGCTGATGACATACAGACTCATTTGGAAAAAAAAAATAACTATCACTTTAAAGATAAGAAGTCAAACAGACAAATGTAAACTTTTAAATTATCTTTTTATTCCGCTTACATGAAATCACACATTTCCCCCAAATAACAGTTATGCTAGGGTGTTCTGTATGAAAACTCCAGAGACATTAACAAAAGCTACCCAGCCAGACAAAAACCTTCCTTGCCACTCCATAGAATTACTTTTCACCAACATGCAGTTTTAGGCAAGTACTGAAAGAAAAAGGAGAATTAAAGACTAAACAGAAATCTCAAATCTAAAAAGCAGTATAACTAAATAAGCACGTAGGATTTTCTCTCTTTTTATTTTTTTATTTTTTTAACTGGTGTGCTCATACAAAACAGCAACAATAACAAGCTTGTGTGCTCTTTTGTTCTTCAAAGTCTACTATACCTCGTAAATTGAATATGCAGAAATACAAATGCAGGTCTCCCAAAAGATAAAATTAAAAATAGAAAACAATGAGCAACTGAACAGTAAATGGAATGTAACCTAAACTTTGTTCCAACAAGGTCAGTCTGTCTTATTGGTACAACTGGATTTTCTTTAAAGAAAAACTACAGGTTAATTGAATTGAATTTTAAAATACAAGAATTAAATATAATTTCGATGCATTATTTCTTTTAGTGTCAAATCAGATACAAACCTGACTTTATTTATTTTAACTTGTTTTCTCTTTTGTTACCTCAATAGAAATGGAAAATTTTTCCATTTCTATTAATTTGTTTGAAAAATTTCTGTGAGGAAAATCCAATTAACAAATGATACAGACTTTTCTTTTTTCCCATGTCAGTCAAAATAAAATAAAATCAGTTCTTTTAAATTTAGTTTTCTCCGTTTTGACACAGAAAATTAAAAAAAACAAACAAACCCTGAAATCCAATTTTAATTCTTGTAGTTTCAAACGGGGGGAAAAAAAAAACAATTCACCGCTAGTTTTTCCTTTCGGAAAAAAGAAAATCCAATTACTGAAAAGATAAACTGACCCAAAACAAATCCTCGCCTTTTTGTCTCCAGTTCTTCACCGTCTTTTACACATTTGCGGTCTTCTCCATGTAAAAAAAAAACTATCACCTGTTGTCTTCTCACACACCAGGAGAAAACATACCACAGATGGATCCATCAAAAGACGATGCTAATCAAGGGAAAGGACCGTAACGACGCAGTACACCTGTGTTTTTGTGTTTTTTCCTCCCCTTCCTCTAAAACCAATGTAACCCATAATTCAGAAGTTGAGAATTTGTCCTTTTGTCCATCTCCTTAGCTCAAATACTCCTCGTGCTCACATGTTAACCATGTGGGCAGAGAAGCGGCCGCCCCCCCGAAACAGACCGACCGCCGAATCCGCATCCAAACGCACCCCCCCCCCCCCCCCCCCCCCCTCCCTCAAGTTATTACAAAATTAGATGCGGTAAACAGACAGGAACGAGATCAGTGTGAAGAACAACCCAAATAGTATAAAGTTGGATGGCGACAACGAAGATGATAATAATGAGGTGGTCTCGGTGTTTATGATGATGAAGATGAGCTGGGATGATGATGGTAAGTAGACAGGGATGGACTACGGGGTGTGGGGTGTGGTTCATTCTTTTGGCTCCTGCTGCGGCTGCGGCTGCTGCTGCTCCTCTACCTCCTCTCCTTCACCCTGGGTATCGGAGGTCCACAACTGAAAGACGAGGAGACGCAGAGGAGATGATCAGTCATTTCACACATCTTTTCATTGTATTGGAGAAAAAATAAAAAATTACATACATACATACATATATATAGTAATTCTATGGATATGTATTCACACTTATATGTGAATGCTGCTGCTGTTGGCGTTACGAAGCCATTTCCCAATTATGGGATCAATAAATACTTTTATTTATCATGTCTTGGACTGGATAACACAGATCAAGGGGTAATGAAAAAAACATTTAATGTGAAGATGTTCAACACCTCAAAAGAACATTATTTTATATTAGAAATTCATAAAGATCTGGTTCAACAAATGTAGCTGGGAACTAATGCATCGATATGTGTCAGTGTAAAACTACATATTTTCTTTGTCATTTAATGTTTAGAACATTATCATCTTTATCCATTTTCTTTCCTCTTTATCAGGTATAAAGCAGTGGAATGATCTAGATGCGTTTTTGTTTTACTCAGGGATAGTGCTGCAGCAGACTGCATGAATGAGCACAAGTGAAGCCACAAACAGGAAGTGAAGTAACAAACAGGAAGTGAAGCCACAAACAGGACATGACATCAGCTCAAACGACTTGATATTTGTTGTTTTGCAACACTTCCACTGTCTTGGATGCAGACAGATTTCTTTTTATCCAGAGTCTTACTCTGGTAGAAGTTAAAATGCTTCATGCTTCCATATGACATTTTATTTATCAAAGTTAAAGGTGGGGTGGGACATCTTTTTTGGAGCATTTTTTTTTTTTATCATACTGCTTGTAAACCTCTTCATTATCCCACATCACGCACTGAAATAGAATGTTTGCAAAAAAAATAAAAAATAAATGTTTTAGTCCAGTCTAGAGGGTGGAACCAGATGATCAGTGGACTGATCATCTTCACGCCGATTGACTGTTGATGCGTTCATCAAATATTAGTCCCCCCCCCTTCTGCGCATTCACATATAAACATCTATGGCGGAAAAGGCAACAACTGGCAGCAAAACCAAATTAACAACTGTGTTTGAAAAAGCTACGACAATGAGGAAGCTGAGCGAAGAACGGAACAGGACAAGAGTGGTAATGGCAACAGTTGGTGTCAACTGAAAAATGATATCGTTATGATTATATAATATTTGGACATACTAATGGGTTACAGGTATTGTATTCACCCCGTCAGTGAGAAAATGAAAGATGTTGATGAAAATAGCCACTGTGGTGTTGCTTGTTGGCTAACTGACATGAGTTCTCATGAATGCTAAAAACAGCTAAAACACATCAGTGGTGATATCTCAGAATCCAGACAGGATAGTATTATGTGTTTGTTTTTTTTCATTCACTTCATCTGACCTTCAGACATCAGATGAGATAACACTAATAGGCTCGATGACATCTGACGTCAAAACAATGGTATATTTGCAAAATGTATGACCTTTAGGTTAAAGCAGGTTATTGACATATTTAGTTAAATCAGACAATATCTTGTGATTCATATTTAACATTAGATCCAATATGTGAAATTTGGTCATTGTGTGATGTCAGATAACGTCAGAGTGATGTCATATGTGATTGAATATTGAAATGGTCACATCTCAAAAATGGGGCAGAAGATTTCTTTGAATTTTTTAAAATCCTGTAAGGGATTGAGTTTGAGTTTGGATCCAATGGATAATGCCCGTGACATGATGATGTATTTTTTGACCACTTTCTTCCATGTGGAAAACTAAACACAGAAACCGAACACAGTGTCCATTGATTTTTCTTTTAGGAATGCACAAATTGCAAGACTTACTGTTAAGTTGTCTCTCAGTAGCTGCATGATGAGGGTACTGTCTTTGTAGGAATCTTCACTGAGTGTGTCAAGTTCTGCAATGGCGTCGTCAAAAGCCTGTCGAAAACAAAACCCACTTGAACTGTAGGAAAGCAAATGGCTGAAGTAAGCCAAAGGACTTACTTTGTGTACACTGGTTTTATTACCCTCCGAGTGTGAACTGAACAATGGTGATCAGTCCTTGCAGTAGAACTATGTGAAATGGTAAATATTTAGCAGTGAAATGTACGCAGAGATGAAACCGGGTGTGAGGTGACGTATTCTTACCGTTTTGGCCAGTCTGCATGCCTCTTCAGGTGAGTTGTGGATCTCGTAGTAGAAAACTGAGAAATTGAGGGCGAGACCAAGACGGATTGGATGTGTGGGTGGCATATCCTTTTTGCTTATGTCATAGGCTTCCTTGTAGGCTTCCTTTGAGTCATTGGTGATTGCTAATGAGAAAAAAAAAAGGCATTAGATGTAGTAAGTACACACTTATGGCAAAACAAAACCTTTGTTATACTGGTCGAGAAAAGTTTGTGAACACTGCATTTATGATACATGGAAGAATCGATCTTAAACCACTGAACTCAGTCAAGGATTGTTCCATTCTCTTTAACATACTCTCCTTTCTGTCCAGGTCAAAACTGGACTATAAGGCGCACTTAAGACTTACAATTTCTCCAAAAATAACAATGTGCCTTATTATCCAGAGCGCCTTATATATGGATAATTTCCGGTAGTGATTAGCGACTTGAAATTTTGACTTTATCTCGTAATTTTGACTTTATAGCTCGTGATGTTGATTTTATCTCGTGATTTTGACCACTTAATGTGCATAATATATGAAAATAAATACATAAAATCATTGACAGTGCACTTTACAGTCCAGTGCACTTTAGTGTGGAACAAAATTCAGCAACATAATGAAACTGTCAAGAATTTAGTTTTATTTTTGTCCTTGTTAAATAAAAAACAACAATTTTAAGGATGCTGCTGCAACTGCCACTGTAGTACTAACAAATTAGACTTATTACTATATATTATTGTTGTTGTTATAACAAATTAATTAATTGTCCTTCCTTTTAAGTTTAAGGGTTCTTATAATTTCCCTCTTTTTTTTAAACTGTAGTATCAACTTTGGTATATAGGATCGTGTCATTTTAGTGGTACCGAATACTGACTTTCTGGTATCGCAACATCTCTAGTAGAAATAACTGCTGACTAATACCCAGCCACACCTCTTTGTGGTATTAACAAGGGCCTCTTTTCAGTTTCAGCTGGGTGTGGAACACCAGAGACAAGCAGTGTGTTAGTAGACTGAATACACACATTTTACCAAAATAAACTCTGTCTGAACACAATGTGAGAACGCCAAGCTGTGCATATTTTCTTATAGGAGCTATTTTAGTGACAGACCAGGAAACTAGTCTTCAAAGTGAAGGAGAATTGTAAAGCAGAAGTAGTGGCTGATGCAAGAGTTTGGTAAAAAGGCACAGCAGATCACATTCTTCAAACTTCCAGATACTTATTTCTGTTTTGCCTTAATAAAATATGTAAGGGGAGCTGTAGGATCCAGTTTCATTCATCCACATTTTGGTAAAGAGTAATTAATTGGTGCAGATAGACAATTTGACAGCTCACCTTTAGCCAACACTGAGAGATTGTCAGAGAGAAATACTAAACACTAAATGACCAAACTAAGACTTACTTCATCCAAAAAGCCCAAAGTAAAAATCCCTAAACTCCATATTCTTTTAGATCAGGGCTATCAAACCCCTTTGACTTCAGGGGTGACGTTCAGCCCAATATGATCTCAAACTGGACTAGTAAAACAATGAAAACAGAAAAATTACACTATGAAAACATTTTCACTGAGAAAATATCCTTTAAAAATTCTCAATCAAGTGAAAAACCTGACATTTCTTAAGACAAACAAGTACAATATTATGATTCAACTTAGAACTTACACGTTAAACGTCACAGATCTACAACTACACAAAACATTAATAAAACATTTGATCTTTGTTCAGATAATTTGTGAAAGGATAGTAAGGTAATTATAAAGATTTTAAAGAAATAAAGGAAAAGTTTAAATTGTCATTTTAGGTTATTAGAATAATAATTTACTGATCATATTTGGGGTTATTAGAATAATAATTTACTGATCGTATTTGATTTGATATCTTTATTGTAATATTTGCATTTCACAAATCCATCAGAGACTCGATGGAACCCTTTGGTGAGTCAGATTTAGCCCACGGGCCATATGTGAGACACCCTTGCTTTAGACACTTAAGAGTTGAATAGAGATGTACAAAATTTGGATCCATTAAAGCTATACTGTACGAGGTGGTATTTTTAATACTTTTCTTTTGTCATGTTAAAAGGCTCCTAATAATAAGCACATGGCAATCTAAAATGTAAAATCCACCAAGTTTTCAAACTTAAAAAACTATTTACACCACTAGGCTACACTCTGCTCGACCGGAGTTTTTATTGTAGGTGATGACAATGCAGACAATGATCCAGCGCTGCACAGACCAGACCCTTGAATACAGGTTCTACCAATGATAAGGGAAACACACTTTGTAATAAACGGCCAAAACGTAGTTAACTATTTCAGTTGGCAATAAATTTCTGCATTTTGTAATAAACTGCTACAATGCACTGAAAGTTTCTACGAAACAAAATAAAAACAGGAATTTTCAGTATATTTGCTGTTAACACAACCTTTGAATAGTGTACTGATGGTAATTGCCAAGGACTGCTACGAGGCTAATACAGTGATAGGCATAGCGTTGTACAAATACTCGAAAGTCCAATAAAATACAATTAAACAATGCTTTAAGAATCATTTCATAATGCACCATGTTACTACATTTTCAAGAAAATAAAGTTGCAAGTGCATTTTGTAATAAACTTCTGAAAATATAATAACTTATGTAATATGGCAAAATGCGTTAGGAACAGTGATGCGTGGGTTGATGTATAAACGACCCACAACCAACCGCTTTTTTAAAAGTAGTCAATGGTCATTATGAACAGCACATGACCTTACTCACATACCTGCATTTATTTGTGTTAAAATACCATGTCATTGCTTGTAAGTTAATATTTTGAGAAAATATTTTTGACTTGCTTCATCATTCAAGTTATCAATGCTAACGCAGCATCTAAACCATGGGTCGACAACCATTAACACCTAAACAGACATTTGAACCTGGTTTCCATGGAAAAGGAAACACTGGGAGCCAGTCATCATCTTTAAAAATCTCAGTAAATGTGTCCCGAACCTTACTTTGTTTGTTTGTATGTTTCCGGAGCTTCTACTCTCTCAACTTTATTTTCTCTCTTGCTCCCTCCATAACGTCACCTTCACGGAAACTCAGTTAATAAAGCGTATGTATAAATAGAAAATTGTAACTAAAATTTAAATTACAATGATTTACCAGGTTATTTTATGATTTATCACAAACGACCCAACCGACTGCAATCCAAGTATCATTAAAAATATTTTTCTATGACATCACCAACATCACTGGTTGGGATATTTTATTACAAAATGAAAAACTCATTATTGCAAAATGGACCATTATTACATAATGCGGCTCAACAAGGATTCGCAGGTTGACAATGTGTGACTGCTGAAGGAAGATTTATTTATTTTTAAATTAAATTGGGGGGGGTTCAGAGCTCAGGCAGGGGGAAGTGGGTGGAGCCTTGGAAGGAGGCGGGTTGTTCATGTGACACGCCAGATTGGAAGGTATGGCTTTCAAGTCAAATATATTTTCTATATTCAGCAAATTTTAACACCTCCAATTCATTTAATCAAGAAGTTGATTCTGAAACAAACTCACGAGCATCAAAGTACATTTATCCCACATTTCTTCTAGTATTTTACTGTGTGAAGTGTCATGTCAAGTCAAATGGATCTGATGAGTAAAATACACCATGAAGACACATAAAATGAGATATATCTTACTTGTCCTGTCATCTCCTGTGGCCACCTCAGCCAGGTAGCGGAAATAATCTCCCTTCATTTTCAAAAAGAAGACTTTACTCTCTACATCTTCAGCTTTCTCAATCAGCTGTTTGTCCAAGAGTACCTGAAAAAGAACAGATCAAGGCTTAGTGCTGAAATTCAAATTCAGTGTCAACTGTAATAGACTTGAGGTTATGAGGGGGTCCTATAAGAATAATTAATTTTCTGTTTCACATTCATGCGTTCTCTTTTTCACAGGACCAGACATTTTCTTCGTACTTAACTGGGTTCAAGTATGCACAGGAAATAGAATGTCTCAATGTGTGAGAGGAAGCATGAGAAAAAACTGTGAGAAACTATTCCATGTGAGAGTTAAAATGTATGAATGTGAGAAGGACGGAATAAATTGCATGACTGAGTACAATTGGATTGGATTTTTGCCAGTACACTGGCAAAAAAAAAAAAAAACAACTCAGAAAATGTGTGTAACTGGACATTAAACCATACTATACAAAACTACACCAGGGGACTCATGAGGACTGAAGAAACAAATCCACCATGAACAAATGGAAAGCGCAAATCTCTATTTTATGATTACTCATTAGTTTCACATGTTCAATAGCAAACAAGAGTAATTTCACTCACTGTTACAAAGACATTTTGAAAGCAGACAAAATTAACTCTTTGAAGCAACACTGCTCTACCTACACACATCCACATGTTAAGCAGAATTTCTCATTAGGTTTAAAATCAGGTTGATGATGGTAGCCGATGTTACTGACAAATTTACAAGGAGATGGAGGAGCGTTTGGATTCTGTTCATATGAGGAGCCTATGGATGGAAGATAGTGGGGGCGGAGGAGAAGGCAGAGCCGAGCTGCTAAACTCCTGGTAAGCTGTTGCTAAGGAAGTAGGTCATTCTAAGAGCCTGGCTAGGCTCTTCAAAAAAAAACAAAAAAAAAAACAAGCATACACCACTTGGATTCCTTCCTGTTGCTAACCTGAATATTAGCAGGCAGAATAAATATACCCGGATTTCATAAGTAACAAGACTGCATCTTATTTACCACAGAAGTGTTTCTAATGTATGACTAAGTGCTAAAAAACTGATAAAGGATTAAACAATGTTTTTACAGAAAGAGAGAAATATGAATTAAAGCTTAATTTTAACAAGGTTTGATCTCTTAATGGCATTATTGTGGATTTTCATGTAGATTATATGTGGACAATTTCATGTTGTGCTCTCCGAGAGTCATTAAAAACATGTAGCCTAAGCCTTTTTTAGAGTTTAAAGAATTTCCAAGAGCATTAAATGATGGCACATTTGAAAACCCAACCACGACCCACCTCTGAAGTCGCTGCACCCAATTTCTACAAATGAGTCAGAACAGGACAAATTTTAAACCTCATCAATCGTTCTCCTCTCATTGTTATCGTATAAGAGTTTAATGAAAGAAAAATGTGCAGTAGGTACAGCACAGAAATTATTTAGGTCACAAGCTGCACCGAGTCTGAAAAGAGTGCATATTTAGAGCAACACCATATGTCTACAGCAATATATTAATATTTCAGACATAGAGAAACTGACATACATCCCTGTTTTAACTAATATTTTACAACTGCCCAGGTATTAAAGTACAAACAAGTCTGGCGCTCCAGTCTGTATTTAAAAAAATACATTTGTAGCCTGATGTGAGGTTAGAGAAGAACCACTGGGTGCTAAATGTAGAACTGGGCCACTGGCAAGGGCATAGCTGAGAATCAAACTGCATGTAGAAGGAGTAAATGAGACACTGTAGTGTGCACAACTGAAAATCCCTGTTTCATGAATAACTGAAATTGCAACAATGGAAAATACAAAACACAGAAAGAAGAAAAGAAAAAGCTACAGTTATGTTTCATGGCTGCAAACTTCTGAATTACCAGAACGTTATGATGACGTGGTACCAATTTGTAGTCTCCTCTCAAAGTATACTTTGATGAAATAAGACAAAATGAAGAGGATGGGAATTGACCCTTTCCCCAGCTCTGCAGATGACCAATCACTGAGAAGGCCAGTGTGAATGCTGGAATGTTGGCTTCACAAAGTTATAAGACGAGAAATCTGAGAATCATGTACAGACAACCTAACGTTTGGAATAACTTGGTTAAAATATTAAAATTACGTTCCTGCTTTACCATGTTCAAAAGTCATATTAAATCTGCTTTTATAAATTACGCCACATTTCCCACATTTTTGTTTGTTTTCTTGTTTAGTACCTCTCTTTAAAGTCTATATTTAAATCATATCCACGTATCATTTTAAACAATGGTAAATTCTTCATTGTACTGAGTTTTTTTTTTTTTATATTGTTCTTGTTATTTCTTGCTCATTTGACTTATTTGAAGTGTTAAGTTAATGAAGGGAGGATCTATCTAAGCATGTTAAGCTTTTGGCCTCCTTTGCGCTGCCATACGTTTCATTCATATTTATACTTGCTTATGTATGACACAGCTGGAGAGGTGGTGGTGGTGGTGGGGGGGGGGGGCACAAACATGAAATGCCCCTGAGTGAAACAAAAAAATGCTCTATATATGGTAGCTTTCACTCCACTGGGCCCATTTGAAAGAAGAATTAACACTTGTCTACAGATGGATCAAAATGTCCCCAGCGTCTACCACGCCTCCCCTTCTGGACTTTTCTCTCATTCTGTTCCGATAAAAGGCTTGGACTGAAGTCAGTCTGTCAAACATTATGTTGGTGTGCGTTGGTGGAGCTGTATCCACACAGGGATGAACAGAGAGACTGAGCAAAGGGACACACCAAGAGGCATTTTTAACAGCAGCACAAGACAAAAACACAAACAAGTATTCAGAGAATGACTAATCTCACCCCTATTTTCTGCCAATCTCAAATTTCTATGACAGCCCATTCTTGAATTAGAGCCAATGATGTGATTTTGAACTTTCTGCTAAATGTGACCTTGACCTTTGGCAATATTGAGAATTTTGTTATATGTATATTGTTATATATAATATATCCAGTATTGATTAAGTTACAGCGCGACGTGTCTGTTTGACACTCACAGTGTTGACAACATGTCACCCTTGACCTCCAGAGATCTCAAAAACTGTTGGTCGTAGGTAATAACATCAACTACGAGAATTGTTGAAATCTTCATTGCGCATCGTTTGGTACCAATCTGAAAGTTCTGTGACCCGCCGTTCTTGAGTTATAACCCATAATGTGATTTTGACCTTTTAGTTAATTGTGATCTTGACCTTTGACCTTTACTCAAATAGATCATTGCATCTGATAAACATTGGCTATATGAATAGGCCCATTTAATCTCATGGTGATATCTCAAATATTCATTGAGTTATAGCATGATATGTCTCTGCAGACACAAAGATTACAATAATCTCTCTCTCCCAACCAATGTTGGCCGAGATTAAAAAATTACCAACATTTGGATGCATTACCCAACTCAAAACTTTAACAACAAAAAAAACTAAAACTCCAAAACAAAACACACATTATTATTATATAGTATAGCCATGGATAACTTGTTTAACCGTGAGAAACAAAACTCGCACGAAACAGTTTATTGCTTAACCAAACTCCACAAGCATGAGCTAGTGGAAACGCTGAACGCAGGCTGACAGATCGCCACACAACCACTTAACATGTCTGTCCTTGCCCTCCATGATTACAGGTTTGAGCAACTCAGGGCAGGTCATCGCTTTCATGTTGAATGGTATTAAATAGTAGAATGCTGGGCAACATCCAAAGACCACAAGAACCTTTTACATGCAAATGACAACTAGATGAGTACATAAGGACAAGCGTAGTGCATCACATGGTACCACGCCGGAAAAAAAACAAACAATCTTCAATCAAATCAAACTTCTGTTTCTTTGGGGTTTTTTAACTGCAGTACACCGAGTTAGCCACTCTGAAGCATTCTCAAATGTATGAGAATGCATTTTAACACACGGCTGGATTTGGTCTGGACATAGCCTTAGGCTGTTAGGCCAAAGTGGATGTCAGCGGGTCAGTACACTGGGGGCTCAGCTGATGTCATTATAGGATTAGGACTTTATGAGTCACCGGGCAGATAATGCAATGCATGAAAGAAGAAGTATAACAGACCTACATATAGCTACATATATGTACACAGTATGATAATTAAAGAGGTTTGAATCTAACCAGTGCAACATATCCAGGGTTCTAGACTAACTTCTTCATGTGTTACCCCAGCACCCCCTGAGCACTGTACTTTTATCCAAATATGGCCACAACTAGTTTATTATATTTTATATTAAACTCACATGAAAAGCCCCTAAAAATCAACTCTTATCAGGTATATGAAAGTAGATGTTAAATCTGAAATTAAACACCAATCTTACCAGCACAGTTTTGCAGATGTCTTTCAGTTCTTTCTCGATTGTCTCCCGGTACGAACAGGCCAAACTTTTCTTTTTCTCGTCAGTAGTCTTTTGCTCTATGCTAGAAATCACACGCCATGAAGAGCGGCGGGCTCCCACCACATTCTTGTACGCCACCGACAGCAAGTTGCGCTCTTCACTGTTAAGGTTAGGGAATTTCTCAGTCAGCCCCTTCATCTCATCAGCCATGTCATCGTAGCGCTCGGACTGCTCCGAAAGCTTGGCCCTTTGCACTCCCTCCTCCCTCTCGTTTGTGTCCTTACTCATGACTGCACACTGGAGGAAGGAAAATGAAGAAAAATACAACAGATCGAGGTCAGTGAAGTGATGGGTATGAGGGCAGAATGTTTAATTAGATCAGAAGTTATTTAGTAGCCACAGTGGGATGAGAAACGAAGAAATATATCAGCAGTGTGAAGAATGGCTTTGACTTCCATTTTTGAAGACAGACGTTCAAGAGGCGTTCGAATGACTATTAAGCAGCTCTTAATATTTAAACCTGAATATGGTATCATTAGGCCAATTGATTTCACTTTGGAGAATGTGGTTGTAAACATTTTCAGTTCAGGTCGCTTTTTTTTATTTATTTTTTTTAAGCCTGAGGAAATGTGTGACTCACGAACACAAAGGTCATTATCTTTGGGTTTATCTGGGCACCTGTAGACGTTAGCGTCCAGCTGACACGTAACCAACGGCAGAGAGGTCATGGTCAGTCCCACGCATTCATGAACAAGAGCCAAGATAGATGGTATGTCAGAGATTCATCCTCCAGAAAATATATAAGTGTCATAAGTTAACAAAGTGAGCAGGTAAAACTAATCTGTGACCATTTGACATTATCGTGTCCATTTTTGTCCCTGCTCATTTTGTAATCGTCCCCTTTTGATGGTCAATGAGGCAGTTTTAGCTAACAGTTTAGAAGGTTTCAGGTATCCATGCAGGCAACCAGAAAAACTAAGGAACAGTGTTTCACACACAACAAGGCAACAGACAAAAGACGATTGTTGTGGATTATGCAACGTTAAAAGCGTGAGCTGCTAATAATGCTCATTACTCCCACACTGCATGTTTCATCAGTAATGGTTGTAAACACGCCAGAATATTTGACTGAATACTGCCCCCTGGTGGACTGAATATATTTAATTTGGATGCCGAGCTGTTAGTGAGGCATTTTCAGAGTAATATAATTAATAAATATTTAAAATATTATTCAAATATCTACATACATTTCTAAATTAAATTCGAATATAATTTTGGGCAAAGGTCAAAGCTCTTGTGTGAAGCCAAATGAATGCCATAATAATCAGGAAATTATATTTTTAATGTGACTTGCTTTTACATGTAAATTCATGTCATTTCCTGCAACATTATACAGTATTATACTGCTTCTGTAAAATGAGTTAAAAGGTCAAGCCAAAAATGGCAAGTTAACATGAGATATTGGTTAAAGGCAGTCTGTATGTAGACTTGAAATGAACACACTTGCAAACACAGGGAATTCTAGTGATGGGATCAATATCTTACATCCGTTTGAAACCTCAATACTGCCAGCGGGCTTTCACTAAATCAATCACTTTTTTCCATTCCAGAGTTCACATTCTGTGCCATGTTTGAAAATTTGTTTTAGGATAACATTTTGCAGCCCATACTAAGCTGGACAACTACATTAAATAAAACAGATTTGACATAATTTTAATGATTTCTACAGTTTTACTTTCCAAAACTGTTAGTTATGTATTAATTTCAAATACCGAAAACTTCTAAAAAACTAATTTGCTTAAAATCATGTTAATATGACCATTAACTAGAAGCTTGTCAGTTTGCCATGAATAATGTGACATGAACGCATCTTTATGGATAAAACGTCCACAAAAATACAAGCTTTGCACTAGTAGTTTGATGTCATACCCCTACACAGTACGTAGAGATAGTCAATGCCATTAAGCCTCCATCTGCTACGTAAAAGTGATGCTAAAATTCAGTGGCCCCAGAAACTTCTGTGTTTCCTCTGCAGAGCTGGAGATTGTGTAGTAGTGGGGTGGAGACATGAAGTCACCCATGACTCAGATCATCCTTCCCATCAGACCCAATCTTGGCAATTTTTCAGAAGACCAACCAATCACCTGACGTATACCATCAAATAACCCATTAAAAACAGACCGATAAAAAATACAACAAACTAATAATCATGATATGAAGTCTAAAGACACAAATAACCTGTGGGAGATTTCTTCATGTGTACCTATCCATTTAGCATGTACTTTGGTTTGGCCCAAATACTAATGACTAATAATGACAGGCAGGGCTTGTGTCCAACACCATAACAAGCCACCAGGGGGCGACAGACATTTTAGGATTTACATACAGTGCAATAATGGGTTACCAATCACATTATAATTCAAGCTATGATGCAACAACTACATTAGCTAGTCTTAAATCATGCCAAAACCCAATAGTATCATATTAGGTATTGATTAAATTATTGGTTGATGACCCGAATCCAACATTACTTTTTCTAAAACCACGTGTTATTGCCAATATTTTTAAAATAACATGTTCAGATTGACTTTCATTGGTGCAGTACAATCCAAATTTTAGGAAGATTTTCTTAACTTTATCATATTCGTAGTTTCTATGTGTGACTAAACTAGAACTGCAAACTACTTCTTTGAGTAGACTGTAATTATTCATTTCCAGAGATGTTAAAGTTTTACAAACAATGAATGAACATTTAATTCAATTGTTCCTTCATGACAATATGCAAATTCATCAAATTCTTTACTTATTAATGAGACAAATCATTCAATTCGTCACACAATTGTAAGTATTTATAATTTCACAATTTAAAGATTTTAATAACTTTTACTATTAACTTGAATTGATCGCTAAGATCATTACATAGTTTGACAAATGAAACATCTGTTTGACGTTGGTTGTATTTTTATTGTTTCAACTGAATGCAGAGCTCTTAAATTATAATGCCCTCTTGCTAACTTGAAGAGCAACTGAATGCTCCTGGGTAAACACTTATTCACAACTTGAAACAGATTTTTCCAGCAGCTGAACTATATCCATACATTTTAACTGTTTGGATTTTATGAAAACCCAATTGTATTAAGTTCTGTTAAAATTTCACACTAATTCTAGATGCAAATAAAAGCAGCAGTAGATTGCTCTCCCTGGTTCTTGGACAGGATAGTGATGTCCTCTGGGGCAGACAAATCCAGTCCATTTCTCGTTATATGTAAACTATGCAAATGCTTAGGGCCCGCCAAGCCAGCAGGGGGCCCCAAAGCTGTATGATCAGCCTCATCTGAGGAAAATTCATATATCCTGTTTTTATCTGTAGCCATCTCGTGTGTTTATTACATCCCTTATATACTTAAAATTAAAATAAACAGGTTATAAATAAAATAAATTATAATAATTAGTTGGGTTGTTAACATTATTAGGTCATATTGGTCACACAGTTAGTGGCATAACGGGGCAACAATGAAGTATGATGAGAAGGATTGACAGAGTATTAAACAAAACACTGTAATGGTATTGAAATGAAGTTATCTCCATGGTTATTGTAGCTGAGCCGCGCTAAACCACCTAGCGGCAGCACACCTAATGTGTGTAGTAGTCTAGTTATGCCCAATGCAACTTTTGGGTAGATTTCCCTGACACTGGCTGACGAATCATCACAGTGAAGTATAGAGTCAAAGGGCGGGCATAACAAAGTGACACTGCCAACGATTCAGAGAGAAACAACCATAGAAGAAGAACAATGGGTGGAGATTTCCTTTTATCAAAAATGAGTCAAGAATGTGGGAAAATGTCAGCAATCTTTAAACTCTTGTTACATAAGCGACAACAGTCGTTAAACTCCATAATCCGCCATTTTGTCTAGTCATTCCTAACTTTCTCCTGACTCCTCTGGGAACTTTCCGGAACTCTAACTACGTCACCCTAAAGATTACACCGATTGGTTGGCGTACCGTCCTATTGCATACAGAGAGATTTGACAGACAACCTTTAGCCCCGCCTCTCCTGAATATGAAGCATTCCTAGACCTATACATACAATGAATAGGGATAGCGCTGCTACGCTATAGTTGTATTTTCTTAGTTAAACATTTATGAAGGTGTAAAAAAAAATAGGCTAATGCAGTCAATTTGCTTTTTTTTTTTTTTTAACTCAAAATCTGTTTTCATATAGGGAGCTTAAGGCTGATGGGTCCTGACATCAGAAAATTAATGAATGGTATTCAATGGAAAATAAAATGCTAAAATTCTATCTGGTTTGTCATGTGCCCTGAATCACACACATGTTGTACCTCACAATAAATGACAATTATTGATGTGCGTTTCAACTGCTTCTGTTAACCAATGGCTGATACATTTGCGAGTAAATCCCGTTAATAATTTGCACAACATGCCTGGCAAGCATATGGCGTCACCACAGACTCCATAACACAGCTGAGCCGAGTGTGACGTCACACATGCCATGCATTGTAGTGGCATGTGTGACCCCTAAGCCCACATGAAAGCTAATGTCACATTTGCTTCCCATCAAAAACGGTAGTCTGCTTATGACACATCAAATATTTCTCAACCGCTATCATATGTGAATTTCAGAGCACTTGTCAAACGGAATCAGAGTTTAACTTGACTCTCTCCATTCACTCCCATTCAAATTGTTTGTGAGCTAAGCACCCATGGACCAGAAGTAGAAGGGTGTGACTTAGCCTCTCCTTGAATAGGGACAGCGCAGCTAGGCTATGGTTGTTGCATTTTCTTACTTAAACATTTATGAAGGTGTAAAATTGGGCTTATGCAGTCCATTTGCCTTTTTTCCACTCAAAATCTGTTTTAAATAGAGAATTCTTGTCCTAGTATTATAAATTTGTATCAGCTTAAAACATTAAATTTTAACTGTAGTCAGTTTGCTCATGAAGTTAATAGATTGTTGCATCTTAGTGGACCATCTAAAGGATTTAGAAATCTCTTTATTGCAGTTTGACAAACGAGGGGCCCCCACGAGGCTAGAACCGGCCCTGGTTTCTCCCACACTCACCACACCCATCTGTACCTGTGGCTCGCCCTGCAAGCGGAAACTTACCACGTTTAATGACTTTTCCGTTGCCTTTTAGCTGTCCGTGGCGATTTTAATGTGTCTACATGTGCCAAAAAACACGAGAATTAACCGAAAAGGCACGTTTTAGGCGATGAAAAAATACATTTAGCGAAAGCAAAGAGACCGTATTAAGTCCTCGTGACCAGTTTCCAGAAATGACACAGACTACTTCTTGAAACGGAAACAACCCGACTCCACTTTAAAGAATGTGTTAGAGGTTATACACATATAGAAAAACTACTTCAAAGCTTCCGTTATGCGGAAGGAGCCTGGGCTGTGTTTAGAGGACACGGAGCCTATTTTAACCTCTATTTACAGCCCGTCTGTGGGTAGATGTGAGAAGAATCACGCCTCAGCTCGTCCTTTGAGTTCGGGCTAATGCGCCGCTCAAAAAGAGCAGGAAAACCCAGCCCTACAGAACCATATCTCTGCTCTTTAAACACACACTATAGAACGGGTCATTAATAAATACTACAACCATTATTTTTAATCAGCAGAGATTTTCTTCAATCGATACCTTTATGTCTACAAAAAAAGACATGCATCATCGTTACATTTAAGTATAATCTAGTCAGCGTTAAAAAATACCACAAAGGATAAATCTATAAACAACCGATACCGTAAAACATCAAATGTTCACCCTCGGACCTGACACGCCTTCCCCGTCTGGCAACCCAATGTTCCATTTTGAAACCAGACATTAGACACATCCCGAACTGTAGCTTAGCTAGCTATTGTTCTTTGGTCTGATAATTATCGACGCAAGAACGAGACAGAAAATCAGCTACGGACAAATGCGCTTCCGTCGCCTTTTGATTTTACCGACCGATAAATACAATGTAGAAATAAACTATAGGTGTTTAAGGGTATTTTTAAAGCTGTAACTCTTGTCATACCTGAGTTGTAGCAGAAAGCAGTGATGTCGTCGTACAGCTGATTGTGTCCGCTCAGTCATTCAGTGAGTCTATGGGGTTTCCCTCCAATCACACCAGTCCAAGGCACGGCCGGAGCGGGGGGGAGCTGACGTCAAACGTTGCCCAGGCAACCCAGCACGAGGCATTATGGGACTAGTAGTTTATGTCCTTTACGAGTACTTTCCAAGTCGGTGGAAAAGTATCTACTTATATTTTGTACTTAGGGTGGGAAGTTACTAAGTAGAAGTTCTTGTTACTCTACTTAAATATTTCTTTTAAGTATCTGTACTTTACTTGAGTATTTATTTTTCTGGAAACGTTTTACTTTTACTCCCACTTTCATAGATATGTGTTTTTTTAATTTAATACATTTATTGTATTATATATACAATATCTGTATTTTATACCCCTTACATTTTCAGAATAGATTTGTTACTTTTTCAAACTAAACACACGTGACAGTGCAAAAAAGCCAACACTTCAGAGGGAAAATCAATGGAGGGAAATTTTAACTTTATCTTTCATAATTATGAGTTTTATCTAATGGTTGTGACTTTTTATTTCATTATCATGCATTTTTTAACGTAATATTTCTGAGTCATTGTTTTTTTTAAATCTCATAATGACTTTTTATCTCAATCGTGCCCCCCCCCCCCCCCCCCCCCATGTTTACCTAAACTTCCTGCCCATTCACAGAAAACTGAGTAAAGTGATTTAATCAAATGCATTGTCTACACATTAACTCACTTTTAACGATTTTATTTTTGGATAATTTTGAAGCTTTTCTGATGTTCCTGGTTAAATAGGTATTATTTCATCCATGACAATTTAAAAATGCAGTTCTACTTTTGTACTTTATTACAATTGACAAGTTGTACTTTTTTACTTTTACTTCAGTAAAGGAGTTGAATCAGTACTTTTGCTTTTACCAGAGTATTTTTTTCACACAAGTAGCTGTACTTCTACTTAAGTACAGAATGGGACAACTCTTACCACCTTTGGGTAGAAGTACAGCTACTTGTGTAAAAAAAAAACTGGTAAAAGTAAACGTACTGCTTGAACTCCTTTACGTAAGTAAAAGGAAAAAAATACAACTTCTCAATTGTAATAAAGTACAAAAGTGAAAAGAAAAACTGCAATTTTTTTTGCCACATATGGAACCATACTTATTTAATCAGGAAAAATCAGAAAAGTTTCTGTTTTCTAATTTCACAGTGATTCCTATAGGATTTATATTATTAGTGATATTATCCTCTGCATTTAACATTTTCAGTGAAGATCCATTATTTTCCTTAATTTGATTTACTGATCACAGAAGGTCAGAGTATATTTAACAGATATTATTCTAAAACAGGGGAAAGTGAAGAAAAACATTGAGGTCAAATGTTTACATGGATTGACAGGATTAATGGTTAAGTAGCATTTTATGATAAAATAATGCTTTATTAGTCCCACAAGGGGAAATTTTTATGATATATATCTTTTATATCAGGAGATGCTTTTGATCTTAAATGAACCTCCTGAAGGGGGATGGAGTTTTATTTATGTTTATGTCAAGCTGAATCATCAGGGATGGAGACATTTTTATGGTTAGTTAATGATATATTTGACTGAATAGTTACTTTCCACCCAGTTTTCTCCATTTTGAGAGGAAAGGTTAGTGTTAGTGTCTGACGTGGTGATATTAACCAAAAAAAAAGACAAAAAAACAGACAATGCAAAGGTAATTTAGAAAAATCCCTGCAGCTGTGGTCTGGAAATATAATCCCGAGACCGAGGTTAAACACTACACCATTAGTTTGACATTTACTGAAATGTTTAGAGTGGGAGCTTTGAACAGTTCATACACATCTGAAGTATGATCCTGCTTTTTGAAGACATCAGAAGCTAAAATACTTTAGGACCTTTGGTGAACAGCGTTAACTTAATTAATATTGTGAAAAATGTCTTAAAAGTAGGGCTGTCAATTGATAATTCTTAAAATTAGATGAATCAAAGTGTTGCTTTGGGTTCATTTTGATTAATCACAATTAAATATTAATTTTGAATCTAGATAAACTGTGTTTAATTATTCATGAGTAAACAGGTTCGAGACAGAAAAGAATAATAATGTGTTTGTACAAGCGAGGCGATGCATTAGCTTTGTGCTAGCATTAGCCTAGTGCTTGCAGAATCCACAACTAACATATGCTTCACATTAATGTGGTATTTTAATACCCTGGCAAGCTCGACTATGATATGAATTCATAGTCTGGAGACGATGCATAGACTGAGCTTTAAGGGATAGTCGGGATTTTTCATGTGAATCTGAATGGAATCAGCGTCTACTCTGGTGCCCCCACAGTGACTTACGCCCGACAGTGTCCTGTGAGTCCAGCTTTGGTCCATTTGTGGTCAAAGCAAAAGTAGGAGGAGGTTTCCTGGGGTCAACAAAATATTATTTTCAAAACAATATGCGTTCAAATGAGTGATTTATTTGCATAACAAAACTGTCACAGAAAAAACCCTCACACCTCGTAATTGCCGGGAGCTACTTGCTCTCCATAGTAGGGTTGTGATGAGACACTCAACTAATGAGACAAGACACGAGATTGGGTTCACGAGATCGATGTGAGATTTTAAGAAAACTAAATTGCAAATTATATGAATGGACAAGAGACTTTTATTTAACCGAGTTGCACATAGATTTTATAAATCTGTATGCAGTAACTTTTAATGAACTTCTTCCTTTTAATCAACATCTTCCTCTACAAACTGAAACTAAAATAAAATGTTATTAAAGTTAAAATAAAATAAATACAATTATATATTTCTCCTTTTTTCAAAAAGAAAAGAAAATTTCAAGGGATGTTTGATAACCGTACACACAGAGGGTATCTATCAACCCAACGTATACATACAAGCAGTGGTGTAACGTTAGCTGTACTGTCTATGAACATTAGTCAATATGGTCAACATTGTTTGTCCCATCTCCAATCAGCTGTTTTAGCAAAACACCAGTAGCAATGTTAGTGTATGATAACTTCTTCACAATTAACAGAATTGTCAGTTTCATAGCTGAAGCTTTAATTTCATAGCTAAAGTTGCTGAAGTTTACTTCGTTTCTTCACCCTGCTTCAACACACCTGATTTAAAAAATCAGCTCCACATTAAACTCCAACGAAGCCTGATAACAACCCACTGTTTTAAATTAGGTGTGTTGGAGCAGGGCGACATCTAAAACATGGAGGTTAGTGGGGCCCGAGGACTGGATTTTGAGAACCACTGAGCTAACAAAACACGCCGGAAGCCGCCAGAACAGAATTGAAAAGCATTAGCAGGAGGAGTTCAGGAAGTAGACTGGAAATGGTTCAAAAACCTGGGTTTTCCAACGGCATTCTGGCTGCTTGCTGGATAATAAATCCAGTGAGATAGTATTTTAATGTAACGAGAAATCTCGCCAAATTACAACTCGTGAGATCTCATGTGACAAGATCTCGTCACACCCCTACTCAATAGCGATCAATGCATGTTGTCACTGCTAACAGCTGTGCACCTGCTCTTAGCAGCCGCAAACACTGCTGAACAACTGATGAAAGTAGTTTGCTAAGGCACACAGCTGTTAGCAGTGACAACGATGATGATGGAGTGATCTCCGTTAATGCATTAATTTGTACCTCAGTACTTAAAAGCTTTCTTTTGAGAGGCAGGGGTCTATTAGCCTTATTCACCTGGCGGCCAATTTTACACTTGAGGGGTACGGAAGTTAAACAGACACCAATCTCTCCATCATGCTGAAGTTAACTATCAATATTGTTGAAAAATGGGCGTGTAAGGATTACAATATTCCTCGGGCTGTCTTGCTGAAAGGCTACAGTAACTGGTTTGAAGGCTACATAAAGTTTAATTAGGCTAATGGCACCGCTAACTTATCATCAGTCCTGACAGCCATCGGCACGCTAACCACAAAATGGAAATAATAATGTTGAAATAGCATATAGAATGTAGTGTTATGTAATTACACATTCATATGTTCTTATTTCATAGTGACATTAGGTTGATTAGATGACTGTTAGCGCTATTTATCATTGATACATGTGTGGTAAGCTAAGCATAATGTGTTAGCTAATGCATTTCAGTGGACATAGTTATCTTTATTTCACTGTGAAATATGGACCAGGATACCTGTTTATGTTTTTGATTCATTCACGCTGAAATGCCTTATCTTTGGTGAAACAATGGAAGGTCTGTTCACGTTATGACTTTTTCCTCTTTCAGAATCTACATTTCGAGACGCAGCAGTAAGGCATCATTGTCGTCTGGAAAGCGTACCCCTCAAAATCTTTTGAACGTTCTGGGTGAATAAGGCCCATGAAGCTGCATTAAAAGGAACCAGTCAAACAAAACTGACTCAAATTGATCAGTGTTTGCTCTTCTTGCAGTGTGCTATTTCTCTAACAAAATGGTGGAAACATTAAATTGCATGTATCACAGTGTTTTTCAGTATTTTCTCGACGTGCTGATGGAATCACAAACTAGAACACACCTTCACGACACTGGGCCTCAGTATATCTTCCCTAATAAAAACTCCTATTTCTTCATTCTGGTTGGTTTCCAAAGGGAGAGAGTGAAGCTATTTTTGCCTTGTCACATGTTTTCCCCTTGGGCCAAGATTTGAAGCTTGTAACCTATTTAAGGCCAGATCAGATAATATCAACTGTAGAAGAAATATACAGACACAGGAAGATTTCTGTGTGTTGTAAAAGTGTGGTTTAGGAGGAGGGGGTTGTAAGTCTGAACAGGACTTCAAATAAAAGGTAAAAAGTATAGGCTTACAGGGAGCCAAAAAGGCGTGGAACTGGTTTGGTGAGCTGGAGGTGCGTTTATCATCCTCATCTTCACAGACAGGAACACACAAGTACACACTCACTGACAGACAAGTCACAGCTCAGATCACAAATGTGTGTGTACACCCAGGCTAAAAGCTAAAAGCTAAAAGCACACACACACTTCTGCACTGTAAACCCGAATAAGCTAGCAGTACTCATAAAAACTGAGGCAATCAGTTGCCACAGTTCTTTTCAGTTCATGAAGTCAAACATTTGAGTGAATCAGAACTTATATATTTGGAGTTTATGGTAAATGTCATTTTTAAATTTATTAATAATTAAGCCAAGTCAAATATTTTCAGGTTCTTCTACTCAGAATATTTATTCATATAACATTGCAATAACTGAAGTGAACATGAAAACTCAGGATTTTGATGTTTCATAAGCATAACATTTATTAGATTTTTCAGTCAAGCTTTTCATTACACATAAAACAAAAACATAGACTTGCTACAAATCAAAACCAGAGTGCCAGTGGCCCTGTGCTCATCTGGACCTCACACCTGTGATGTGTTGCTATCAACAAAAGGAAGTCATTCAATAGATGAGAAAATCTGAAGTGAAATCTGTTGAGAATTGAGCGAGGAAAAGAGATTC
This sequence comes from Siphamia tubifer, assembly GCA_020466265.1. Classification (NCBI taxonomy): domain Eukaryota; kingdom Metazoa; phylum Chordata; class Actinopteri; order Kurtiformes; family Apogonidae; genus Siphamia; species Siphamia tubifer. The sequence goes on along the minus strand of CM035798.1, from coordinate 52,400,101 downwards.
TAGTGCCAGACTGGAAAAATAAACAAAGTTGTAAACAAATTGTTTACAAAGGTAAATTTTGACAAACAAAGTTATACGTTTTCTGTCTAATGATTTGATTTATCTAATGAATGAATCCAAATTGAAATCTGTTGAGAATTGAGAGAGTAGAAGAGATTTTAGTGAAATGTGGACGACGACGATGGACAAAGCACGAAGGCAACAGTTGATTGCGACTTCGTTCTGATGAGCTAATCATTTACCTCCAAACTTGACCCTTTAACTCCTGAAACTTACGCAATTCCACAGTAAAAAATGTCATTTCATTCCACTGCAACTTTCTCCTCTTACCTCACTGAGTTCTTTGTTCTGATTATGTGAAGTTTCAGCTTTTATTTGTTTTTATCAATTCTCAGTCAAACATTCACACACTTTGTCTTTTTTATTCTCCAGGAATTGCTGACAGGACTTTACAAATGCAGAGGTGTAAAGTAACTCAATAAAAGTACTTCATTACTGTACTTAAGTAGATTTTTTAGGTATCTGTATTTTACTTGAGTATTTATTTTTCTGGGTACTTTTTACTTTTATTCCCTACATTTTTGTATAAATATCTGTACTTAATATTCTTTATATTCTCAGAAAAGACTCATTACTTTTACAAACTAAACAGATGTGACAGTACAATAAATGAGTCACTTCAGGGAGAAAATCATTGGAGGAAAGAAAGTGTGACTTTATATATTTTAGTTATATGACTATTATCTCATAATTTTGACTCTTTATTTGACTTTTTATCTCATAATTTTGACTTTTTATGTTCAAATTATGAATTTTTATCTCATATTTATAACGTTTTGTAATCTCATGACTTTTTATCTCAATTGAGACTTTTTTTCCCCCATTTTTCCTAAAATTCCTGCCCACATCCACAAAACTGAGTAACTGTGATTCCATAGATCACATTATATACACAGTAACTCACTTTTAACAGGTTTATTTTAGATACTTTTGAAACTTTTCAGATTTAATTTTCTTAAGTATTATTGTGTTTATGACAAAAAAGCAGTTTTACTTTTAACTTTTTTACTTTATTACAATTGAGAAGTTGTACTTTTTTTTAAACTTTTACTTAAGGAGTTGAATCAGTACTTCTACTTTTTTTTTCTATTTTTTTCACACGAGTAACTGTACTTCTACTTAAGTGCAGAATGTGAGGACTTTTAATACATCTGTAAAAATGTACAATCCCTACGTTAATATGATGTTTTTTAAATTCTAAATTATTTATTCCAAATAAAGAAAATCTGGGCTGTGAAACATGTGGCCCGTGGTCCAAAACCAGCCGGTCAAAAGGTTCAATCCAGCCCAAAGTAGGAATCTGTGAAATGCAAAAAGTCCACTGAAAATATTAACCCTTTCACCCGTGAGATATTATTTCAATGAAATAACTGATGTAAATTTTGTGTCTGTTTCAGTGTCATAAAAGCTACTGTGAGTTTGTTCTTGTGTTTCTTTTCTTCAGTGGTTGTGTTTTACTGCTTCTTTTAGGCTCGAAACAGGTAGAAAAACAGAAAAAGACAAAGAGAGGAAGTGAAGTTTGACAGGTTTTACACTCAGAATGTGCTTCAATCAGAAGTTTAGGATGTTTAGCCTGAACTGTGACCCTGGAAAACACTCAACAACAACTATTTGAATTCTGTCCCAGTTTTTGTTTTTAGCTCTTTTTTTTTTTTCCTAAATCAGTCTAGGTTCTTTTTGGAACCTGATTGAATTGAATTCATGAATATTTACATGGTCAAAATATAGTAGAAAAAACATAATAAAGGAAATTCAAAACAACACAACAAACAGCAATACATTTTTTTAAAAGAAGTTTTTTTATACTAACTCTGTCTCACAACTTTATGTTTTGCCTTCATTACACATGTGGTGGTGGTGATGGTGGGGGAGGGGTGTACTGAGCATGCTCAGATGTCCAAGGAAAGAACAAGGGTCTATTCTATCAGCACATTTACAAAATGTTCCCATTGAGCAAATGGATGAATGTTTATGAATATTTAAATTACAACTGCACAATATATTGTTTGAGTATTGACATCACAATGTATGTCACATCACAGGACCTGCAATTATTTATTTATTTATTTTGTATTTATTTGTGTATATGTATATATATGCATTATTTAATTTACTTTTACTCATTTATATTTATTTGTTATTTTGAATTACTTTCTTCATTTATTTTTAATACATTTTTCTATTTATTTGTGCTTTTTATAAATTTTTAAATTAATTTTATTATTATTTTATTTATTTTTAATTATTATTTTTATTTACTTATTTCGGCTACACCGAACTGTATGTTCAGTATCGACCATTAATCTGTTTGACCGTTTGCGTCATCACCACACAGCTGTTATTTACTCCTGAGGAGGTTTTTTTTTCATATTGCAATATATATCGCAGTGTTAAAAAAATAACATTGTCATGTCAGTTTTATCTATTATCGTGCAGCCCTAACTTAAATACATAATCATTAATCAGAATGCTCACCACACACATGTAGGGGCTAAAGGGTCAAAGGTCAAGGAATTCAAAGTGATTTGCATTCAGGGGCCACACAGAGACCCATTTGATCTCAGTTAAAAATATAATGATGATAATTATCAGACCTATAAACAACGACTCCCAATCTTTACTCTTTATTTTAGTGTAAAAAAGTGAAATGACATGAAAAGGTTTACATCTACAAACACCAAAACTAATTAATAACCTGAACAAATATGAACATGAAATGTCTTAAGAGATAAATGCGATTTTAATCATCTTAAAATAAAACAAAGCACCAGACCATGAATTACCAAGGTTTTCACTACAGCCGCCCCCTCCCCCACCATATGACACTCGGACTCAAGACAAAAACTTCACACTCATCTGTTCAAAGTTGCTTTTTCTTCATCCCTTTTTTGTTTTCATTTGTTTGTGATACATCTGAGTGACCAAACATTTTATATATATATATATATATATATATATGTGTGTGTGTGTGTGTGTGTGTATTTATTATTAATTATTATATTCTACCTGTTGCTAAATATTTTGTGTCTTTGCAGATCCAGTGTGATCTGTAAGTTGTAATGGATAAGTACATGTAAATGATAAACTGAGGTATTATATGGTGAAAGTTAGAACAGGTAGAAACCAGACTGTTCAGTCCATGAACAGAAACAGAATCCTCCAGAACAACAAGAGAAACTTGGAGCAGCAGACCCCCATCTGCCTTGACCAGTTAGAGAGAGAGAGAGAGAGAGAGAAAGAGCGTGGGGGAGGGAGGAAACTGCTGTACAACTGTTAAAAACTAGAACAGCTGGTACTAGGTAAGAGTGAAAATAACCAGTAATTTTATTCTAAATTCAGTTTAATTCAGAATAGTCCATTCCAAGTGGATTTAGGTGTTTACTGGCCTAGCCTCACTAGACCCCCCCTAACAGCAGCAAATCTAATGAGCTACCAGGGACGATCTAATTATGCTGAATGTAACTTTTGGTTAGCCTACGTGCACTATCCCTTTACATGCCATGTATGGGTCTAGTGGTGCTTCATGGTCAGGGGAGGCGGGGCTAAAAGGTCTTTCAAATCCTGTGTATGCAATAGGACGGTACTACAACCAATCAGCGTAATCTTTAGGATGACGTAGTTAGAGCGCCAGGAAGTTCACAAAGGAGTCCGGAGAAAGTTAGGAATGACTAAACAAAATGGTGGATTATGGAGCTTAATGACTGTTGTCGCTTCTGTAAAAATAATTTAAAGATTGTTGACATTTTCTCACATTCTTCACTCATCTGTGATAAAAGGAAATCTACACCTGTTGTTGTTCTATGGTTGTTTCCAATTGTGTCCCTCCGAATCTTTGGCAGCGTCACTTTATTATGCCCACCCTCTAATAATAATAATAATAATAATAATAATAATAATAATAATAATAATAACAACTTATATGGCGCTTTTTTTTTTTACATTCAAAGACGCTTTACATAACAGACAGACAAACAATGTTTTAAAAATAATTAACACTAAGCAGCAAAAAAACTAAACAAAAAAAGAGTATACAGCCCTCTGACTCAATACTTCACTGTGATTCGTTGGCCAGTTTCAGGGAAATCTAGCCAAACTCCTTTTATCTTGTCTTTTATGTGTGTTTTCGCTGGAAGTTGTCCTTTAACTCTTGTACACAGTGTTGTGTATAATGACAAGAAAGATTATTCTATTCTATTATATATATATATATATATATATATATATATATATATATATATATATATATATATACATGTGTGTGTGTGTGTGTGTGTGTGTGTGTGTGTGTGTGTGTGTGTGTGTGTTTACTATTGTATCTTTAATGGGGATGCAGATCCTGGTTTGGGAGGTTCCTTTTTTGATTAGTTTTCACAATTATATAATACATTTCTACTATAATAGTCTAACATACAAGAGTCAGTAATAAGTGGAAATAAGCACTTAAATGAATCCAATATTTCATTTGTTTTATTCCTGAAGGATGTCACTTATAGACCAGCATTATAGTCTTAGTATTTAACTGTTCTGACCCAGCTAAGGTGGGTCTGTGGTCTGTGACGTCCCTGGTCTGGAATATTCTGCCTTACAGATGTTTGCATATAGATGTCTGCTGTGACTAAGTGTCTGATATGTAGCCATGACATAAGGGGAAGAAAAATGTTGGAAGCTCAGTGCAGATCTGAGTTCAGGCATTAAAGATTCTCACAGATGGGTGTGGTCGAACAACTCTGGAGTCACACCCAACAAATGTGCACCTGGGTACAGACTGTTCAAGAGTGAGCCAGCACCGATCCACACTGACAAACTCCTAACACCAGTGGAACTGAAGAAACCTTTTGTCTTTCATTTACACTTCACAGATATTTGTTTTTAGTCTCCCTCAGTGATTCTTTCCTACCATTTGGGACATTTTTTTTTAAAAATAAAGAAATCCTAACCTTTTTGCTAAAACACACTAAACTTATTGTATCACACAGTTACTTATCATTGGTGCGTGAATTATGAGAACCCTAGTCAATATTTTTTTCCACTTTAGGCCTGAAAAAAACCCCAATGTGATTGAAATCTTTTTAATGAACCCATTTTATTGAGTTACAAATATGTTTACTCAGCTGGAAAACATGTTTAAGCTTTGAAGCAAAGAAACGCAATATCAGAAGACTATGAAATAAAACATTTTTAATGCAGAGACTGTTAATTATAGTCTAATAACAAGTAATTGATTTAGTGCAGATCAGGTATTAGGAACAGACCAGTTACAGCAATGATATGAACTGACTGATATAGAACTAAATCAACTAATAAACAAGAGAACAGCTGGATAATAAATGTCCACTGGAGTGACCAGTATGTGTCAAAGGGTTAAAGAATTTGAAGTAGTTTAAAATGCTCGGTTATGTTAGTATTTCAGATTTTTCTGTACAAACGCCTGCATTTATAGATGTGTTTTCTTACACTGTGAGTGCGTCAGTTATGAAGGAACAGGCATTTGTCGTCACGGTAAAGGAAGCTATTGTTAGGACAGGTTCATAAACTTGTTTGCACACTTGTTCAACTGAAAAAAAAAAGTTTAACCCTCTGTTTGCAATACATTAGTCACAAGAAAAAGACCACGCTCTGAGTTTCCTCATATGTGCAGAACGGATACAGTCCCACTCAGTGCTTTAGGACAGGATATTTCAAATACTTGTCAAATAAATGAATTCACTACTGAGTAAATCCACCTTGTTTGAACACGTATCTGTTATAACAGCGTGTACTGGTAAAGAAAACAGTAAGCGATGGAGTCTGTGCACTCAGCTCTGAGGAACCGTTCGTTTGTTTTTCAAAATAAAACCAAAAAATAAGACAACGAAAAAATAACAAGTCGTTTCTTTATTATTTACGGTGGCTCATTGCATTCAAACGATAATAAAAGAATAAACTGGTTATCTAATTATGAGATGATTATGAGATGACCAGTTGATTAAAAAAAAATATATATATTGTGTGAATGTAATGAGCCACCGTGATTATTTGTTTCCAAAGCCAAAACAAAAAATGGAGAGTGGTGAGTTTCTTTGGTTTTCCTTTTTGTGTTTAAATGAATAATAGAAAAAAGACGGATAACGACTGTTTATCCAATTTTGACCTCAAGCAAGTTGAGTAAACCGGAAATGAGCATGGCCCGGAGTGACAATGTAAACCGACGTCCTATTTGCGGAAACCAAGAGGGTCGCCCTAAGACCTGAAGATATGACCAGATATGAGCTTGAGTTTCCGCCCTTACCAAGAGGCTCATGGGACCTGAGATCGGAAAATTACTGAATGGTATTCAATGGGAAATTCTGGTTTGTCATGTGCCCTGAATCACTCACATGTTGTACCTCATAATAAATTATTATTGATGTGTGTTTCAACTGCTTCTGTTAACCAACGGCTGATTCATTTGCGAGTAAAACACGATAATAATTTGGACTACACGTCTGGCGCACACGTGACGTCACCACATATTCCACACCACAGTTGAGCGGAGTGTAACGTCACAAATGCGACACATTGTAGTCTCTTTCTAAGTCCACAATAAAACCTAACGTCACGTTTGCTTCCAATTGAAAACGGGTGGTCTTCCTATGACACATCAAATAATTCTTATTAACCGCTATCATATGTGAATTTCAGAGCACTTGTCAAACGGGATTAGAATTTAGCTTGACTCGCTCCATTCACCGCCATTCAACTGTTTTGCGAACAAAGCACCCATGGACCGGAAGTAGAAGGGCGTGACTTAGCCCCTCCATAGGGAGCCTAAGTCTCCGCCTTTTCCGGTCGGTCCACTGGGCCTAAGTTCGGAAAAATTTAACATGAGAGTGGATGAGGAGAAAATCATTATTTTCTGGTCCACTTTACTTTATGCCCTGAATCATACATTTACTGTACTTCAATTAAAATCATAACCAATAATGTGCGTTTGGAGTTTCTATTTCCGGGCAATGGGGCCTAAGTGCCATAAAAAAATGAACGCGAGTCAATGGAGGGATAAAAGTAATTTTCTGGTCCCGTTTGAAATGTGCTACGGTTTTCACATATGATGTCTGTGAATTTTCACACTGAGAAAGCACTCACTTTGGACAGGCATCCAAAGTTACGTTAGGTTTTATGTCAGAGTAAGTAATGGACTACAACGTTCGTCTCACAAATATGACGTCACCACCAAGCTCCACCATCAAACTCTTTGAAAATGGCTGTGACTTTGGCGAGCTTCACCTCCTTCTTTCAGGACGAAGGCAAGAGCATCAAACGTGGAGAAAACCACTTTAAATCGGGGCATGTGGAAAGTGGCAGCTACTCCGGGAGAGAGATAGTTGGTCGAGTGAGAGCCAGCATGCGGGACAAGCTCTCGTCAGGCGGGAAGCGGTAGAGGGAACATGTGGAAATGGTGTTGTGATTACACCGGAGCACAAAGCACACAGGCATTTTCAAATGAAAAATAGAAAAGGTGGTATACGGTTTAGAAAAGTTTGCAGGGAAAGATTCTGCTGTGACGTCAGCTATGCGACATCTGATATGTAGTCCAAACAGAGTCCAAATAATTACATATTTTTACACGCTAATAAATCACAAAACACATATCAAAGAAACTCCAAATGCACATCATTTTAATTGAAGTACAGCAAATGTGTGATTCGGGGCATAAAGTAAAGTGGAGCAGAAAATAATTATTTTCTCCTCATCCACTCTCATGTTAAAATTTTCCGAACTTAGGCCCAGTGGACCGACCGGAAAGGGCGGAGACTTAGGCTCCCTATAAGGAAATAACTTTGTCACTGCGGGTCAAAGGTAATTTCCGGTTTACTCAAAACTTGCTTCAGGTCGAAGTTGGATAAAACGGAAAACGGCTGTTATCCCCCCCAATTATTTATTTAAACACAAAAAGGAAAACTGAAAAACTGCATCGTTATCCATTTTTTCAGTTTGGTTTCGGAAACAAATCACGAAACGACTTGTTTTTTTCGTTGTCTTATTTTGAAAAACGAATGATACATCGATTGATATAAAGCCATTGATGGACAAGGCGTGTCGTTAATTAACATACAATGATGCTTGAGCTTGAAGGATTAGCAGTGAAACCCTCTAGGCCATTGTTACATGTCACTACATTATCAACTGAAAGGAGACATGTTGAAACCTCTTGGGTCGTCTCTGGTATCACTGTAAAATAAGTAATTATTGTAGTTAAATATAATTAATATACATCATTGGCTTAGAGCATTTAGATTGGATTATGAAGAATAAATGAATGTGGTTGGTTTAAGGTAATAAAAAAAATAATCTACCATTTCAGGTAAACGGACAAAAGTTGAATAAAAATATTTAAAAAGCGTAATTAATAGAAAAATATAAGGCTGTATTTAATATGACTTGTATTAGAATATTTGTAACTGAACTTTTTAGTACTTTAATTATATGTATTATATTATATATTATGTGTAATATATAATATGTTTTTGCAATAAGAAATAAGACAAATCAGGTAAAATGTGTGTAAAACATGATTTTCATGTAAAAACAGAAATACAGAGGATAATAAGAGAGAGACAATAAGAGAACCATCATCACTTATAATCTTCGTTCTCAAGATAATTTCTTACCGTCTGTCTCTAAAGTTAGAAGTGAATGAGGGAAAAAGGCCTTTCAGTTCGCTCCTCTATTCACCTGGAATAAACTGCAAAAAACATTCAAACTTAGACAGCTGGTTTCATTGGACACATTTAAGAGGATGGTATCTGACTTCAGAGAGGTCTGGTTGCAGATGTTTTATGATGTGCAGGTACTTTAAACACAAAGTGTTAACACTTTGTTATTAATGTACTTGCATATCTCCTTTTTTTTTTTTTTTTTTTAGCAAAGGTTTGGCTTGATGCTCCTTGTTATAATGATGGTTCGTTTTGTTTTATGAATGAATGTCTGTAACTATTGTATTGCTGCCCATCTTGGCGAGGACACTCTTGGAAAACAGATTTTTAATCTCAATGAGGTTATCCTGGTAAAATAATAAAAAAAAAAAGACATGATAAGACTGTCTCCCCAGGGACAAGTCCTGCCCCCCCTGAGAAATGCTTTGTCCATCCAAAGAAAACTGACCAGAAAAAAGGCCACGATTTATGATCTGTTTGTGTCTTGTACTGATAGAATAAATGCTGGTGGTGATTTAAAAAAGCATATAGCTTTAATTTAATTTTTTCTTTTCATGTTTTTCCCTCCTTAATCTTAAGGGGCAGAACAATCGTCAAAACTGCTTTACAATTGGTTCGTTTGAACAGGAGGCGTGTCAGTCCTTCATTCAACTAACAAGTTCAACACTACATTTCTGTTCTCGCTCTCTAGTAATCATATGTTGTATACCTTTGACTTTATTGATAAATGGTAAATGGACTGCACTTATATAGTGCTTTTCCACCTTCATGGTGCTCAAAGTGTTTAATTAGCCTCACATAATACATCCCTCACATATAAATATATTAACTTTATTAAAATTGTTATATAAAAGTTAGATTTCATCGTTCTGAAATTGAAGAATTAAATATCACAAAATACATGATAATCATCAGATAGTTGTGAAGAATACAAAGCCAACTTTACTGGTTAATATAAAACAACCTTTATTAAAATGCTATACATTACATTTGTGTGGACAACATATGATTATTACAAAAGTAAAAACATGGCTGGTTGTCAGTCCAGACTTTTAGCACAGTGATAAAATATCAGTGGTTAATGAGCAGAAGGCCCAAACATATTCAAAATAGTTCATTTCTATATGTTATCTGTTTATTATCTCATCTGTTAGTATGCTATGAAAACAGGCAAATATAAAACGAACCGATGCTAAAATACAGTGAAATGTAGATCGAAGAGTAATGGAGGTTCAGAGTCCAAATACATCTGTGCCATCATAACAGAATAACACTGGCTACTGCACTTGGAATTCCACTAATGTCACATCGATGACATGTGAAAGAAGAAACAAAAAAGGGTTCTGAAAACTACACAACTAAAAATACCACAGTGAACAAAAATCATTAGCAAATACTAGACACACACACACACACACACACACACACATATAGTTACAATGACAGACTGAGGCGATGTGAGGACAAGCAGTGCAAACTTTTATCTTCATCCTAAATTCACTGAACATGTTACTTCTAACAGAATTCAAAATACCATGGATGCATTATGCAGTTATCACATGCTATGAAGAAGAGTTGGAGAAACTCTTTTAGTCAAGAGTGTGCTATGAGTAGACTGGCAGTGCAGTCAACTTTTACAACTCGAAGGAGGGGGGAAATAATGTATATGTTGAGAAAAAAATACAAATTATCAGAAGAACGTCACAAGATTATTTATTTTAGAAAAGTTAAAATATTAAAGAGAAAAAATAGCCACATTATTACAGTTAAAGAAGTGATATTTATGTTTTTTTTTTAAAAATATTGAATTATGTACTTTCAAACATTTCTCTGTGGTCTATATAAACTGTAAATTATTTGAATTCTTCTTTTATTCAACTCCACAGGTCTATCTTCAACACTATTTCTGAATAATGACCCCAGAAAAGTGGTTTTGAGCGCTGGCCTTTTACATCTAAATGAGCCACTTCAGGTCCCGCCCCCCTCCAGGTTGTTGGCTGTGCTGCTCTGACCCGGTCAACCAACAACTGAACGTTTTATGAACATGGATTGAAATTTGGTTTTTACTTCAACGGCTGCTGCTGATAAACAATTCTGTTGTACCCTGAGAAATGTTCGTCAGAAGAGTTGACCTTACATGTGCAAATGTGGCAATGTAACTAGTTATAGACGTCACAAATTCAGCAGGAATTTAAAGTGATTGGAGAAATCCATTAGATTTTTTGCCAAAATTAAACTACAGGTGGCTTTGCAGCACCTGGAGGGTTTAAATTCTATCTGTATGAAATATTAGTATCCAAATACACAAATAACTGAATCAAAGGCTATTAAAAAAAAGTGGGTTTAGCTAAATAGGACCCCCCTTTTTTTTTTAAGAAAAAACAAAACCAAAACTTTTAATTTTCCAAGTTGCCAAAATTACCATTAGAACCAACAGTAGGACAGGATTAATTTCTAAGCCCATAGACTTAAAATTCTAATACATTTTACTCATAAAATGTACCCCCCTCCCCGAAGTATTAAATTTTTTCTCATGACATTATTTTCAAAATATATTCTTAAAATATTGATATTGTTCTCATCAGTGTAGTCTCAGCTTGTTCATAACATAGTGAACATTGAGTCGAATTTGCAGAAAAAAAGCAAAAGGGAAAATGCAATGTATGATTATCTGTACCCGTGTAGCATAATGAGTTTAATATAGTCTTCATATTATCAAAACATACAAACTATTTATTCTTAAAATTATTGCGTCAAAAAGAAAGACAAAAAGTCAGTGCAGGTTTAAAGTAAAACTGAAGTTACTCGTGAACACATTAATAGTGGTTTGGAATGAACATCACTGAATGCATAATCTCATGTTATGCAGAAACTTTAATTACATCAAAACCTACAGTCAGAATACGATACTATTGATACGTTTCCACTGTGTGAAACTGGCTCGGCTTAACTCGACACAGACACCTGGTACCATTCCTCAAGACCATTTCCTTTACAGAACGCTACCGGCTTTTGAGTACCTGGTTGTCATAGCGACACAGTGTAGAAAGTCTGTGTCGGCTGCTCAGAGTTGCTAATAAACTTGCTCGTTGCCTGTCGTTCCATCAAGTTCTTACTGAAATTTTTTCCACCGGCCACCAAGCATCCTCGCAATCGTTTATTTGCCATCTCAGTAAAAGGTAGTTTTGAGGAAAACATCACAGTGACTTTGAATTAATTTCCCAGTACATAAATATTTGAAATATTACTTAATTTTGATAACAAAAGGGGAAATTTGAAACTATCGCAGCTTTCACTTCCGCCTGCAACAAAAGCCTAAAAAGTACAGCAACTTTCATAGCAATTTTTCATAAAAGCTCATGCAACATCAGACGTTTTAGGATGCAAAAATCTCAAGAAAGGCCTTGTGAAACCCTGGAGGGACTGATTAACCTACTGCTATATTTTCTGTAAATGTCCACATCTGTTTTTTTTTTTTTAATAATGGAAGGTCACTGGACATTGATAATGCAATGATGGAGAAACTGTTCTGACCAATCAGTGTCTGCAGTGTTCACACATCATGTTTAACTATCTCTTGTAACCTGGGTGAAGTAGAGACAACAAATCTAGTACCGGGTACGAAACTTTTACAAAATGGAAATGCAAAAAAAAATTGAGTCAAATTGAGCCAGTATGACATAGAGGAAATGTGGAATAAGATTAGGATGTAGAAGACTTCAGTCATCATTTCAGTACTAAAACTTTGTTCATTGGAGCCAGTGTGAAACCTGTGTTCATTTAAGCTCAATGCTCGCCCTGAACCAGTGGGAGCCCTGAGATGGTGTAACGGTGGAAGAACCCATGGACAAGCTGCTTATTAGCATAACGTTTACAAGAAAAAAAAAAAAAAAATATTGCATACAATCAATAAACTTGTGGGTTTTTAATTTTTGGCACAAGCCACAGAGGGTAGTTGGCTGCAGTGCGTCTACCTTCAGTACTGGCCCCTGACCAAAGTTCTGGCAAGACATTATTTATTTATTTTTTGCACAAATTCAATGTTGAGCAAAAGCCAATAGGTAAAAGAAGGCAAACACCAACTGTGCATAAAACTTGCATTGATCACCTGCTAAGTATAACAGCATGAAGAATAACTCAAGTTGTGTTTGAGGATATTCGATCTGAAACATTGCAAAATGTAGAATCCCGTCCTGAATGAGCCCAAACTGTCTTACTGAAAGAGGTGAATCTGTTACGCCTCCACATCAACCAGCTCCGGGGGCATTGGCGACTTTGGATGTTTGCTTTCAAAGTGCTGCTTAAAAGTCTTCGGGTCTGGCATTTGCGTCTGACAAAGTGCAGGAAAGAATAACAGGAAAATTAGAAATATATACATACACATACGCAGTCAGATAGTAAATTACACTCTATCCTGAGTCGACAAATGGAGCCACATGTGGAAAATCACCGTCACCTTTTACAACTATTTGGTCATTCACAGCCAGTCATCCTAGAAGGTGCATTGACCACAATGAGCAAAGTCAACTTGTACTTCTATAAAGTGTCTTTTTTTGGTCCTGCTTAAAGAAGTAGGAAAATGAGGCAGGAAACCAGGAGCCTCAAGCTGTAGTTTTTTTTTTTTAAGGAACAACGGTTTTATACACGACAATTATGAAGACACCCGTCATATAAATACTGCAGGATTAGTCAAATAAAAGTAATGTCAAAATAATCTTTGCATTTACAGTTTGTTGCAAAACTATAATTACAATGTTATCTCCTCATATCTGCCTAAACCATTCTTTAAAAAACTGTTTAACATCAGAACTATTAACTAGATTCTGTAGGAAAGAATGTGAAGAATGAGGGGAACAAGGTCTGACTATTTTCATACCTGTGCACCCGACTGACCACTGAATGAAGGCTTTCTTTTGTACTAATCTTACTATCAGGGCTATGAAAGTAAACCACCTGCTAGAACTATACAATACTGTAATTCACAACCAGTTTCCTGTTTATCAGGAACCTGAAAGATAATCTCATTAAAGCATGACATGGATTTTTTTTGCAGTGCATTATATTTTACAAAATATGCTGATGGCTCGAGTGGTGGAAGTCATGTGGCTCCATCAAAATGGCGTAGTTACTATTACAATCCACTGTTGATTGTTAAACAGTGAGAACAGGAAATATATCATGGATTTTCCCATTTCTACCGAAGCACATACCCGACACACAGTGCATGTGTATACTAAAGCAGCCTTAGCTGCTGCTTTCTGGTCATGGCCTTTGCTCTTCTTGATCTCTGCCTGCTTTTTGGCATTCTTCTGCTGGGACTGGAACTTCTGGTGCCCACGGGCCATATCTGATCCTAGACCTGAAGAAATCATACATAACACCTTGAGGAAGGTGATCACACACTGACCAATAGAAACTCGAAGAAACTCCAGCACGTTCACAGTGGCATGTAAAGAAAAGATCGACTAATAACAAAGGGACTAAATGCACTCTAAAAGCCGTTTCCACTAATCAGCAAAAGTCACAATATTCAAAGCAGCAGTGGAGTGAACGATATTGTAAAAATGGGTTAATTTTTGCTTTTTGGGTTACGACGATTTAGCAATTAACTTCGTAGTTTCCACCGAAGATATTCAGACAGCCGATGTTCAAAGCTATTATGGACACAGTTGTAGAACTAGGGCAGTACAGCCACTTTCAGCAATATCAACAAATCATTAATAGTATGTTATTTAAGATTACCTGTCATTCTCAAAAGAAAATAAAAAGACTCGTAAAAACATCTACGAGTAGTGATGTTGTGTTGTGCATCATACATCACTGACACTGCTCCCACAGCCAGGCAAACGTTACTCGAAAAGGCTTTAGCACTCGCTTCAGGTTTTAGAGACAAGAGCGACGGTCAAGTAAACAAAAAGAACAAACCGTCTTAATAACACAAAGCTCACACAATTTGGTACTTACACATCACACAGCGACGTTTGATTTGCAACTAAATATCACAGAAGCCTTCTGCTAGCTAACATGTTGCTAACTCTGTACAAGCTAACTAGAACATGTTAGCCAGAGGCGAATACATATATTTATATTTTGTTATTATACTAAGTACTATAAAATACACAAAGGGGCTGTAAAAGTCTTACCAGTACACGTGGTTGTATTAAGGATACGCTCAAAGTAAATATTCAATAACGCTTAGCTATAATGCTAACGCTAACTGTGATTCCGCTGCTTCAAATAGTTTGTCCTGACTGCTGTACTGCGCATGCCCGTGATAACAATGCAGCGTTCGCTTGTTGGCAGTAATCTTGAAACCAAAACGGTTTTTCCTTTTCAAAGTGCAGGGGACATAAACTTAAACATATTCCAAGTCACAGTATATTTCAGAATATAGTAGGGGAGGTGAAAGAAGATGGTAATAATTTGTGAAGTGGTTTTTGTTGAAAACACTCATTTAACGAATCTTCCCATTTTTAGCAACACTTAAAGGCATCATGAATTTCATCTGGTTTTGTAGAAGAAAAGGCACAAGTATGTTTTTTTTTAATAAACTCCCAAGGATAAATGCAGTTTTTTAAAATGTTTTTATTGGGCTTTATAAATATATACAATGAAATATAAAACACTGTGAAACAATAATAACAAAGTAAACAACATAACTGGTTTACTAACAAACCCCAACCCGTATCCCAATTCCCCAGCCCCCATGAAAAGCTTGATATTCATTCATAGAGTATAAAGAGGCAGAATGTTGAGTTATGTTTGTATTTGCTAAGTAACATATAAAGGGTTGACAAATGTTCTCAAAATGTTGGAGTTTGTCTTTTAAAATGTATTTTATTCTTTCCAGATGGAGTGTGTTCGTTATAGCTTCAAACCAAATCTTAGATGTTGGTGCATTTACACTTTTCCATAGTGTTAGGCTTTTTTGCAATTATAAGACCTTATGAAATAAAACAATGATGTGCTTTACTTAATTTCTTGAAAATTTCCGATACTCCTAAAATAATAAGTAGAGGGTCTGGCTTGATCATAATCCTCAAGTCCTCAGACATTATGTTAAAAACATCTGTCCAGAAGGAGTAAATCTTGGGACACAGTGCATAACTATGAAAATGGGTTGTGCATTTGTCACACAACAGTGATATTTCTGTATATATATATTTTGTAAATTTTCCTTAGATAAGTGGAGCATGTGTATAATTTCTAATTGAAAAAGACAGTGTGTTGCACTCTGTGAACAAGTGATAATATTTTCAAGGGCCTTGTCCCATAAATCATTAGTTATTGATTGACCAAATTATTTTTTCCCATTTGCAATTATGTGTGTGGGCAAGAGTATTGTAAATGCATGTTATCAACTTTGGTTCACTTTAAGCAGTTATCTCCAAAGATAAATACAGTTGATTTTGATGAAATACACGCGAGTCAGTTTTCCTATAAAAGAAAATAATATGCATATTAAAAAAGCACTCTATAAACTATCAAATGTATCCAAAAGGTCATGCTATCAATAGCATAGCCTTGAATAATTTGGTGTAGAATTAAAATTCAACCACAAGGTGTCACAGTTCAACAACAATGAAGCCATATATTGTCTTCCTGCTGTATATAATAAAGAACAACAAATGCATTGTCTCTGAAACAGTAATACCAACTAAAACATAGAACCAATAAAGCATCACTCATTTGGAAATTTCACTTTGAATTAAGGTGTGCACATACTACTTTCCTTCACATGTGGCAGTGTATAGGTGCTTATTGACAACTTTCACTTCATCTCATTAACATAAGAGAACACTTTACCACCAGAGATAAAGATCATTTTTGACTGTGGGAGTGAAACACTGAAACTGAATGTTAATGGTGGAAGTCGTGCCCACCTTTGCATAAGTTACGCCCTTCTCCTCCCAATTTGCCAATAGGAAAACGACTATGTTGAGACTTGTAACCAATCAGCAACTCACCTCACATTTCCTTGTTTACGGTCCCATTTCAGCAACTGTTGTAGTCATCTATTATTATTAAAGGTAGGTGCTCTAAGCAGCATGCAGTGTAGGATTTATTCAGTCAGTTTCAGTCAAAGTCAGTTTGATGTTGAGGACAGGAGAACATCTTCAGGTGCACATGGGATACCTTCACTTACTGGTTTAATTGGAACGTCAGTGGTTTCTCAGACTCCCACAAAAGCTCACCTGCACTAACTAGAAAGTCCAGTTTATCAAGCAACTCCCAGCAAACACCAGAGAGTCCTGAATGCAACATGGATATGGACAGGTAAGAAAACAATCAAGGATGCATGTCAATTCCTTTCTGCCACTAAAATTATATCGAATTTGATTTGACTCATTTTGTAAACATACTATTTTGTACATTTAATCCCATTATTCTATCCAGACAAATAGATATGCATTTACAAATAATAATGATATTGTCAAGAATATTAACTTCATATAATCATATAACAAAGATCTATCATATTGTTCTGATAGAGGAAATTAAATACCCCATTATGTTTGAATTGATATGACTGTGGATGTTATTTTATTATGGGTAAACCTGTATGTGCTGAGTTGTAGTGATACATTGACATTTTATGGTTGTATTATATACATATTTGGCCACCTTTTTCGATGCAAATTAACCATCTTGCTATCTAAACAGTATATATTTCAGTTATTGGTCATGTGATTTAGAAGCAGTTCTTTCTCTACAGTTCATGGCGGTACACAGTGAGTCATATATTGGGCAAGTAAATGGCTTGTGAGAAAGTGCCTGGGGCAGACTCAGTGGCTTGGCAGGCAGCTTTTTTTAATGACAGATTAGATTTGCTGTAACAACATGGCTCATTGTGTTTTGTCTTTTGTCCTGGCTTTAAAGCAAACGTCTGGTGGTAGTGGTCCCGAACGAAGCATCTGCACCACCCCGCAGAGTGTTCAGCAGTGAGGATGAAGCATGGAGGAGTTACCTGGAGAATCCACTGACAGCCGCAACCAAGGCCATGATGAGCATCAATGGGGACGAGGACAGTGCAGCGGCTCTGGGGCTGCTCTACGACTACTACAAGGTGATATTAAAATGATGTCTTTTAATCTGACATGTTAAAAACTAGATTTTCAGCACTGAGCTTCAACATTTCTGAATTATTGCATTTGCATAAACACTGTTTGAGCAGTTTACCCTCAGGGATCAGCCTCACAAAGCAGTTTCAGACTGGTTCATATTGTCAGACCGGTCTCAATTTTGCGGTTTGATGAGTCTGATGCCAGTTTGACTGTTTCATAAAACTCAAGTCTGGTTAAAAGATGTCAACTGGCCCTGAGGCTAATATAAATAAAACATTTTAATTTTTTTGGTGTGGAATGAGAAGCCAGCTGAAGTGACTGTCAGTTTTTGAACCAACATGGCTTGGGTTTACGGAACATCCAAACAAGGTTCTGAGCCAGAACAGAGCTTTTCAACATGTCCAATTTTCATGGAATGATTTACAGAAAAAAACCTCAAACTGCCAGAACTTGTCATATTAGAGTTATTTAAAGGGATTATCTGGAGTAAAAACAAGTTTAGCTAATTTTTTAGATGATTGGGAGTACATATATATAGTTGACATCAAAATCACATCATTTGGATGAACATTGAGAAACTTCGATTTTGCCATTTTGAGCCAAACTGTGTTAACATGGAAGTGATGAGGGCGTGTCTTTTTTGCCGACATTAAACTATTTTCAGACTAACTCTTCTAAAGTTCTAAACATCATCACACTTATGTGGTAGTAAGTAGAGGGTTCGTAAAGGCGAACCCAAGGGTCCTGAGGTCTTCATGTCATTGGATAGAGTGTCCAGAGTTACTGATCTTAAGCCATGTACCTCTGTATTTATAAGACATCTTTAGGAGGAAGCCTGAAATAGTCGATTGCTGAGTGCAGAGTTAGACGCTCTGGAAATTCACAATTTTGTTGCATTCATTTTTGAAAACAACAACCTGTTAGTAGACTAAGCTTTGCTGTTGCATACAGCTTCATTTCAATTTGTAATGAAATACTGGACTATGTTTTGTTTTTTGTTTTTGTAAAGAATGCAATGAAGTCATGAATTTCCAGAGCGTCAAACTCTGCACTCAGCAATCAACTATTTCCTCCTAAGACATCTTATGAATACAGAGGTACATGGCTTGAGATAAGAAACTGTAGACACTCTATCCAATGACATGAAGACCTCAGGACACTTGGGTTTTCTTTTAGGGACCCTCTATTTACTACCATGCAAGTGTGTTGTTTACAACTTTAGACGAGGTCTAAAAATTGTGCTTTGTGTCGGCGAAAAAGACATGCCCTAATCACTTCCATGTTAACACAGTTTGGCTCAAAACAGAAAAATCAAAATTTCTCAATTTTCATCCAAATGGAGTGATTTTCATGTCAACTATATGTGTGTACTCCCAATCATCTAAAACAGGGGTCTCCAACCTATTCCACAAAGGGCCGGTGTGGCGGCAGGTTTTTGTTAAAACCAAGCAGCAACACACCAGACTTCAATCAATGAATCAACTGATCTCAGTCTGCAGAGAGTCAATTGGTCAAACTGTGAACTCTTGGTTGGTTGGAACAAAAACCTGCAGCCACACCGGCCCTTTGTGGAATAGGTTGGAGACCCCTGATCTAAAAAAATGAACTAAACTTACTTTTACTCCAGATAATCCCTTTAGATATCTATAATGTGCCAAGTTCTGGCAGTTTGAGGTTTATTTCTGTAAATCATTCTATGAAATTTGGAAACGTTGAAACACAGGTAAGATTGTGTAAGAACTTTTGTAAAAAGTTCTAAATATTTCCCTTTAATTCTGTTAGGTTCCCAGAGAGAAGAGATGTATTTCTGGTGGTGTCAAAGGCCCAGATCCCCCTGCTCTCACCTCTAATAACTGTGGAAGTTTAGACATGCTGGACCTTCAGGCTCTTGGATCCATGCCTGTCAACCTCTCCCTCCACAACAGTATGTCTGCAGAACATCACAGCGCCAAATACGGATCCATCAACCTCATAGGAGATGCCAAAGGAGGTGGAGGATCTGTGGTCAAGTCTGAGGGTCACATGTCTCTGCCGGCTTCTTGCTCTGGAGGTTCCTATCCAGAAGAACCCAAAGAGTCTCTGAGGATGGTTTATGAGCCCAACCGCTATGATTTGTTCCTAGGTGGGTGTATGAAAGACGAACAGAGGAGTACGCCAGACAGCACCTACGAGGATGTGGAAGAAGAGGTGAGACCTGTTATCCCAGCTGAGTCAGGTGGAGACTGAGGAGACAAAGAGGCTGATAGTTGTCTTGTGTAAAGTTGTTTGGGTAAAATAGTCTATTCTACAAATAACAGGAAACATTTCTCCCACATTTCAGATGATTGGAAACCAAAGTAAACCACATAAAAAGCGAAATGTTCAGTTTATATATATATATATGTGTCTGTGTGTGTTGTTATAAATATTTAGCCTAGCCGTGCTACCTCCATTCATTCCATGTATGGGTCTAGTGGTGCTTCATAGTCAGGGGAGGCGGAGCTAAAAGTTTGTCTTTCAAATCCCTCTGTATGCAATAGGATGGTACTACAACCAATCACTGTAATGTTTAAGATGACATAGTTAGAGCGCTGGACAGTTCACGGAGGAGTCTAGAGAAAGTTAGGAATGACTAAACAAAATGGTGGAGTTGAACAACTCTTGTCACTTCTGTAAAAATAATTTCAAGATTGTTGCCGTTTTCTCACATTCTTCACTCATCTTTGATAAAAGGAAATCGCCACCA
Source organism: Siphamia tubifer (assembly GCA_020466265.1). Taxonomy (NCBI): domain Eukaryota; kingdom Metazoa; phylum Chordata; class Actinopteri; order Kurtiformes; family Apogonidae; genus Siphamia; species Siphamia tubifer. The sequence continues at coordinate 52,379,576 of CM035798.1, read as the reverse complement.
GTTGTTGTTGTTCTTCTATGGTTGTTTCCGGTTGTTTCTCTCTGAATCGTTGCAGCATCACTTTGTTACACCCGCCCTCTGACTATACTTCATCGTGATTGGTCGGCCAGTTTTAAGGAAATCTAGACAAAAGTCACATTGAGCGTAACTAGACTACTACGGTAGCACATTAGATTTGCTGCCACTAGGTGCTTCTAGCGTGAATATGCTACTAAATATTCATAATAATTCTGAACATGCAGTGGAGGAAAACAGAGCAGTGAGTGTGACCAAAAATAGATGGTTTGTTTTTCTGTTTGTTTGTTTGTCAGCAAGATAACTCAAGAAGTTATGGACGGATTTTGATTAAACTTTCACAGATAATTGATAATGATAAAAATTGATAAAGGAAGAAACCATTAAATTTTGAGCTATAAAGGTCAAAGTCACTGTGAAGGGCAACAGCTAAAACACATAAGTGGTGATATCTCAGAATCCAGATCAGATAGAATCAGGTGTTTTTTTACATTCACTTCATTTTACAGTTGAACATCAGATGAGATAACACTGACTGGCTCAATGATGTCATGTTTTGACGTCATTTGACGTCAAGTGAATGGTATATTAGCAAAATTTATGACCTTTACTTCAAAGCAGGGTGATTTACATATTTTGTTAAATCCGACAATATCTTGTGCTTCATATTTAACATTAGATCTAACATGTAAAGTTTGCTCGTTGTGTGACGTCACATCACGTCAGTGTGACATCATATGTGGTCGAACATTAAAATGACCATATCTCCAAAACAGGGGCCGAGGAGTTCTTAGAATTTTTAAAAACCCTCTAAGGGATTGCTAATGACCGATAAAATAAATCATTAGCGGAAACAGAACCCTAGTTCACAAATAAGTTATGAGCATCCAGATCCAAACCTTGGCTTCGTGGAGGTCTGTGCTCTAGTTACTGTGTTTTTCCTTTATGCTTTTTTTACTTTCTCTTTACCACGTTTTGACCATGTAATTGTTTTCTGGAGTACAAAACAGGTGCCAGAAAGCAGCCGAAGTGATTTTTTTTTTAAAAGATCCCCAAACAACATGTACTGGTCCAAAATTCAAATACTTGTTCCAGTTCATGTTCATCATCCTAACTCTCTTATTGATCCTGAGTGCCTTCAATTTCAACTCTCTTTGTCTGTTCTGTTACTCACTCTTTTTTTAGCCTAAAACACACAGTAAAACACAAAAAATGAAAACAAAGGAACACAAAAATATACTCAGCACAAGATTTTTATATTACCCCCCCCCAATTCTTTCACTTTGTTATTGGTTTCTTCATGTTTATGTCTTATATCTTTTTCAGATCTTCAACAGAAGTCCATGCTCTGGAGGTGGTCCATTAAATTTCAATGTACCAGAGTAAGTTAAAATTCAGATAGGAATGTACTTCCAGTGCACATGATTGAAAAATCTTCCTCTGTAGCAACTCATAAAGATCCTCAACAATAGGTTTCATTAGTAACTATCGTCACTTTAATTCTACCGTAAATACATTTAAATAAACTGTTACAGCTGCTCATGTTGCTGCGTATGCACCACTAGTGTACTGTACACATTCTGATTTTTATTTATTTATTTTATACTAGTTTTTCATTTATCTTTTATATATTTTCTTTCATGTTTTAGCTTATTTCATGCTGCAACCACAGAGACCTAAGTAACTATATTTTGTTCCATCGTGTCTATTAATTGAATGACAATAAAGCTGTGTCTGAGTTGTTGCTCCTCAAGTTTTTGTGTTATACCAAACAGACATAGCAGCTTAAATAATTCAATAGTAATTTTAAGATAAGATAAAATAAGATACTCCTTTATTAGACCCACTATAGAAAGTTCAAGGTTTACATCAGCAGGATTATAATACAGCACACAAGAGTAATCACTTCTATAAATAATTCTACATACAATACAGATTAAACCCTTTTTAACCATGAACTTAAACCCTTCAGAGTCCGAGTGTATTTTAATCCTTTGATTCATACTGGTCACTCCATTGGACAGTTCTTCTCTTGTATATTCATGGGTTTTGTTGTTTTATTTCCATATCAGTCACTTCATGTCATTACTGTAACTGGTCCGTTTTTCATACCTGATCTTCATTACCCGTTTTATCAGTTGCTTGTTATTAGACTGTAATTAACAGTCTCTTCTTAAACTGAAACTACATTAAAAAGGTTTTATTTCATAGTGTTCTGATATTGTGTTTTAAATACACGTTTCTTTGGTTCGACGCTTAAACACATGTTTCCAGCTGAGTGGACATTTTTGTAACTCTATAAAAAATAGATTCATTAAAAAGATTTCAATCACATTGTTTTTTTTCAGGCCTAAAGATGAAAAAAAAAAACCAAACACTTAGGAATAAAAAAAAATCTTGACTAAGGTTCTCATATGCATCAAAGTGTTAAAAAATTAATAGAGTATATACACAATTCACATTATCACATAGCATCATCTCTCTCAACCTTCAAGAAACGTGTGAAGACTCTCCTCTTTCATGAATAACTACTGGGGGGGCACAACATTTTATTAATCCCGAAAAGCATTTGCACTTATTGTTCTGTATATTTCCTATTGACCTTGTAACTGTTAGTGCTATGGGCTATATATTATGTCCTCTATTGTAAGTCCATTTGGATAAAAGTGTCTGCCAAATGCAATTTAATGTAATATAAATTATTGCAGTGTTATTGGATTTTACATTTTTCTCTCTGTTCCTGTAGAAAAACCCATAGCACTAGCTGAAGCAGCAACATTGGGTGAAGGTTTTCTGACTGGTTCTTGTGTCTTTGCAGGGGCAGTTTCCAGTACTGTCTGGAGGCCAGCATGTCTCTGCGGCCTCGACAAGCAGAAGGACCCATGGCGTATCTGAACCGCAGCCAGTTCTACCCTCTGACCCTGTCCCAGACCGGCTTCAGATCATCCTTATCTCAGCCCAGAGGCAAAGTGCGGGTGAGTGGGCCAGCGGCGTCACATGGGCCCAAGGGGAGCCCATCCGCTGGTGAGCAATGCACCATGGGAGGCTCTGAGCTGCAGCGGGACAGTATGGTGCAGGTGAGGGAGGGGAGGTAGCCCAGTGGTAGTGGTGGGTGTAGAGGGTTTTACCCAGGTAGTGTCGAGTGTGTTTTATTACCACTGCCAAGGAGGTGACGTTTACCCCCACTATTGTTACCCCACTTACAAAGGGGAGAGGGGTATTGTTTTTGAGTCGGTTTGACTGTCAACAACTTTATGTAAAAAGTACTGGACCAATTTCTATGAAATTTTCAGGAAAGGTGCAAGATGGTCCAGAAAAGATCCCATTAAATTTTGGTGAATGTAGGTCAAAGGTTAAGGTCACCAAAAATGTGTTTTGGCAATGACAAGAGATTGTGCAAATCAGGATTTTCCTGTATAATCAGTTTTGCACAGAGCTTCCTTTGCTCTCACTGTTGAGGTACATTGACATCAGAACCTTAATAGACAAATTTGAAGACTCTAGGTCAAAGGTCAAAGTTTTGGACTTTTGAAGTCTTCTTCTTAGAGAATTTAAATTTGCACAAAAATGCTGGACTTTCAACTCTGGAACTTGTGTGTATAGATTTTGACCTATTGGTTCCTGAAAATGTAAAATAAATTGGTCCAGTAGCTTTTGTGTAAAGTTGCTGAAAGACAGATGGACAGACAAACAAACTCAAACAAAAACAATAACCCTGTCCTCTTTCGGGGGACGACGTAATAATACAAAGATAAAAATGAAAATATGTTACTCACACACATACATATCGAGTCAATGACTTTATCAGAAGCAGGGGAACTACAATAACTACTATAACTTATACATTAAGTGCTTTCTCACAGAGTAGTTGTAAGAAGTTAGTTCTAGGAACTAAACTGTTCTTAGAACTATATAGTTCCTAGGGAACCTTTGGGTTCACATTTCAACAGGGCAGTAGGAACCATGGGAGAGGTTAATGTGACGCCAACGTCCACCACAGTGATGTATTCTTTAAGCACTAAATTCAACAATGACACAAGGAAGTAGAAGATAGTGTCAAGAATGGAGGAGTTTACAGAGAGTTAGGAGACGAAGAATCCAGTGGCAGGTGATACTATGACGTATGTTAATTTAATAGCCTCCAAAAACAAAGCCGCGTCATCAGTCCGTTTATTTATTACTTTCTCCGTATTTTTTTGCTACACAGATGGTTTTAAAGATAGCGTATTGCAAGATGAGGTAATGCAGAAATAGGCGTGGTCTGGGCTCTACCAATCACCAAAAACCTATGTCATATGGTTCCAAGAAAATTAAAAAAGCCCCTCCCTGCAAGTAGGAATGAAAAACGTTCTAGGAACTATGTAGTTCTTATGCTGTGGGAAAGGGTGAAAAAAGGTTCCAGGAATAACAATGTTATAGGAACTACAAATGGTTCCTACAGTGGGAAAGTGCCTAATGACAACCTCTACTATTTGCACATTTAAATGAGTTTTCGCAGCGTCTACCTCCTCTTGTTTATCATTATTTGTAGTAATATTTGTAGTTCAGTGGAGGATGTGAGTACTTCTTCCACCTGTGATGCCTGTGGCTTTTAAACTCATTGCTGGACATTTTCCAACTATGCAGAACACGTTGTACTTTCCTCATGATCCTGAACACCATGCATCTTTTTCTTTCTCGCTACAGAGTGTCATCATGGTTGTCTTTGGGGAAGACAAATGCAGAGACGAGCAGCTGAAGAATTGGAAATACTGGCATTCCCGTCAGCACACGGCCAAACAGAGGGTCCTGGACATTGGTAAGGTGAACCCTGCAGATGAAGCCCCTCTCCAACCTTCATTAGGGCCGGGCCGGGGGTTGGGGGGGTTGCGTCGTACACAATAGAACAACACGCTTCAGTATCGAATATCAAAGTCTCGCAAAACTGCCTGGGTGAAAAAAGCAGGTGACAAACCTGCAGAAACCTCCTGTGGAATTCTTTGATATATCCTGAAGTGAAACCCGTCTCAATTTACATAACTGCCACTCGACATTTCCCACAGGGGCACTGTGAAGAGACAGCCACTGGGTCTGCATTTGCATAGACGTTAGCAAAAAAAATATAGAAATAGGTGGGAGCCTGGAGTGACGCCATATACCGTACAATCAGTGAAGGACAAGCCTCAACCTGTGGCTTGAAAAGCACTGGAATGAAGCAGAGGAATCACAGAGGGCTGGTTTGGTTCATGTCAGTACAATAGTAGGTGGGTGTGAATGAGCAAAACCAGCTGCATTTCATGTTAAATCTCACTCTCATTGCCAAATTATGACATAAATGCTGTATGTACAGTGGTGGAAAACATTTTTGGACACTCCACGTATTTGTGAAATATTGCATTACGAACCTTTCTTAAGTTACTGAAATGTGCCAAGTATTGTTCCCTTCTCCAAACCCACAAGCTCCTGCACGTACGCCATTCTGTCGCATTTCAGTGGAAAAGACATCCAGGACATAACATGTTTAAACTGTCAATCATTTTGTTTTGTTTTTTTAACTCAAAAACACAGTCATGTTGTGTCAGAGAGAGAGATTTAATTGATTGTCATTCTCACATTTACTTCAATGTCAAGTATTCCCTTGTTTTAGATAATCCCTTATGGTCCAACTAAAGCAAAAATGAAGAATAAAGTCTGTTTGGAGTGCTACCTGGAACTTGTCTTCAGTAGGATGGTGCTCTTTGGTGACAGGCTTAATCCATTTCAAAAACAGCAAATTGCCAAGGCACTCATCCTCTACAAATTTTAAAATGCCTTTATTTTATGGGCTGATCATGATAAAAAAAAAATACTACTATGGGTTTCGGCTACAGTGCATAAAATAAAAGCATTTAAAAATTTGTAGAGGCTCAGTGCTTTGGCGATTTGCTGTTTTTAAACCTTGACCTTTGACCTACATTCAACTAAATTTAATAGGATCTATTCTGGACCACCTCACACCTTTCCTGAAAATTGAAAGGAAATTGATCCAGTAGTGTTCACACAAAGCTGCTGACAAAAACAAACAAACCGAATTATATATATATATATATATATATATATATATATATATATATATATATATATATATATATATATATATATATATATATATATATATAATATTTTTACCCTTCACCCCATCTTTTGAAACAGAAAAAATATGTGAAAAATGCAAATATTTCATGATAATATTGAAAACTGTAATTTTTTAAGGGTGCGTAAAAACATTTTTCCACTACTGTATATATACTGTGTACATTTGATCATATCTGCATCTGTTGATGTTATTTTAAGGACTCACTTGTGGTTATACTACATTTTAATGAGTGTGGTCGGGCATGAAATCAAACCTCCATGTTTAACTGATTACACTGGTCTACAAGTAAAATGCTTCCGGGATAAAAATAATGAAATGTTCCCACGTATGTTAGTGATAAAGAAAACTCAAGTCTTAAATGCTGTTTGGATCAAGTTTCCAGGATAAGTCTGGGGTCAAAATGTGAAATTCTTAGAATGAACATGAGAATAGGTTTTAGTCCAAAGGAATTTTATTTACTATTTTTATTTAGACTTTTCATCTCATAATTTTGACTTAATCTCATAATTGGGTCTTTTTTTTTTTTTTAAAAATCTCATATTTATGACTTTTGACTCATAATTTAGATTTATTTTTTTTAAATCTCATGATTCTGACTTTTTGTCTCATAATTAACAGTAGAATAGGTTTTAGTCCAAAGGAATATTGGTGTCAGATCTACCAGATCTACTTCCAAACACTGTCTGCACATTATGATCCATTCACTTTACAGGTTCTTTCTAGTGGAATATTTACTAATCCATTGTTTACATGAACATAAACCAGCATATATGTGGAATAACACACCATCATATATATTAAAAACATGGACTAACCAACACTAAAGTCATTTGTTTTCTGATTCATCTGATTAAAGTCTGTAATATTCAAGGATTTATTCAATTCAAGGATTTAGTCGACCTCAAATTAAAATTAAAATCAGTTACCACAAGGTGTCCAACGGTTGTTTCAAGTGAGGGAAAACAAATCTGTGGAACAACTGCAGTGAAGAACTGAAAACCTGTAAATCATTAGAAAAGTTTAAACAAACTTTTATAAACCACATTCGAAGTGGATACAAGAAAGAAATGGAAATATGAATCTGTAACAAGGAGCAAGCTGCCCTATTTCTGATACGCTTTCTTTTCTTCTGTCGACTGCATATACATACTCTAATACAAAGGTGTAGGACTAGATGAGTTTTACTAACTACAACTTCCAACAAGGTACAATTATCTAGAATGCTAAAGAGTTGTCGCCTAAATATTTTGTACACTGTGAACCCGAATAAGTTAGCAGAACTCAAAACATTTAAGACAATCGTTTGCCTCAATTATTTTTAAGTTGATCAAACTTAAAAAAAAAAAGTTTCCAGAACTTAAAATTTAGATGCTTATTAAAGTATACTTAAATTAAATAACTACTTATTAACTTAGTATTCTAAGGTTCTGTCAGTTCTACTGGGACACTAAGTCAGGGTTCAGTGTCTTTGTCCAAGGACATTTGGACATGTGGACAGACAGAGTTGGGAGACAAACCTCTGACCTTTCAGTCATTGGACGACCTGCTCTACCAACTGAACCACAGCCACCCATGAATACAATTACTGTGTTTTTTGGTGTGATAGATATTAGTGGTTTTTTAGAGTGATCTGAAATTATATTTCATCATCTAATACATCAGTTAAATTTATTTTTTTAATCATTCTTATTTGTAACAATAGAAATAACAGTACAATATCTTTCTCAGCATTTAATGACTTAATTCCACTCAGTTGAACCTCATCTATGTTTTTAAGTTATGTTCACTTATATCCACAATAGTTCCCTTTAATAAAAAAATTATAGTTGAAAGTATTTAAAAAGACGAACATGTTACAGCAAATTAATACATTTGAGTGAGTAGAACTATTTCTGAAACTTAATATATTTATTTATTCTGAACCTTCGGGTTTACAGTGTACGTTTTACTTATTTTGTTTTTACCTGTTCGAATAAACAAATACACTAAAAAAGCAAAACATTGAATCAACTTAAAAATTCACATATAAAAACATCTAGTTAACTGAATCAAATTCAATTAAAATAACCCGAACCCTATGCATTTTCATTTGGTTCACTCAACTAGATTTTTTTACGTGTTACCATAAAAAGTAAAAATCATGAGATAAAGAGTCAAAATTGAAGATTTTTTAAAACTGATTCAATGTTTTACTTTTTTTTTTTTAATGTAAATGAAAATTAAATGAAAAAGTTTCACCATATTTAATATCTGAAGCAGATATTTTCTATAAACAAATGTATAGCAGAGTAAACTGTTTTTTTTTTTTTAACCCTCACAGCTGACTACAAGGAGAGCTTCAGCACCATTGGAAATGTCGAAGAAATTGCCTACAACGCCGTTTCTTTCACATGGGATGTCAGTGAAGAAGCAAAGGTAATATTTTTTCTTGATGACACCTCCAGGTCACAAACAGTTGGAGGAGCATATGCTAAGCCTGTCTGTCCCTGTCCACCCCCACCGGGCCCAGTCCTTTGTCCTCGGTGACAGAGGGACGTCTCCCACCGTCCGTTGGGTCATTAGTTACAATAGAAAACATGTCAGACACTCAGGTTTCACCTCTGGAAAAGCGATCAGATGGAGACAAACAGAAAACACCATCTATCCACAAACACAGAAGCAGTTCAGCCCCAGGAGAAACGTCAAGCATGTCCTCATCCTGTGGGTTTGAGGATAAATGAGTGTTTAGGACACGCCTTTAATCCTCTGTGTGTTCAGATAACATTGTGTTTGATCAGTTTACACTTCTACAAACATCTAAACTACACAGTAATATCTGAGTTGTGTCTGAAAATCAGCCGCTTTCAGGCTGGACTTTGTGTGTCAATATTAACACACTTGTTAAAATATATCATAGTTTAATTCTGTCTTAATGAAATCGAGTTTAGATTATTAAACTCATCCAAACTCAGCATTTCTCTTGTGTCAGTTCCCAAATTAATTTTCCTCTGTATCTGAGTGATTTATAACCATTTACTGAAATGCCATCATCTGTATTTTGTGTAATTTCGGTGTAAATTATGTATTTTTCTGTGATGAATGAAGGTCAATGAAAAGCATCATGGGTAACTCCCTCATAGTCAATGGGATGCTACATCCAGTATGTACATGACATATTTACGTACATTACGTAGTTACGTACAGTACGTACAATAATATACGTAGTATTTATATCTCAGGGTTTTGGTTTCGTAAATTGAATTTTCTTTTGTATTTAGAGACAAAAAATTTAGGTAAAAGGTTTTTCGTTACTGGGATTATTCATTAGCTGGGTCAGTAGAGGTACCACTGTATTTTGTGTTTAATATATACGTTTATGAATGGATGAATGGGTGGACGGGAGTGGTGGAAAGGATATCACATTTTGGGGATAAACCTTTAGCAGTCGGAGATGACTGCATAGGTCTAGTTGTATTGAAACAGAGAAAATTGAAGAAAAAGTGACTTTTTCAGCAAATATATCAATAGCTGAACATAATCCGAGTGTCTATGATGTAGAAGATGACTGTGTTTCCATGGTAACTACAGAGCCTCTGAACATCTAGATGGGTCATTACTGATGACTACGAAAAGATGACAAACAACATTTTTACACCTATTATTTACATGTATTGATATGATAAATACGTGAACAGTTTAGAGCAATAGTTGTTTTTGGTGGACAGTGGAAGTTTGGGTCTTTATGAGTTTAAGACCCAGGTTTGTTTCCTGATATTTTCTCATTGATCAGATTATGTCCTTTCGATCAGGTTAGTCTGTTGTGATTCAGGTGGTTAAGTTGATTAATTTCATCCTGAACAGGCTACTAGAGTGAGAGATTGTTTGGACGTTATTTTCTTTCCATGTCCTTGTAAGGTCTACATTTGTCCTCACATCACCTCACACCTTCAATCTAGGGAGTTACGGAAGGCTTTTATCAAACAAAAAAAAAAATCAGACAAGGGTACACAGACACTGAGTCATTCTAAAAACATGAGGCACCATTAGAGTGACCTTCACTGCCTCACTCACAGAAGGAGGAGTTTCTCCACAACCATCATATTTAATTCTACTGTTGAGCCCGGAGCAAAATGTTCAGACGTCTGTCCAGCGACAAACCAGAACGAACCAAATCCTGATGGAAACAGGGTGAAGACGGACCACCGCTGTATTTATGAGGAGAAACGATCGATGACATGCCGCTGGGTGCTGCAGATTTCAGTGAAGCTCTGAAGGGCTGACATTAAAAAAAAACCCATGCTTTTGGAGAGCTTTTTGTTTCCTCTGTTATGGCATGGCTCTACTGTTGCCAGGCAACCGTCCTCATCCTCATCGTAACGGCATGTGAAATGTGTTTATAGAGGGAGCGGAGTTGCTTCCTGCAGCCCAAGTCTGCTTTTCCATTTGTTTGTTTCTGACAGGTAGACCGGATGGCACTGAATCAACCACTTTTCAGTCGACCCCTGAACTGATTTGTTTTTTATGAAGGCATTTGATGCTCATGTATTTGTGTAAACACATCAACCCTCCCACTCACACACTCACATTCACATACTCGTTTCCATGTCTCATGAGGACCAAGTTTCTAATCATTGCTTGTAGGTAAAGTAGCCATTGGGTAGTGAGCGTAAACACATCTTAAAAAAATAAATAAATAAAATAAAAATAGTAATGATAAGAAAAAAATTGTGTAAAACACTGAATTAAATAAATCAAATTAAAAAGAATAATTGAAAAATAATGACAGTAATAATAAAAAGTCAGCACATCTCTAAACCTTTAAAAATGAAATGTTTCACTTTCCTTCATGCTTTATGGGGTGTTCCTGAAAAAAGCAAATTAATGCATTTATAGGGCCACATCATTTCTTTTTTACTAGTGGGGACCTGTATTTATATTTAACCGTTTTGGGGACCTGGATTTTGGTCCTCACCTCATCATGTCAGAGGTCCCCATGGTGTGACTGTGTAAACATGTTAATGTCCCCATAAAGACAGGAATACAAACACACACACACACGTAGAGGCGAGCAGAAACGGTTGTTCTGGAGACATTTCCATGGCTCAGGTCAGTGGAGGTGTGAATTAGTGGAGGTGTGTAGGAGGCTCATTTATGCTCCAGGCTTTTCCAATCATCAGCCCTCACCTCTGCAGGTTCAGACATGATTCCGTTGATGCCACTCAGTGGGAAAATAGCTGTTTAGTGTCGATGAGGAAACTTTACTGTTATCTGTTTTCTGTGGACCTGTTACTCAGGCTGTTAGTTCCTGTTCAACGGGAACATTCACCTGACGTTTAGTTGGTTTGGTAATAAATAAGCAATGTCATGCATTACTTGTAGGAACCTGTTCTGTCATATAAACCAAATGTGTGGAAACAAGCCACCTTAGTATTGTTTACAGTGTGTGTTTCATTGTTTAAAATAGTAACGGGACTCTTCTGCAACCAAGCGAGAACTTCTAAACTGTTTTTCTTTCACAACCTTTTAAAAGATTTAGCATCTCAGCAAGACATCAGCTCTGTTCGGCTAATTTATTTAGCACTTGGGAAGAGATTTTGGTCTCCAAATGCACACACTTCTATAGGCTGTGACTTTAACCTGTTCAATATAATATAAAATATAAAATATTCTTATTTTAAAGCCAATTGCTGCGATTCCCATTCTTCAAGCAAGCTGTGGAATGACCAGATATCAAATCATTTTGATTTTGGACCATGGGAAGGTCTGCCTCATGAGCCATGTTGTTTTAATTAGTCAAAAAGTTTATGATGTAAACTTTTGTATTACCCATTTGCCCCATAACTTCACTACCATTTACCATAGAGCATTTTGGGGGGTATCACCTGAAACATGACATTTCCTGTACATTGGTAGTGAAGTTATGAGGCAAAATGGGGCAACATGTGTTCTCCATTGTTATTAAATGCATTGTGTGTTGGTTCTATTTTTAAAAAAATGTCCAGATTGTTTTGTTTCCAGCTGTTTTTGGAGGGAAAAAAAATTACTTGAGGTGGAACAACAGTTTACCGGTACTTCCTCATACATGTCCATGACGAGGTGATGAGGCGTCTCTGATTGGCTGAAAGCGTGAAGGAACACTCCCCCCTCCCCTCAGACTCTGTGTGTGTTTACCATCCCAGAGTAACATCCAGCTAAGTTTCATGCCGTCGCTTGTTTTGAAAACGTGCAGGAAAAAAAAACACCTTTGTTTCCACAGAGAGCACATGAACCAGTTTGATCCGCCATTTTTTTTCAAGTTTGTGCATTATCTACTGTGGCGTCATCTTCTCTTGTAGATGCTAATGCTAATGCTACTTCAGATTTGCTGCAATGGGAGACGGGCTTAACCCCACGTTGGTGAGGCCAATGTCCTGGTGACGTGTAGTGGACAAACTTTTCTGAGTGGCTGGTTTATCTGTGTTGTTTTCTATGAATGGTAACTCCATCCAGTGGAGGGGACACACCTGCAGCAAACACAACATGTGTTGGTAACTCGGGGTGACCCATCAGATTCCAAAAGGAGCGTGAAAAAGTGTTTTTTGGCACCTTTAAATCAGTATCATTTCAAGTTCTGACACATATTGGACGGTCATTTGTCAGAACAGAACACATTTAACACATAGGGTGGGGAGCTGTGTGTTGCTTTTGGCTGCTGCTCATGTGACTCATGACCCTCTGATTCTTGCTCATTGTACAGATTATGAGTCAGATTCATTCCCAGAACAGCTGCGACCATTAAAAGACCCTACGTCTGTGTGTTTTTTTAATCTCAGGTGTTCATCTCTGTGAACTGTCTGAGTACAGATTTTTCGTCACAGAAAGGTGTGAAGGGGATGCCGCTGAAGATCCAGATCGACACCTACAGCTACAACGGCTGCAGCAGCAGACCCATCCACAGGGCCTTCACTCAGATCAAGGTCTTCTGTGACAAGGTGAGGATGATGTCATTATGTATTTATTTTCCCTACTTTCTACTCTTGGAGTCTCTCTCATTGTGTCCCATCATGCCTCTGTGTGTTTGGCAGGGCGCTGAGAGGAAGCTACGTGATGAGGAGAAAAAGCAGCTCAGGAAGCGAATGAAAGGTAAAGACATTTTCCTTCTACTAGTCATGAATATTGTTTAGACATTTGGGTTAAAATGTTAAAGCAGCAGCAGTTCACAGTCGAACTGAAAAATATATTGACTGAGCAGCGACATCATCACAATCTACATGTGTGCAATAGTCACATCACATTTTTAGTTTATCATTTTCTATTTATTTGTATTTTTTTCCCATTTTATAAATGTATTTAGTTTTAGTTATTGTTATTTTTTATGTCTATTTTTTTAGCATTTATTTTAACTTCGACATCACAATGTACATGTGCGCAATAGTCACGTTGCAGCTCCTGCAAATTATTTTTATTTTATTTGTGTTTATATATATATATATATATATATATATATATATATATATATATAGACACAGAGAGAGAAAATCATTAATGAATTCTATTAATTAAATTTTAATTTATATTTATTGATTGATTCAGTTTTATTCATTTTTTATGTATTTTTATTTTTTTTATATTATTTTTATTCATTTGTCTTTTATTTATTTTATTTTTTGCATTTTATTTACTTATTTGTCTGTTATTTATTTTTAATTATTAATTGTATTTAATTATTTCGGCTACAAGAATGATGACACTGAAACGTATGTCCTGCGTCGACTCCTAATCTGTTTGACCAGTTGCGTCGGCACCACACAACTGTTATTTACTCCTGAGTATTTTTTCATGTCGCAGTATATACACTATATATCCTCCTGAGGACCAGTGAGTAAACATATTCACCATTTTACATTAAATCATTGTCGTAATTATAAACACATGGATGTAACAGTTTTTTTCCAGATACATTCTTATAAATATTTTTAATCAGACCTTTTCAGTGGACATTTTAATTACTTAAAAAAAAATGTTTTTTTAAGTAAAACTGTGAAACTCTCGTCCACCACAGAGGACAAAAATGTATCGCTCGGTGCAGCCTTCATAGTTCAGAGTTTCCATAATTATTCTTCAGCATTTTGTCATTCAAGTGGTCTGAGACGATGTGAGACTGATACATCTGCTCACTTCCTGTATTTGTTATTTATCTAATCTCAGCTGTTTCCAGGCAGGTAAAGGGGTTAAATAAATAATTAAGATGTACTTACCAATCACTGATCAGATTCAGTCAGACATGGCCTGGGTGTGGTTGGACTGTTCTACTCAGACAGAAAAGTGTCTTCATTTTTCTGTAATGAAATGAAACTACATGAGATCATTTATTTATTTGGTATTATCATTTAGATTGAGCGGAGAAGCTGCGGGAAAGAGGGATATATTTTCTTATTTCAACTCATCTGGCTTTAAAATTACAAATTTTATAACCCAAAGATTACAAAGGCATCATTGTCATTACCTCATCCCTGCCGGAGGTTGTGTTGAACAGAATGAGCGTCATGTGCATGTTTTTTTTAGTAGTGTATGAAATGATCTGAATATTGGAATAATATCAGTGAAGACTTTGGAAAAATATTGGGATATGAACAACTAATGATATTTGGGTAATTTAACAGTAAAAGATGTAGCAAGTAAGGATGAATATTTCAACCTTTGACCCCTAGAGGCTCCAAATTTGGGGACTGTGCAGTTATGATTGCATGGGAAAAAATGAAACAATAAAGACAAACTAAAACAAAAATTTCAGTGAACATACAGAGATACATCCCTAAAGACCACCCAAATGACAAGAATAAAAGAGGTTAAAAATAGGATCTATTCTAGTCGGTATAAAACCCTGATCAAAATAACTTATTTTACATTTAAAGTAGCAGACATTAGAGTGGGTATCGGTGTTAACAGTGTTTTTATTAACCCATAAAGACCCAAACGAGCACCAGTGACCAAAACCATCTACTTATTTAAACTCTTTAATTAGTTGTAATTCCTTAATCCTCTCAATACATGTAAATAACTAGTGTAAATGCAACTGTCATGTTTTCATAGTTATCAAATATGACCCATTTGGATGTTTAGAGCCTTGTTGCCATGGAAACGCTCTACATCATTTATTGACCAGTAAAACCCATGGAGTTGGATCAATGACAGTGGATGGACATGCTTTGGTTTATGTTCAGTTAACGATACATTTTACTGAAAAAATATTTTTTTCTGCAGTTTTTTTTTTCTAGTTTTGATATAATGACCTTTAACTTTATTTATTTTAATTTTATTTTGAGCACACAAAATCACCAAAAACATCAAGGCATCCATCAAAATGGTCAACAAAATTTTCTTTCCTTCTCTGAATTCGAAAGGGAGTAAAACTTATAGACTCCCACCCCATTTTTACAAACCAGTAATCAAATATATTCTGCTTCCTATGCTTTAACACACTTTTTTTTTAAGTCTATTTACCATTAATACAAAGCATCCATACAGACCGTTTACATACACATTTTTGGAAGTCACCTCACACAATACAATTTGTATAATAAGTATATTCATATTCCCTCTAAATTTACTACAAGAAAATAATAATTTCTCCTATTCATGAAAGTGTCTAGTAAGATATAATCATAAAAACTATTTTCAGTTACATTTAGTAGATAAAGTGGTTGGAATGGTCATATTTTATGGCACCCGGAGCACACAGAGATTAGAAGGATCATCTTAAAGCTGTTTGACTTTTTTTTTAAATGACCTTTAACTTTAATACGAGGTTTATTGAGCAACTATTTAATCAATAAATATAAGAAAACACCTGATTTTCACCAATAAAACTACAAAAATACAGAGGAAAATATTACGATACATGGTGATAGAGTTAAACACAAGGAAAAGACATCTTTTGGAAGGGCCATAAAAGTAGCTCTGGGTCTTTATGGGTTAAAGTAAGAAGAATTTATTACAAGTTAGTGTTGATCATCGCAGATTTTCTTCATCTCACGCAAATCTAAATAGAACACCCCCCCTCAAACACACACCAGCCCTCCAAACAAACAGATAAATGTAATCAAGCCTTATTATATTTATTGTGCATGAAGTGGTTGCCTGGCAACAGATGCTGAGTTCATGCTCTTGTCTCTGAATTAGGGAAAAATGGCAGCTCTGTGTCTGCCTCTCCCATTAAGCGGTCAGAGAACACACTGTTCAAAACCATGACTGACTTGGACTCACAGCCGGTGCTTTTTATTCCTGACATCCACTTTGGAAACCTGCAGCGAGCAGGACAGGTCTGTCTATTACCATTTTACTAACACACACACACACCGCCACACACACACACACACATATACATACACACACACATACACACACACACACACACACACACACACACACACACACACACACACACACACACACACACACACACACACACACACACACACACACACACACACACACACACACACACACACACAGAAAAAGCCATATTGACCCTTAATGATCAGGTTCAGTCGAGTTCATGTTGTATTTCTGCTTCTTTTGCAGGTATTTGCTTTTAACACAGAGGAGGTGCACGGCGATGGGTGGGTGCACTGTCATACACACCACCATTTTGTTCAGTTGCTCTTTTCATTGAGTATATTTCATTGTAACATAATGTCAGTTTTATTGTGAAGGGGTGGATTTGATAAGTTCCACTTCCTCCCACTCCCTTTCTAATGTGTTATAGAGTTGTATGACAAATCTGACTGCTGTGTCATTTATTTATTACCTCCAACAAGGAGGTTATGTTTTGGCTGGAGTTTGTTTGTCTGTCTGTTAGTTAGCAAGATAACTCAAAAAGTTATGGATGGATCTTGATGAAATGAATCATGAATCCAGGATCTCTTCCAGATCACCACCAAAATGTAATAATTTGTTCTTTGCGACACCCCCAACACGTTATGAAATTTTCATCAAGCTCCATCCATAACGTTTTGAGTTATCTTGCTAAATAACAGACAGACAAACAAACTCTGGCAAAAACATAACCTCCTTGGTGGACCTCTCTTCATTTGAAGGTGGGGGGGGGTCTGCCTTGGTGGAGGTTTGCGCTCTCAGAGTGCTTTTCTAGTTTATTTCTGTTTTCTTCTTTCGTTGTTTGTTTTTCTTTACTCTGTGACACAATCGAAATAAACTAAACTCACAAATCTGATTCA
Source organism: Siphamia tubifer (assembly GCA_020466265.1). Lineage (NCBI taxonomy): Eukaryota > Metazoa > Chordata > Actinopteri > Kurtiformes > Apogonidae > Siphamia > Siphamia tubifer. The sequence continues at coordinate 52,362,251 of CM035798.1, read as the reverse complement.
CTCTAAAGGTTCAGGTTCTGGTTTATTTATTTTATGATGATGTCTGCAGGTCTTCAAACCCAATAAATGTCTTAAATTTGGATTCGATCTAGTACACAGGTGTCAAACATAAGGGGCCAAATCCAGCCCACCAAAGGGTCCAATCTGGCCTATAGGATGACTAACAATGAAGATATTAATGGTGTAAATATGACTTTAATTCAGGTTCTACATACAAAATAATTAGATGTCAACTGGGTCACAGCAGTAAAATATGATCATAATTACCTATAAATAATTAAAACTGCAGATTTGAATGTAAAAATAAAGGCAAATTAAATTAAAATCTTCATCCTTTTACAAATACCTGAACAAAGATGAAGCAGCTGAAATATCTGAAGAGAAATAAGTGTCATTTTACAAATATTCTGCCTGTTACTAAATGTTTAGTGCATTTGTCATTGCAATGTCAGTTGTTCTGCACATGTGCAAATGACAAACTGATAGACTGAGGCAGAAAATAGTTCAAATTACACTTGTTTTTCATAAGACATGTCCAGTTGTTGAAGTTATTCACATTTTGAGGGAAACAATGTAAATATTATCATAATATAATTTTACTACTTCCACTATTATTAATTTACTGGTCTGTCCCCTTCAGATCATATTGGGCTGAATGTGGAACTGAACTAAAATGCGTTTGACACCCCTGGTATAGTGCTGGTTCAAGCTTTGAAATGAATGAATTACACATGTTTTGTGCCAAGAAATGAGACACTTTGGGCATGAAAGAAGTTGCAGCAGTGATCACAAAGACATGGAATGTACTCAAAAGACACTAAACTCCTGTTATAAGCCACATTGTTTTGTATTTTGGGCCAATAGTGTTTGTATTTTTGCGTTTCAGAAGTGTACTGGTGAAGAGTGTATCGTGTAATTCAGAGGAAAACATGTGTCCGCCTCAGTCTAAGAAATCCAAAGTCGACCAAGAACGAAAAGGTGTGAAAGTGTACATTTTTCTACAAGTTTTTATCTTCTTACCTCAGTGTTTGCCTGAATAACTGGTGGTTTTGTCTTGTCTCCTCTACATATTCAGTCCTGTTGTATGTGAGGAAGGAGTGTGACGAAGTGTTTGACGCCTTGATGCTGCATACGCCGACTCTCAAAGCGTTGATGGAAGCTGTAAGTAATGAAAAACGTGTCAAGCTCCATTTTCTAATTTTACAGTAACATAAAACTTCCTACAGTTGTCAAAGTAACGCTAACATGTTTTATTTGCAAACAATTATCAAAGGCTGCAAACTCTTTGCATCATCCTGCAAGGATTAAGACACCTGTTTCACCTCAGAGATTCTGACTAAAGACAGAATGTATACAGCTGTAAATAGTATTATTAAAAATGTCTTCAATACGTTAAGGTGCATTTGTTTGAAGCCATGAAATTGTGCATGTCATGCACGGAAATGACCACCAGGGGGCAGTAATACCAATACTTTTTGCTGTAGAAAAGCCTAAACTTATCAACCTATGACATATTCCTTGAAATGGCATCATAAAACTAAGAAATCTACATTTTGTTGGTATATTATTCATAGGCCAGGCATTTACATCCTTATTTTGTTTATCTGTAGAAAAAATAAGTTTATCTTAACTTGACAAATGTCAATGCTAGAGTTTTTAGCGTGTTACTATGTGCTATATTGTTTTAAAAATGGTAATAAAAGGCAGAAAAAGCCAGTGCTCTTATTTTTATTATGCTTTTTTTTTGATTAATTTTTTAAAATATTGTTAACCGTTATATAATTTCAGTCACACAGTACTCTAAACACATGCTGTGCAAGCTCTTTTTAAAAATATTTTTATATTGTACATACATTGCTTTTTTTTAAAAATCACATACATAACTTTATATTTTGCTCTTATTTTTCCCCTTTAAATATGTCACACTGAAGGAGATGCTGAAATCTCATTATACATTTATTTGTATAATGACAATAAAATCCATCCATCCATCCATTCATTTCATTCATCATATCTGCTGAATATGAAAAATCAATCCTCATTATAAAAAATCATTTACTCTAAGTTGCATGGAAATGGTCAAAATGTGATGATTAAAAACTGTTCTCTGACAGATTTCTGACAAATATGCAGTGCCTGTGGAAAGAATTTCTAAAGTTTACCAGAAAAGCAAAAAAGGGTGAGTAAATAAATTAATACAGGGATACATTTAAAAAGTGTTTGTGTGTGTAAAAGAGCTAAACTTAACTGGTTATGGTTTTGTCTCATTTTCCTTAAGAGTTCTAGTCAACATGGACGACAACATCATCCAGCATTACTCCAACGAGGACACGTTCATCCTGGCCATCGACAGTTCTACAGACTCCTTACGTGTCACACTGTCTGAGCTCTGAAAAGACCAAGAGAGAAAATGTTTTACCAAGAGATTATGAGGGAATTAAACTTTAACCACATCTACAAATAGTGTATTCCACACATCCTGCTGTACTGTCGGTCAGTGTTTGCCAACCTTTTTGAGCCACGGCACATATCTTACATTAGAAACATCACAAGGCACACTACCAAAGAAAAATCTCACAAAAAGTATATTTATTAAAATATAACGCAAAGCTAGTCCTGATTTTGTTATTCAGTGCAAAACTGGAGCCTGTTTAGTTAAACACAAAGCTGACACTTGCAGGAATTTAAGAAAGACAAGCGCAGCTCAACAGGTCTCAGTGGATCAGTGGTGTGTGCTATTGTATGTATCGATAAACATGCTGCTCACTTACAGTATCAATAAGGTGAAATTATGTCATTTCTCACAGCACACTAATGTGCTACGGCACACTGGTTGGGAAACACTGCTGCAGGTGACCAGTTCTTGGCTGACACTCATGCATCTCTTCACTGGTTGTGACACTAAGTGGTTGTGACGAAAACAATGTATCACCAAGTATCCAGATAGATAGATAGATAGAAGTACTTATTCATCCCAAGTTGGGAAATTGTTGCAGGAGTACAGACATTGGCGGTTGTGCTTGCGTAGTATCAGCCTGGTGTTGTGGTTTCACAGGAAGAAGACAGCTCAGTCCACTTGTCTTATTGGATTAACAGCACAGGCTCCTGTTTGCATACATTCCTGTTACTCAGCCTCACGACGGAAGCTTCTAAATGACTTGTTCAGATGTTTGATGGAAAGTCTGTGTGATGTCTTCTGCTTGGACTTGACAGCATTACTAGATACTCATTTCATATGTGAATATTTTTTATGTCCATGTTTTATTTTATCGGCGTCAGTTATATTTTACCATGTGCTTAATGTTTCCAATCGTTGCCAGTGAAATAACAATTATCCCAGGTTGTGATTACATGCTGGTGTCTCTGGCATCTATAATTACACGAGGCATCATTATGGAACAAGACTCTGAGTCTCCAGGATGCTGTTAAACTGTTTTGCTTCCTCTGTGTGTGTTTATTGCTTTTCATCTCACTGAAGAGACTGTAGTCATTAGTATTTATGACATTATTTAGAGACTCACAAAGCCCAACAGGCCAATCGATTTACACAGTTGTCCTCTGAGGTCCCTGCAAAGAATGAAAGAATTCACAGTTTGTTTTGTTGTGGCAACTTAGTGTCTGTGTTTGCAACTGAATGTTGCTTTATACATACCACGTTCCAGAATGTACAGTGAGTAAATAAATATAGTTTTATATTGTGACACTTGTGTGATGTAGTTCTTTTAAGTGTCCTCTGCAGCACAGCTCTGCAGGAGGCATCTGAAATACAGTGGCATCTGTTCTTGAAATCAACAATTTAACCATCATAAGCCTTTGTTCATACAAAAAACTCTGAACATTAGTTAAAACTTTAAGGTTTTCATTAAGATTTACGATGGCTGCTGTACTGGTTTACATTTATTTAAACAGTTTAAATTAATTAAAGTCAACTTATTTTATTTATGTGACAAAATGATTAAACCTATTTACCTCTGTAAACAAGAGCACAGACGCAGACCTCCGCGAAGCAGCGCATGTGTGCCAAGGTTTGGATATAGATGTTTCTAACTTATTTGTAAACTAGTGTTCCATGTTCTTTTATCGGTCATTTGTAATCCCTTAAATGGTTTAAAACATTCAAAGAAATCCTCGGTCCCGTTTTTGAGATATAGACATTTCAATATTCGGCCACGTATGACGTCACTCTGACATCTCTGAAAGTTTCATAAAAATCCGTCCATAACATTTGAATTCCTCTCCGAAATTAGACAAGCAAACTAAATATCAGGTCTATTTAGCATTAGCTCATCTCAAACAATGCTAGGCTAAAGCTAATGGCCTAACGGCTAGTCACGGTTAGCGGCCACTGCAGACCAGGTCCTGAAAAGATTAATAATTGTATAATTGAAAAAAAAATAATTGTAATAAAAAGTCACTTGGAAAAACAAGAAAAAAAATTGGGTGGAGCGGACTCTGCGAGCACAGGACTAACCTTTGACGAATGGAGAAGCTAAGACGCGCCCTTCCACTTCCGGTCCACGGGTGCTTAGCTCGCTAAGAAATTTGAATGTGAGTGAAAGGAGCGAGTCAAGCTAAATTCAGATTCCGTTTGACGAGTGCTCTGAAATTCATACATGATAGCGGTTAATAAGAAATATTTTATGTGGCATAGGTAGACCACTGGTTTTTGATGGGAAGAAAACGTGACGTTAGGTTTTATGTGGGCTTAGTAAGAGACTACAATCCGTCGCTTATGTGACGTCACACTCCGTGTAGAGTCGGTGGTGACGTCATATACGCGCCAGGCGTGTAGTCCAAATTATTAACGGTTTTACTCGCAAATTAATCAGCAGTTGGTTAACAGAAGCAGTTGAAACACACATCAATAATTATCATTTATTATGAGCTACAACATGTGTGTGAGTCAGAGCACATGACAAACCAGATATGATTTTAGCATTTTATTTCTCATTCATTAATTTTCCGATCTCAGGCCCCATCAGCCTCCCGAACGGGGTGGAAATTCATTCTCAAATTCATCGTTTTTAAATATATATAAATACCTTTATTATATTAACTGTTAAGATTCAAAATAGCAAGATAAAAAATGCCACTTTAGTGCCTTGCTAAAGAGCACATCAGCAGAGCTTGCTGATGAGCTGATCATTTGAATCAGGTGTGTTGGAGCAGGGTGACATTTAAAACATGCAGGACAGTGGACCCTAAGGACCAGGGCTGAAGACCACTGATCAAATGAACGTACATGTAAAAATGACCTTTTTCTGTCATCTCTTCTTCTCTTTCTCACCAGCTGGACAACAAAATAATGACAGTTTCTCCTCGTCATTTGTCTTGGTTTCTGACCTGTTTAAACAGCGGCGTACACAACACTGGTCTTTTTACATGTGCGTCGCGTATGTGACGTCACACTCCACTCAGCTGTGATGTGGAGTCTGTGGTGACGTCACATACGCGCCAGGCATGTAGTCCAAATTATTAACGGGTTTTACTCGTAAATGAATCAGCTGTTGGTTAACAGAAGCAGTTGAAACGCACATCATGAGGTACAACATGTGTGTGATACAGGGCACATGACAAACCAGATACCATTTTAACACTTTATTTCCCATTGAATACCATTCATTAATTTTCCAATGACTGAGACTTAAACTCCCCAAAGCGGTATGTTAAGTCACTAATATTATATTTCACATTTTTAAAAAAACCCCAAAAATGAAGGCCAGCAGGCCAGTGTGTAAATGCCCAGTATGCCTTACTATCAATCCAGAGGTGTAAGGAACAATAATGAAGATTCAAGTTTTAACCTTTGTAGTAGTTCTGAATAATTAAGCAATAATTTATATGTATGTTTTTATAATTGAACTCATTTTCTTTTTTTCCAGTTTGAAACACTATTTTCACATATTTTGTATGATTATGTCCTCTGGTTTTTCTATTGTCCATTTCGATGTTCCCCCTTAATATGCTCCAGTTTAAAACAAATAAATAACTCTGCCTTGTATTCTTAAGGAAGCTACGATTTTAGATACTGTACTTGTTTTTTTTAGGTTCAAAAGACATATTAGGTGTAGTCGAATAAAATGTTGGTATCCCCGATACCACCCTGAATTTTACTCTGTATCGGATCGGAAAGAAAATCAGTGATATTGAACATCACTGACATATCTGCAAAAACCAACTGGACGAAGTACGATTAAATGGACACCACATTTATGCTTGCACACAAATTGTAAATTTAATTCTTGCCTTTTAAAGTTGACCAAAAGACAGAATCCTGTGTTCCAAAACTGCAGTCACTAAATACAGGATACCATACAAAACCTACAAAATGCAACAATTACAAACATTTTGTTCAACAGTTAACAATTGTACAGTATAAATTTATACAATACTGTTCTTGTTTTTATTTGGCACTTAACCACAAGATGCTATTTTGTGTTTAACAGAAATGTTACACCTGACGCAGCTTTTAAAAAAAAAATCATAAAAGTACAATAAAAGCAACATATTGTGACAATATCATTGCAGTAGTTGTGATTCTCAGTTTTTTTTTTTTTGCCTGCTTCTATTTTTGTCTTTCTTTACAAAAGAAAACAGTAGTTACTTAATAAAACATTCAAAGCTTTTCTAATTGGAAAACATTGTGATAAAATGGATCGACCCCTGGAGGGTTCGGTACATTCAAAGGGAGGGTTTCGCTGGTCCCGGTCCGGCTTCTGAAAATGATCTCTTTATTCTCTTTATAAATATTTTCAGTGGATGTTCTGAGAATGACAAACAGAAGGTGAGGAGATGACATCACTCCAATGCATGTGTGTGCACTACTTCAAAAAAAAAAAAATCATTTGTTATATGTAAATGTTGTTTTGGCCCTACAAAGGCTGAATCACATTTCACCCCTTCCCCTCTGTTAAGCACATCCACATGTAGGGGTAGGGGTGTCTCAATTCACGTTAAGGCAGAGGGGTAGGGGGAAGGGGGAAGGGGGAGGGTTTTATACCCCTTCAGAGATTTTCCAGAGGCAGACTCTAAAACGAAGGTACAATGTGAATCCTTTTTAAAATGGCAGCATCTACAAAAGAAATGTTAACCTGACTCACGTCATCTGGCTACGTTTTGCTGCGCTCTCGCAACCATCTGAGTACCATGAGGTTCAGGTATTCTTCAAAATGAAGGACCCCATGACTGGGTGGTGTTGTGTCTGGTGGGACATAAAACATCATGGCTCAATGTGTGGCTGCAGCGGTGTGTCAGTCAAGATGACGGACAGATTCTTCATCTAATCACATGCAAGGCTTTTAGATAAGGCCCCTCCTTTGAAAACGTCGCAGAAGGGTCCCAGAGGGTCCCAGATGATGTCGTGAGATAACATCTGGCGACAGTCAGGTTACACAAATGTAGAATAATTAACTGTTTTTAAGTTGTGACACTGTTGTGTTGTGTAAAGTTTGATATTGTAATTTTCTTCGTAAAACACACATGAAATCGGTCGACGCATAGCACTTCTCCGTTTTGACACAGATATTAGTAAAAATATCGTCATATTCCAGGAGAACAACACAACTACAGCAGCAGACACGTTTGTTTAGTTCTGGTTAAAGCTGACAGAGCGAACTGATGACGTAGGTGAGTGTTGAAGGGGTGCCCCCGCTCAAGGGGTGTCCCCGTTCATAGCAGTTGATTTTCAACAGTGTTGTGGGTGACACCTTACTTTGTAATGCGTTACAGTACTCGGATGACTTTTTTTCAGTAATGTGAAATCTAATGTGCTAATTTTGTGAATTCAATAATCAGTCACGTCGTTATTTTCCAAAATAAGTCATGCATTACTTTAACAATTTCCCTCGATACGGAAATGACAACCCTGGCTTTTCTGCTTTTAGTCAGATGTGGCTGCTCGCACGTGTGTTGGCGAGACACAGTGTTGTGATGTGTGTGTGCCCTGATGACCTGCCTGTGTGTGTGTGTGTGTGTGTGTGTGTGTGTGTGTGCATGGACGCCAGTGAGTGTGTGTGTGTGTGTGTGTGTGTGTGTGCATGGACGCCAGTGAGTGTGTGTGTGTGTGTGTGTGTGTGTGTGTGCATGGACGCCTGTGTGTGTGTGTGTGTGTGTGTGTGTGTGTGTGTGTGTGTGCATGGGACACATGTGTATGTGTGTGTGTGTGTTTTTGCAGCCTGGTAAGATGGCAGAGAGGACAGCGTTTGATTCATGGAGGTACACACATTATTTTGAGTTGATCAGTGAACAGTGGGAACATGTAACCAGTGTTTGGGTGGAACACTGATGTCAACTGCCAAAAACTCCTCCTGCCACATATTGAAATATTGCCAGGCTAACATTTCCCCACTGAGACCAATAAATTACATCTAAAATCTAAATGTTCTTTTACTTTTAACACATATTTCATACAAAATGTGTATACTTTTCTAATTTTTAAAGGGTTTGAGGGGTAGTATTGGGAGAATTGGATCTTTTACATGTAAAATGCGACTATTTACATTTTGTAAGTTGAGGTACCACTGTACGTTCAAAAGTAGCTCTACCCAACACTGCCTTTTCAAGCCCTACCCCTTATAGCTCCATTTGAAGGGGAAGGGATAAGGGGTGAAATAGGATTCAGCCAAATAATAACAACTGAATGAATCGAACAGAAAAGTGCCGTCAGCTGTGAGCGGTACGTGGGTGTTTGTACACAGGCTGTTGTGCGTGGTGGTCGTCTTCCTTCTGTGTTGAGTCTCCGTTAGCTTTGGCGTCCATTCGCTGTCAATAACACTGACCACTGGTCGTACTAACACAAATGACAAAACGAACATAGAGAAGAAGCAAGCACAAGAGCTGGATGGGCGATGATTGGCTGGTCGGTCGGTAGCCAATGATATCCATAAACATTATGTAAACACACACATGCCCATTAGTCACATGCATATGTGTTATTAAGTCTACGCACCTCTGTACCCCACTGTTCAACAACTGAATCAGCATGCGGCTTTTAAAAACACCAAAAAGTGAGCAATGAAGAAGAAGAAGAAGTGGGATTTTGTTCTTCACATAATCAAAGAAGAAACCAGATTTTTGCATGCTTGATATCCTGCAACAGCTTAAATGACAAACAGGTTTTTTATTATTATTATTATTATTATTTCACAACATTTGTTCTGAAACCGAGCATCCTGGACTATCTGAATTGCTTTTACGTCAACATATCTACACTGTACTGAAATATATAAAAAAAAAGACTAGTATTTTTTTTCTATTCTTTCCTCAAACTAGAGCGCAGTCACATGATGTCCGTCTAATTCATACTGATATGAAAAACAAAAAAAACAAACAAACACTGGAACAGATGATGGATAAAGGGATGCGTCATCCTTATTAAATTAGTGACACGACCACGAAATGAAACTACTTATTAGGGCGCGTATGCATAGTAGCATAATTGTACATTTTCTTGTCCCAGCACAAAATATAAAACAAGTCTATCAAGTTTTTTTTTTTCTTTTTTTTTCTTAATACACAAACACACACATTCTCACAGTAGAAAAGAGGAAACAAAAAGCAGTACTCCATCTGAGTGAAGGAGAAACTTCACAAGTCCTGTCTGAGGGTTAAACTGTTTGAATCTCACCTACAGTATGTCCTTAAAAGTTATCCACACACCCCCCCCCCCCCTCTCTCTCTAGTCGTCTCATGCACACACTCTTTTTATGATACACATTAGAGTGAATGAGGTTCTGTGCTCAACCCTCCAACGGGCACAGAAACCAAGCACAGACACTAAAACAGAGACTCCAGTTGATACTGTATATACAACCTACTGGGGACCGTCTCCATCCTCTGACATGCCTACAGGAGGACTGAGGGTCAGGAACAACATGGGGGTTTGGAAACCTGTTCGGGAAAGTGTTCAGGTCCAGGTTTATGGGAGGGTTTATATTAACAGCTCAGGGTTTTGGTTTTTTTTGTTCCAAGGGGTCTGGGTTTAGGGACTGGAGAATAGAGTTCATGTGCCCGTCATAGAAGTCCACAGTTCACACTGAAGGCTTGTCTTCATCATCCTCAACAGCTGGTCATTCTTCATCATCAGTCTGCTCCATAGTGGAGGGTTAAGGGCATCCAGAGTCACCCAAAGAAGCACTGAAATAACAAAAAAAAAGAGAAGCACAGAAGGAGCAGAGAAGGTCAGAAGTGGAGAGACTGGTTTTTATGAAACACTTGTGGACACTTAACACATGATGGAAAACACTAAAAGACAACTGTTCCACCATTTATAGAAAAACATTTAAGTAAAATAGATAATTGTCCTTGTTGAGATGCATTTTGTAATAAACGTCCAAAATGTAATGTTTTCATTTCATTTTGTAATAAACTGCCCCAACACATTTTGTAATAAATTTTGCTGCATTATATAATATATACTACTTACTTAAATATATTTAATATATTTACTTTATTCCATTTTGCAGCAGCAGGTGCTTTGAAAACTGCATCAAAACTGAAGGAGCTTTTTGGGAAACATTCCAAGTGGTTTATGTCTTGGCTGGTAATTAGACATATTAGACATAAGGACAATTTGAAATTATGAATATATTTTGGAAATAAAAATGATGTTATTTGTTTAGTCTTTTGAGGTAATTTCATATTAGTTTAAATGAATGTTAATGGATAAATGATGTGGTCACAGCAGCTCAGTAAACAGACAACACTTATGTTGTTTAAGGTAGAACTTATATTCATTGGTTCATTATTATTTTAAATTCTCCACAAGACTGCATGTGTTGGTTGTATTTATTGTTGTTGATGTTTATAACTATTCTTGACGTGGTTTTGGTAGCCAATAAAAAAATCTGGAATTTACAGAATATTCTGTTAATTCAACCTCTGAATAGTGTAGTGATAATGACTGTTAAGTACTGTTACTAAGATAATAGACTGATAATAATAATAGGACTAGCTTTTACAAATACTTTAAAGTAAAATAAAATACAATTAAACAAACAAACTATGCTTTAGAATTGTTATTACGTAATGCACCATGTTATTACATTTTCTATAGAATAAAGAAGTTGCAAGTGCATTTTGTAATAATCTTCCCAAAAATGTCATAACTTATTACAAAATGTATTATAAAATGAAATGAAAAAGTTAGTACATTTTGGACGCTTATTACAAAATGCAGCTCAAAAATCCTTGCGGCAACATTTCTGTCCAAAATTCTGAATAAAAATAGTCAGTAGGTGGGTTTATATGGGAGTGTGGACATGCACAGATTAGACACTAGGTGGTGCTTAAATAATAATAATAATAATAATAATAATTATTATTATTATTAACACTTTAGTGGGGCTAATGTTGAAATTATCTTTTAGAAAAATTGTGTGATGAAAATCGACTGAAAAAAAGCCCTGAAACGGGCCACTTCCTCACACACTCCCAACCTCTATCTCTCTTCCTTTGTCACATGAAGTCGTTCATTCAATGAGATGTGGATCAACAGAAGCAGAATTACCATAGTCACCGTTAAGCAGTTCCTTACTGTAACATTTTAAGGGAACATAGAAGTGAAAAGGTTGGAAAAGATATGTTTGGAACATTCTTTTTCCACCTGTAAATGTCAGGTTAGCTGCTGACTTTATAGTGTTTAACGGTTACGATGGTAATTCTGCTTCTGGTGGTCCATTGGAAAATATACATTTCATTTATGTTATTTATTTATTTTTAATTTAATATTTTGTGACTCATCAGATCAACATTAGAAAACACTCCACGTTTCCTGATCTCCACTCCATGGAAAAGTTTTGTCCCAACTTTGGACATCTTTACAAATCCAAAGTTTACATTTTATTCCAAAAAGCAAAAATAAAAAAGGTGTCAGTTTTACATAAGACAACGAAGGAGGTACCAGTGAAGCCAATCCCACACATGGAGGCTTTTTAAAAATAAGCTGCCTGTTCAGAGAAAAAAAAACACCTCCAAAATAACAGACCAACACCTACAGCGTCTCTCATGTCAGTCCACCAACTACAAATAATCCCAAATCAGTGTCAGTGTGGATGACCCCTCCCCTCCCACATCCTGTTGGCAGAAGAACCAGAGACTAAACCTCCTCCTAATGACCTTCTGTAGAGTTCACACTGTCGACCTGTTGGACTTTTACACAGTCACAGTGTTTACCCCTGTGGGCTGATGATAAAACCAGAGTGTTTTCTGGTTGTTACAGGAACAAATGATAAAACCAGAGTGTTTTCTGGTTGTTACAGGAATAGATGATAAAACCAGAGTGTTTTCTGGTTGTTACAGGAACAGATGATAAAACCAGAGTGTTTTCTGGTTGTTACAGGAACAAATGATAAAACCAGAGTGTTTTCTGGTTGTTACAGGAATAGATGATAAAACCAGAGTGTTTTCTGGTTGTTACAGGAACAGATGATAAAACCAGAGTGTTTTCTGGTTGTTACAGGAACAGATGATAAAACCAGAGTGTTTTCTGGTTGTTACAGGAACAGATGATAAAACCAGAGTGTTTTCTGGTTGTTACAGGTGTAAATGTTCAGAACCAGTTCTTACAGTTTGTGTTGATGCCTCAGATTTAGAACTGTCCAGCGCTGCTGGGGTCACACTGCAACAGGCGGACGATGGAGGGGTCGCTCTTTGCACCTTTGATGAACTCCTCCAGAGACAGTTTACCTGTAACACACACACACACACATAAGCATCTTGTTTTAAACAGACCAACATTTGCCACCTCATGTTTCATCTTTAACCAATAAACATCCTGAAATGTGGCTAAAGTACAAAGAAAATATAAAAAAGCAGATTTAATGTATTATTATTATTATTATTATTATTGCATATGCATGTATAACAGTAGGATTTTCAAAATAAAAGTTTTATTGAAAATGCCAAATTATGACAGTAATTAACTGATTAAAACATATTCTCTCTTCATTTCTTTCACACACACACACACACACACACACACACACACACACACACACACACACACACACACACACACACACACACACACAGTATGTTTACAATAGGGCTGCACAATGTATTGTTCGAGTATTGACATTACAATGTACATGCGTGCAATATTCACATTACAGGTCCTGTGATTATTTAGATAATATTTTTTACTTATTTATATATATTTAATTGAATTTTTTTATTAATTTATTATTTATTTATGATTTGATTTTTGTTTTTATTTATTCATTATTTTTGTTTTTATTTATTTATATTTACTTTTATTTAATTATTTCAGCTACAAGAGGGATGACATTCAAACGTATGTTCAGTGTCGACCACTAATCTGTTTGACCGTTTGCGTCGGCACCACACAGCTGTTATTTACGCTGAGGAGTTTTTTACATTGCAATATCTCATCATCTGAACCCGCTTTATCCTCACTAGGGTCACAGGGGTCACTGGGGGTCTAATCCAGCTCCAGCAGGTGAAGGCGGGGTACACCCTGTATGAGTCTCCAGTTCATCTCAGAGCTGAACATATATAGAAAAACAATCACTCTCACCTATGGGTTAGATTAACCAGTTAACCAGTTAACCTGTCAGTGCATGTGTTTGGATGGTGGGAGGAAACTGGAGAAAACCCACACAGACATGAGGAGAACATGTAAACTCCACACAGAAATGTCTGGTGTGGGAATAGAACCAACAACCTTCTGTCTGTGAAGCACCAGTGCTAACCACTGCACCAGTGTGATGCAATATAGTGTTGATATTTGGTAATGCCATTATTTGTCAAAGATAGTTTATAAATGTAAACATTTTCAATTATTCCAACTTTTATACTAAAGAAGGATGAATAACAAAATATTAACGGTGTAATGACTTTAATTCAAGTTCTACATACATAATAATTAGATCTCCATTGGGTCAGAGCAGTAAAATATGATCATAATTACCTATAAATAATGAAAACTGCAGATTTTAATGTAAAAAAGTCAAATTACATGAAAATCTTTATATTAAACAATTCTTTTACAAAAAACTGAATAAATATGAAGCAGCTGAAATATATGATGACAAGTAAATGTCATTTTACAAATATTCTGCCTGTTACTAAATGTTTAGTGTATTTTTTAATTGAAATGTCAGTTGTTCTGCACATGTGCAAATGACAAACTGATAGACTGAGGCAGAAAATGGTTCAAATGTCACTTGTTTTTCTTAAGATGTGTGAAGTTGTTGATGTTGTTCACATTCTGAGGGAAACATTATCATAATGTAATTTGACTCTTTTCACTGTTGTTATTTTACTGGTCTGATCCTTTTCAGATCATATTGGGCTGAATGTGGAACTGAACTAAAATGGGTTTGACACCCCTGGGTGAGTTCACTCAGCTGATTACAATGTGATGGTCTTGTCATTTCTGTTTCAGATGTTTAATCATGAATGAAAGTGACTGTTTATCCAAATCCAAATAAAAAGAAAAAATTCAACTCAAGTTAAGATGAAGCTCCATTTGTCACCAACAGGTGGCAGTGTTGAGATATGTCTTCTTTCTGTCTATAATAGACACTGAAGAAAACTGATTGTGTTGTTCTTATCCACACACAGGAGTGCAGAGAGTTCTCGTGATTCTCATCAGAAGAACCAAATATAAAGAACATTTTCTTCAGGTTCAGTTCCTCCTCCTCCTCCTCCTCCTCCTCCTCCTCCTCACTTATCTCTTATTTCCGTCGTGCTCGTGTTCAGGATCAGGTTAACTGCTGTGTAAATACACGCTGTGAGTGTGTGTGACTGAAGTGTGTGTTGTGTGAGGAAAAGCTCATGTCATGTGTGAACTCTATTGTCAGTGAAGAGCTTTGGAAATGGAAAAGCAGGTCCGTCTGTTTAACAAGCATCCAACCAGGTGGCAGTGACAAGCCACTCAACAACATCTGTAATGGAAATGACTGGTGCACCCAGACTCCCTCATATCACACACACGTTTAATGGATGTTAGCTTTATTTAAGTGCATGTTTTAGACCAGGGGTCTCAAACTCATTACTTTTAGGGGCCACATTTAGCCCGATTTGATCTCAAATGGGCCGGACCAGTAAAATAATAGTATAATAACCTAGAAAAAAAATGGACAATTCCAAATTACTTACTTTAAAAAACAAACTATCCAACAAGAAAGGTGTGAATAATCTGAAAAAACTGAAATATCTCAAGAAAAATACATGCAATTCTAACAATATTATGCCTCAATTTACCATTTACGCATGTGCATTTTGGATCAGATGTACTTCAAAGACACTAAATTGTTAAAATTGTGCTTAATTTTCTTTCGAAATTTCAGTTTGTTCATATTTGTTCAGGTTCTTCACATTACATTATTACAGGACAGTTCATAATTATAAATATTTTCCTAATTTAATCTTATTTTTGCACTATAACAAAGACAGAAATTTTAAGTTGTTATTATTTATGGGCACACTGTAAATTATTTTCACATCAAAATGAGAAGAAAATGTATATTATTCTGCTATAATTTGACTGTAGATCATATTGGTATATATGTGAAACATCAACTAAAAGAAGTTCCACAGCCTTGACTGTGGTATTTTTGCATTTTGCAAATTCATCCCACGGGCCACATTGGAACCTGGGGCCGCATGTTTGAGACCCCTGTTTTAGACCCTCTCGACTACAGCTACACAATATACTGTCTGAACATTGACATCACAATGTATGTGTGTGCAGGAGTTACATGGCAGCACCTATCTATCTATCCATCTATCTATTGTGACCTTGACTTAAATGGATTAATGCATCTGATGTGCATTAGCTATATGTATAAACCCATGTAATTTCATGGTGATATGTTCATTAAGTTATAACATGATATGTCTCTGCGGGTGGACACACACACACACACACACACACACACACACACACACACAGAGATTACAATAATCTCTCCCAACCAATGTTGGGTGAGATTAATCAGTGCATAAGATCAATAGAAAAATAAAACAAAAAAATTCTGATTATAGACCAAAAAAAACTGAGTTAAAACATAAACATAACTTACATAAAATCCATAAAAACAACCATTAAAACAGGATGAAATGAAAAATAAAAAGTGTTTGCGTCCTACCGTCTCGGTTGGTGTCCATCTGCCTGAAGATCTTCTCCGTCCTCTTCTCAGGTGTCGACTCGTCCTCAGGCATTTTCATCACAGAAGAAACCATCTTGTAGATCGCCTACAGGCAGAAAAAAAGCATCACAGGTCAGTCCATTCATTTATTGTTACTTCTTTAGTAAATGTTTCTGCATCAAAAAAAATTGTTTGAAAAGATTTCAGCTTCAGATTTATTTTTGGTCTGAAGCGTTTCATTCTGCAACAACAACAACAACCACAAAAAGTCTTACTTCTACATGAACACATACAATAATAGATTATTTGTATTTAAATTAAAATACCACTAATGTACACTCAGGTACTAGTTTAAATGTGATATTGCTTTAACAGAATTTTATGTTAGTTTTCTTCTGTAATTAGCAACTATATGAACAAATTATTTTAATTGATTCTTTCTGATATATATATATATATATATATATATATATATATATATATATAAAATTCAGCAAATCGTTGTCTGTAGTGTGTCCTGTTTGTCTGTGGAACGACTAACACCTGCACAACTAGACCAAATTATCCGAAATTTGGAGGGTGACTTTCCAGTACATTGGCGCAGGTAGAAAAAGGATGTGGGTGCATGTAAACTACTTCTTCTATTGTTCCCTTGTATCCGGTGGGACTGGCTTACATGACTGGTTCATCGTGGTGTGGCTTGTGAATTGCATCGTTTTCAGCAGCGTTTCGTCCCCATGCTGACACATATTCTTTACTGAAACATTTCCATTTTTAAATAATACCTTTTTCACACGGTTTCAAACTAAACCCGTATTGAACTGGACATGGCCTTATAATCAAAGACTAATTCATTCATTCACTCATTTTCTGAACCCGCTTTATTATATGACGAATACATTACACATAAATACAGAAATTAAGCAAAATAAACTATCTTTACCTGTGATTTTGACAAGTGTCATGTTTTATAGAGACGCGAAAAGTCAGAGCATCGACAAAAAAAATCAGTTCATATTAGGTGCAGGATTCATTTGCAGTTCAAGTTTGTTTCCATCTCAAACAAATATGAGGATAAAGGGAAAAATCCACAAGCTGATAATTAGTGAAGAGACACATGTGTGACTGTACTTATGATGCTTGTGCAGATCGTTGTCATGCGTTCATTTGGAGAAAACTGAGGTCTAACTACCAACAAACCCATGCTAATTTGAATAAATTACACATTAGCAGCTTCTCACTGGCTTTTTATACAGAAAACTGAGTCATAAGATATTGCTGGTACTTTGATTATTACAAATTACATCAGGTTTTTTCCTTGAATATAGAGAATAAGTCATATAGAGTCAGATTCAGAGGAACTCTCCTGTACCTAAAATCCACTCAATGTTTTCTGCTCCAGCCTCATAATGTGATTTAGTGGATCTACACTGCCAGATGAATCATCTCACCTCCTACTAAGGACTCCTTCTTCCTCCCTTTCCCTTCCTACATTGCACAAATAGACGTCGCCAAGGTTTTTACCGTCCATGTCACAAACTTAAGGCCCAAAATGGAAAAAAAACCCTTACCATTAAACAGAGCAGGGAGTATCTGGAAAACAATGAGCTACAAAAACCTTCATCCACAGATGCACAAATGATGGAAAAACTCTGGGTTTATTACCTGAACATTTACAGATAGCAGTCATCCTGCTACACTGTAGGCCAAGGGTGTCAAACATGTGGCCCGTGAGCTAAAACAAGCCCACCAAATGGTCCAGTCTAGGCCGCTAAATGGGCTAGTATGGGCCGCTAAAGGGTCTAGTATTAGCCGCTAAAGGGTCTAGTATTAGCCGCTAAAGGGTCTAGTATTAGCCGCTAAAGGGTCCAGTCTGGGCCGCTAAAGGGTCTAGTATGGGCCGCTAAAGGGTCCAGTCTGGGCCGCTAGAGGGTCTAGTATGGGCCGCTAAAGGGTCTAGTATTAGCCGCTAAAGGGTCCAGTGTGACCCATGGGAACACCAGTAACAGGCAGAATATTGTTAAAAATATTGTTTTTCAAGGTTTTTTGTGTGAGTTGTCATGTGAATTTCCAACTGCAATGGCCTTTTAAGGAAACATGTCAAATGCTCCAGAATAGATTGCAAAAAAAAAAATTTGGTGAATGTAGGTCAAAGGTCAACGTAACCAAAAATGTGTTTTCGCATAGCTAACACAGAGGACAAATCAGGTCAAAGGTCCACGAGGGGCAGGGTTTGTTGTGCCTGGAACCAGTCGTTGGTTTATTTTCACTGACTACCAGCTGATGTGTGTCTGAGGGGTCATGTAGTAATGAACGCACACTGATCGTCTACCCCACTATTCTCCTCAATGTCAGTAAATTACCAGAATGAATGTGTTTCTTCCAGACACTGAACTTCCCTGTGAGCTCGTCTGCTCAGCTGATAGCGCTCGACGTGGATGGCAGACAGAGCGAAGATATCAGATGTTTTTTATCCTCCTGTTCGTGTTCAGATTCTGCCGTTATCCTGAGAAGACGAACTACGCTGGCTGTGATCCATCTCATTCAATTATTCCCTGCAGCAAGAGCAATTATGAACCTCACTGGCATTTACACACTCTCTACAGGAGAGAGCATTGGTGAGCTGGAGAGGCAGGCGCTGCTCCGTCACGGTGGTAAATGGAGGGAAAGCGTGAATAAAAAAACATGCAGGTCGATGTGGGAGGACGACGGCCTCTGCTGGGTGAAGAGCTGTCAACAATAACGCTGGTGTGTGTTTTAAAAACAGGTAAAAATAAGACAAATGGGAAAGAGTTTATGGAGGAAACTTTAAAACTAACACCATTGTTTTAGAAATAAAAACAGAAATATATTCATGTTTTCTACAATAACAACAAATTAAGTGCTCAAATAAAGAAAAAAAAAAAACTAAACCCCAAAACAAACAACTTTTGGTTGATTTTTAAATTTCAGATAAAGTCTCGTCTCATCATCTAAACCCGCTTTACCCTCACTAGGGTCACAGGGGTCACTGGGGGCCTAATCCATTTACAATGGGTGTTATCGTGTTAACATGAAAGATCTGTCCTGGTGGCGGAGCATGCGAAACCATTACATCACTGACGCTCTGCGTCTCAGGGCTATGAATATAATTTTGGTGACTGTGACCTTGACCTTTGACCTACATTCACCAAAATTTTATGAGATCTATTCAAAATCACTGCGCACCCTCCCTGAAAAATGTTAGTAGTTTTTGCATAAACCTGCTGACAGACAAACAAACAAACAGACAGAGACACAGACAGACAAACAGACAGACAGACAGACAAACAGACAGACAGACAGACAGACAGACTCAAACCCAATACCCCTCTCCCCTTCAGGGGGCAGGGTAATAAAAACGCAGCCTCTCAGTAAAGCCCAGCGCCCTCAGTGGTCTCGCCAGCATCACCTCCAGAGCTTCCACCTGCCTGAACACATGCAGCCTTCAAAGTATGAAAGTATCCAGCGCACTGAGCCGCAGCCTTTGAGCCCAGGCTTCATTTGAACTTCGCAGAAGCCGACGCCACCTGAAAACTTTCCTCTTAAGCCAGTCGTGTCTGTGCAGAGGCGTGAGGCGTTCAACCAGTGGAGTCAGGGAAGGCGAACAGAGAGCAGCAGAAGACACAGACTGTGTGGGTCTAAGACTACACAAGACACAAACAGAGATGGAACTCTTTCTACAGATCAGACGGTGAGCGACGACAGCGTTTTACCTGCAGGGCTCTGAGGTTTTTTTTATTTTTCATAAAAGCATGAAAATCCACAGGGCTGAGACGTTCAACCATGTGTGACAGTGAAGTTTAATGGGGAACTCTGACCTCATTTAACACCTTATTCAGATGGGATTAAATGCATGTGTTTTAATTAAGTTTAGTTCCAATTATTGGACAATGACCACATACGACCATCTTCATTAATGGTTTTTAACTCTGCAAAGCCTGAGCATTTAAACCATTGACCTAAAATTCCAGGTCTGTGAAACTTTATTGGTCCTTCTGAACAACCAACAGGTATGAGTTTCAGTTTTGTAATAGATTCAGTTCAGTTCAGGTCAATTTTATTTCCTACACAAAATCATCAACATCAGTCAAAATGGTCAACACAACAAAAAAATATTTGCTCTCGAAAAGGAGTGGGAAGAAATAAAACTTATGAACTTCTGCCCACTTTTTTTTTTTACAAACTAATAATCCAATAGATTCTGCATTCTATGCTTTAACACACTTTATGTCCATTTACCATGAATACTAATTATCATTACAAACCATGTATAAATATCATTACAAATCATGTATATAAAGTATATTTATAGTCACTTTATATTTACTACAAATAAAGTATTTAATAAAAAGGATAACATACATTAATCATGATAGTTATATGATATGTGCAATATATTATTCTACTGTTGTGCACTTTTACTTTTTACACATTTTACTAGTTTCACCAAAATCCATTCAGAACATTTTGCGTAATCCTGCTGACAGACAAACAGACCCAAATTTAATTCCTCCTTGGTGGAGGTAATTATTCTGTCGTCCCAACGATACACAGTACGTTCTGCTAAAACTTGCCAAATCCATTTCTCAACAAAGATTTTTGTTTCCCAAATCACAGATTAAATGTGTATTGTGCTTTTCTATGAATGCACACTCAAAGCGTGTACAGTGGTTCTATTATTCACTCACTTACTCATACATTCCACTGAACATTCATACACCAGTGTGAGCAGCAGCACTGCAGGCAAAGAGGGTGAAGTGTGTGACCAAGGACACAACACTACACGACCAGGACGTGTGCTGGGATTCAAACCGCCAACCCTTGGGTTATTGGACGACTGCGGCTGTCCAATTCCATTGTCCTCTGACAATGATTTGATCATCTGTAAAAACATGCCTGTGCACGTCATGTATAAAACAGTGTCAAGGATAGCACAAAAAAGTCCATTGTGGTCCTTGCTCTTGACAAACGATAAAAAACACCCACAACCCTTAAAAACACATACCCATATACCCCTGTCCCAACCTGCCCACACCCTCGTCCCCTAAATGACCACTCACAAATTTGGTCTGTTAATAAATCTATGTTGAGGCATCGAATAGTTGGTTGGTCTGATGTAAAAAGGACAATTATTAATGTTGAACAACATTGGTTAGAAGAGATTATTGTCATCACCATGTATGTGTGTGTGTGTCTGCAGAGACATGTCATGCTATAAATCAATGAATACTTGAAATGTCACCATGAAATTACATGGGCATATAAATATAGCCATCAGATCCAATGATCATTTTCAGTAAAGGTCAAAGGTCACAATTAACTAAAAGGTCAAAATCACATTATCAGTTATAACTCGAGAATGGAGGGTCACAGAACTTTCAAACTGATACCAAACGATGCAGAATGAAGATTTGTATAATTCTCATAATTGATGTTATCACCTATGATGAACAATTTTTTTACATCTCTGGAAGTCAAAGGTGATATGTCGTAAAATTAATATCTGTAACACTGTTTGTGTGTGTCAAGCATAGACATAACTTAAACAATGCTGGATATATTATAATATTACACGCACTGACGCAGATATCCATAGAACGAAATGATCAATATTACAAAAGGTCAAAGGTCAAGGTGGTATTTAGCAGAAACATTATTGGCTCTAATTCAAGAAGTGGTTGTCATAGAAAGTCGAGATTGGGCATTCTCTAAATACTTGTTGAGTTATAGCATATGTCTCTGTGGACACACACACACACACACACACGCGCACACACACACAGATTACAATAATCTCTCCTAAACAATGTTGGGTGAGATTAAAAATAGAAAAGTGTTTTTTTTCCCACAGAAATGCAGAACAGTATCAGGTTCATCTGTCTTTACATTTATTCTAGATTCAAAAAGTCAGGTCGACTTACACCAACTCTGATTTCATTGAAGCCTTTCTGCAGGTAGGAAACACATCTGAATTCCTCACAACTGCTACAATCACAAGAAATAATGTGCCAAATGATCACAAACAAGTGGCATCATTAAATGTGAAGTTCTCCACGCTCCTGTGGCCTCATGGACTTCAGCTGATGAAACCTGCAGAACGTGTGACTCACGCCTTCTGTTTTTTTTCATGTCCTTGGACAAAGAAGCTCCTTTGGAAGTGGGCAGAGAGCGGGTGTCATCAGGGTGCAGGGGAAAGTGACGGCAGCCTGATGTCTGAGTCACCGCCGTCTTCACACATGGAGGTTAATTTAACCTTGAAGGGACGCTGCGTGGGCTCACGAGAGACATTAGGGATTCACATTTCATCAGGGGGACGGTGGCTACATGAGGAGCTGGACTGATTAGCTCCAGTCTGAAGTAGAGCTGCACGATATGTCGTTTCAACATCGTCATCACAACGTACGTGTGCACAGTAGTCACATGGCAGTCCCCGCAAGGTAGGAGGAAAATTAACTCAGTTTCAACACACACACACACACACACACACACACACACACACACACACACACACACACACACAAAGGCTATAATAGTTTGGGATTTTCATGATAGTTTAGTTTTATTTAGTTGAGACTTTTTTTCAATTCTTTTTATTTTGGACATTTAACCCTTTAAACTTCCACTCAATTTTGCTTCAATTTCTTAATAAAGTAAATTGAATGTTTTTAATTTTTAGTTGGTGTTTGATTATATTATAAATGAAAATATTAAGAGGAAAACTGGGATATTGGAGGCAGGTTCTGTTAAATGATAAAATAGATAAAACATTTGTGGATATTTATTGTTGTTTTGATGTGTTTTTTGTTTTTGTTGGACTATGACTGTGTTAGAATATGGTTCGTCTGTGGATAATTATGAGACATAAAGGTTCAGATCAGCTGTTTTGACATTTGTATTTTGAACAAATGAGTGATTGCACCTGCTGTGGATATTTGATCTGACAGTGGTTTATATCTTGGGATGTGTGAGCATCTCTGTTGTCAAACTACATTAGGTCATGTGACATTTGGGACAGGTTTGGGTGGTTTACTTAACATTTTTGAGCGACTACTTCTGGCCTATATGTGGATCTTTGGAAGAGTTAACATAGGTTTCTCAAAAACATTTTATTTGCATTATTTTTTTTTATTTATAGAGTAATAAAAAGACTTGGCTAAAAAAAGTCTGAACTGTTATGATTCTTTCATGTAAGGGTTAGTAGTAAACCACTGACAGGCACCTTTATGTGTTTAAAGTATGAAATGAAGAAGGTGTATTTCAGTATTTTCACAGTATTCAACACGTGTTCCATCACTGGCCTGAAAACCCAGTAAACACAGACTAAACTGTTCAGTAGATGGTTTTACACACTTTCCATTTAACTCCTATAAAATGTGCAGAGCAGATGGAAAATCTATCTTTTTCCTTCCCAGATAAGAAAAAAACCCACTTTTAAGAAGAGGTAAAAGCTAATCAGTCCCTTCCATTTTCCAAAAATAGCTTCTGAGGCAGGACGACAAATGGCTCCAATTAATCTAAATGTGTCTTATTTTTAATTACAGTGACGTTTCAGTTTAATTATATATGACATCAGGTCCTTAAGTTGTTACCTTTAAGACACTGTGTGTTAGATGATGGTAACAAAACCCTAGTACTGGTCCTCCTCATCCTCATGGACAGTGGCGTTGTGGACACAGTGATGGCACATGTTTAACATTAACAGCGCTGGTTCATTTAACAGTGAGAGTGTGTATGTAAATGTGTCACTTCATACATTCAGAATCACTGCATCGTGGTGGTGATTAGAACTGTGATGATAACATAGACCAGGGGTGTCAAATATGTGGCCTGTGGGCAAAAACTGGGTTCAATGTGGCCCGTGGGGACACAAGTTCTGTGGTAATATTAGGAGACATTGTCAGAATACTCAATAAAAAAACATTTGATAGTTGCAGCTGGAGATGTAATTATAAGTTTAATGGACAATAAATCAGAGATGTGACTTTTGATCCAAAACACTATTCAAAATTCGCTAGAAACTATTAAAATTTTATTTGAAAATTGAACATGCCCCCCCCACACACACACACAAGAACTGCAACCAACAGTTAAATTTCATTTAACTGTTTAGGGAGGAACCGGGTCAAACAGCTGATTTCAGCTACAATGTCGAACAGATTTAACAACAATAGTCACATGACTCTACCCCCCCTCCTCCTCCCCCCCTCCTCCCCCTCCTGATGCTGACACTCACCTGTACGATCTCCAGCATCTCAGCTTTACTGATGTATCCGTTCCCGTCCAGGTCGTACATGCTGAAGGCCCATTTCAGCTTCTGCTCCAGCTTCCCGCGTGACGTGACGCTCAGCGCGATGATAAACTCCCTGAAGTCTATTGTCCCATCGCCGTTAGCGTCAAACGTGCGGAAGACGTGCTCGGCGAACTTGGAGGCGTCGCCGTAAGGAAAGAAGTTCCCGTAGATCTTCTTGAACTCCTCCATGGACAGGTTCCCGCTGGGGCAGTCCCTCAGGAAGCCCTTGTACCACTCCTGGATCTCGTGCTCGGTGAAGTCGGTGCTTTCCAGCAGGTCCTGCATCACCTCAGGACGGAGCTTACTGTTCTGCTTCCCCATGTCAGCGCTGGGATCCTTCTGTCAGTCGGCTCAGAGCTGCAGAGAAGAAAGGCGAGCAGATGTTACTGGAGGAGAACAAACACAGTAGTAATAAAGAGTATGGTGATGCTTCATTTGTGCTTTTTGGCCCAAAGCGACAGAATCTGTTTCAGGCTCGTCTACAGTCAAACACTGACTTCACTGCTTTTAAATCTGAGCTCAAAACACTTTATTCAGGTCAGCATTTGGCAGGGAGTCCACGGTCCTTGTCTGTTTTATGTTGTTAGTTATGGGTACATTGATCTAATAGTTGTTTGTATTAATATTAGTTTGGAAAACACCTTTTTAGTGTTCTAAGATCATATACAAATAAAATCTGATTTGATTTGAATAATAGTGGTTATAGTAGTAGTTGAAATAATAGATGCAGCTGTAATAATAGTAGTAGTAATAGTAACAGTACTACTATTACTTTATTCAGTCATTAGTTAAACTACAAACAAAAATAAAAACCCAACATATCTATTGTTTCAGATAAAATGTGACTGAAAGAGTTTAAACTGAAATAAAAAGTCTTACCTTTACACCTTTAAACCCTATTTACATTTAATATAATAACAAAACAAGTAAGAAAACAAACAAAAATGTTAATATAATAATTGTTAAATATACAATAGAAGCAAATACATGTTTAATTTTAATGCAAGTAAATCATGTCCTTATCTGAACCAAAACTGACCCTAGTTTTAAACAAGTCATTTCTTTAGCTTTATATTGTTGAATAGTCGTTCATTTCTACATCTTTTTAAAGCTTTTCATTGTTTTACACTGTTTTAATGCATCTTCCAGACCATTCCACAGATTAACCCCCTCTAAATGGAAACACATCTACTTTCTTAGTATTTGTTTTTGCCTTAACTTTAATTTAATCACATATGTAACAAAGAATAGAAGGGAGAGGCATTTTATTCCACATGAGAACAGTTATAGACCTGTAGAAACACAAAGGATCTTTTGTCACCACCGGAATTAGACACGGAAAAAAGAAAAAACCTCAAATACTTTCCTTCCTTTGTATTTGTAGCATACTATAAAAGTCTCATACTACCTTTATCACTGTTGTTTTTTACGGACAGAAATAAACTTATATTTATTTCTTGTTCTTTTTTTCCCCCCCATTGGTTTAATCTCACTTCCTTAATGTCAAATATGTGTAAGAAATAATTTATATCAGCAATAATAACCTGCACAGAAAGAATAGAAATTACATTGACATTCTGTAGTATAATAATATTTAAAGACTGGTGAATAAATATTTTTTTTCTTTTGAAACTGTTCCATTTCTTATGTTGTTTTTGAACATAGTTTTTATAAAGATATCCTTGGCTATTTCACATTATACTATTTTGAAAAATGTAAATAGGGTGGAATTGGTTATTGCAGAGTCAAACCATTCCTCAACTATGTTGTTCACAACCTTACACCATTATGTATTATATACTGTAGTATTTAATACATACAGCATTATGTATTATATACTAGCTACATGTATTATATACTGTAGTATGTAATACATACAGCATTATGTATTATATACTAGCTACATGTATTATATACTGTAGTATATAAAACATACACCATTATATATTATATACTAGCTAGTTACAGGGGAAAGATTTCTGTTATGTAGTACCATCTACTGGATTGACGTGACAGTGCAATTTGCAGAGAAAAATAGAGTCAATAATGTCTATAATAATGACTACCTCTTAATGCACCAGTTGAGTCACCTCAGATATTATCAGAAAATTTCCCCCTCCTGGGAAAATATTCAGGAGCCGCCACTAATAAGAATTATACAAATCTTCATTACGCATCGTTTGGTACCAACCTGAAAGTTATTTGAGCCTTCGTTCTTGAGTTATAACTGATAAAGTGATTCAGACCTCTTAGTTAATTGTGATCTTGACCTTTGACCTTTAATCAAATGGATCATTGCATCTGATGCACATTAGCTATATGTATATGCTCATGTAATATAATGGTGATATCAAGTATTCATTGAGTTATAGCATGATATGTCTCTGCGGACACACACACACACACACACACACACACACCGATTACAATAATCTCATCCAACCAATATTGAGTGAGATTAATAAATCCATTTTCTGTTCTAACAAACCTAAAGTTGGACCAGGACTTTAATATATTTTTACATTCACATGTCTCCTCCTCTGTCTTTGTCCATCTGTTCAGTCATATTTCAATCACGACAGTTCTTACATAATCCCATGATGCACTGGGGTGGAATAAAGACTTTTCTGTGAATCACAGAAACCCTGACTTGTGTTTAGCTGTTGTAATTATCCACTACTTGCTGCTTCTTTGTTCTTCCTACTTTTTCTGTTGGTTTTACCCGGTGATGTGTCCCATTTTATTTTTTTACTTTAAATATTTTGTAATGTTTTAAGGTCAAGCAAAAACATTAATTTATTCAAATAAAGGGTGAAGGACAGTAATCATGAATAAAATATGGGTAATAAAGTGTTTTGAAATAGGACGGAGCAGCTACAGGTTAAGAACATGATGTGAATGTAAAATAAATGTTGAAATGTCAGTGAAATGTCAAATGGCAGATCTAATTCTGGGTGTCTGCACTTTAATTTAATGCCTTTAACCAGAGTGACATTAAACCTATTTTCATATTCAAATATTCCAGGTAAATTGCTGGTTAAGTATGAAATCTTAGTGTGTAGTTGCAGAGCTTTTATGTAGGAATGTTATTAGACCGAGTTGGATTCAGTTTATTTTGATAAAAAGTAAGTGCTGGGGTAAAGTGTAAAAACAGTGTGACACAGTAAAAAAAAAAGTCAATTTAACTTTTAGAGAGTCCATTTTAACTGTTTCAAAAACATTAAATATTACATTTACTCATTACATTGGCCAGTGTCAAACTTTCCAAGTTAATTCTACTCAATTCAGTGTGAAAATGTAAATAATACGCTAAAATGTTAAGATATATTAAAAGTGACATTAAAACAAACACACACACAAGTTAAAATATATTTAAAAACTAAATACTAATACTAAAATATGTTAAAAAAACACACAAGGATATTTAACCATATATAGAGAAGATGATAAAGATGCTTTAAATGGAAAAAGATAAAGAGAAATATTTTTTTTTGTTTTGTTCACTATCCCACAACTTGAAAACCTCTGACACACACAACTGAAATGTAGACAGAGGTTACACTAAGGTAAAAGGAATTAAACAGTATTACTAACAGCCGTACTACACTTAGCCTTACTACATGTTCGTGTTCTTCCTCTAATAATAAACACAGCTGCTTTGTACTGAAGTGACTTTACTGAGTAAAACAACCAAAAAAAAAAAAAAAAAAACTTAATCGGCTTTGCATTTATCAGCATGAAAATCACTCCCTTTTAACGAACTTTCCATGGAAAGTTGTGTCATGTGTTGTCAGAGCACACACAGCGCCATATGCTGGACATGGCTTTAATTAGTCTATAAAAATCCCTTCACACATTACAAAGTCAGACTGAGCAAAAGGTCATATTAAAGCAGAGACGCTCAACAATTCATATAAAACTTGTGTACGTTCTGATCCATGAGTGTCTTTATGAACAGGATGAAGCTTTAAAAACTGGCCTCCGGTGTTTGCATTTGGTTTAAATATCGGCGTAAACTGACAAATATATATTTTATGTACATCCGTAACAATGGTGTTTTATCATCTGGATCCAACTGAGCCTGAAATACACTGAAAAAAGTTCAACATTGAATCAACTTAAAAATCCTTCTTCAATAAGTCACACATAAAAACATCTAGTTGAGTGAATCAAATTAAATTAAATTAAAATAACCCTAACCCTATGCAATTTCATTTCGTTCACTCAACTAGATTTTTTTTTATGTGTGACCATAAAAAGTCAAAATCATGAGATAAAAATGAAAACTATGAGATAAAAGTTAAAATTGAAGAAATTTTTTAAAAGTTGATTCAATGTTTTACTTTTTTCAGTGTAGTGACGTGTTAAGTCCTGATAATAAAATCCACCGTTTTCTGAATTGAGAAATGACCTTAATATAGTAAAAAAAATAAAATAAATCACATGCACTGTTAAGGGCTGCAAGATATTAGAAAAAAATTACTTTGAGATGTATTTTTATTTATTTTTTTAACCCTGCGAGTCAATAACAGTTGTGTGGTGACGATGCTAATGGTCAAACAGATTAGTGGTCGACACTGAATACGCTTCAGTGTTATCCTTCTGTAGCTGAAATAATTAAATAAAATGAATAATAATAATAATATATACATTAATGATTGTTGAAAACTTAAAAAAAAATCTATTTTTTTAATTTGAACAATAAAATAAATGAAAAAATTATAAATACGTAAATATAATAAATACGTTTAAAACAAATAAATAAAAAATACAAATAAATATAAAAAAAATGAAAAAAAAATCCACATAATTAATGTTGCTTTTCTTTCTGGCACCAAACTTTGGTTTTGGGTAATTTTTTCTTTACTTGGTTTTGGGTGATTTTCTGTTGTTGGTTTTGGGTGATTTTCTCTTGTTGGTTTTGGGTGCTTTTCTCTTGTTGGTTTTGGGTGCTTTTCTCTTGTTGGCTGCTACTTTAAGTGTCTGTTTACCAGTGACTCACTCCAAACAAGCTGAAATTAAATATTAAATAAAATTAATAAAAAAAAAAAAAAAATTTCTTAATAAAAAGACAAAATACATAAATATAAATAAAAAAATATACAAATAAATAATAAAAAATGTAATAATAATAATATCTGCAGGAGCTGCTATGTGACTGCTGCTCACACATACGACGTCGATGCTCAGACAATATATTGTTCATCACTAACTGTTAAACACTAATAAAAGCTTTATTTTATTAAAGAGCAGGAACAAAAGACACAGAGGAGGCAGATAGACATAAAATAAAGACATGAATACGGTCAGAAGCAGATAAGTACAGCAGAGTCTGACTCGTGTCTGCGTCTTTGACACAAACAGGAAGTGGTGAGTCCTGGTCTCAGTCAGATTGGACTGTTTTCATGTTTCCATAGGAGCTGCAGTCGGACTGGGCTTTATCTTGTTTGCATTCACACTGTATGTACACATGTCAAACTCCTCCATTGCCTTAATGTGGGTCTTAATGTGGCCTTGTACTTAAAACACACACCAGGAAATGAGTCATTTGTGTATGAAAAACCACACAGAAACTGTCCTTGGAAACACGACAGAGCTAGAGGAAACTTCAATGAATGTTTTTCAATTGAAATGTTTGTAAGATGAAGAGTAAAAAAAAATGAAGAAATGTTCTTTTGATAAACCAACACTTGCTCTGTGGTCACTTTTTAATTCTATACCAGTTATAGTTTGCTGACGCATGTGCTGATATTAAGGTTTTTTTTTTTTTAATTTCTGTTCCGATTCTGCTCTTTCTGTTCCTCATTTAATATGTCGTATTTTATTTTTATTTTTGTTTTTGCCCAGTTCTCATTTTGGTTGATTGTTTTTTAGTCCGTTTGTCTGACATGACATTATCCAGAATAGATCTCATTAAAGTGATTATCCAGAATAAAAATAAGCTTAGCTCATTTGTTAGATGATTGGGAGTACATACATATAGTTGACATTAAAATCAAACCATTTGGATGAACATTGACAAATTTAGATTTTAGATGTTAGACTGTGTGAACATGGAAGTGATTAGGACATGTCTTTTTTGCTGACACAAAACGCTATTTTTAGACTAACTTCTAAAGTTCTCAACAACATCACACTTCAGTGGTAGAAAGTAGAGGGTCCTTAAAGACAAACCCTAGTGTCCTGAGGTCTTCATGTCATCACATAATGTGTCCACCGTTACTGACCTACAGACATGGACCTCTGTGTCCATAAGACGTCTTTAGCAGGAAGTCTGTAATAGTTCATTTCTGAGTGCAGAGTTAGACGCTCTGCAAATTCACGACTTTGTTCATTAGAAATTGAAATGAACCTGTTTGTAAAAGTAAAACTTAGTCTACTGACAGGTTATTGTTTTAATTACATAACATGTCACGACAGGATCCGTCATGTGACTATTGCGAACACGTACATTGTGATATTGAAAATCGAACGATATACTGTACTATATATATATATATATATGTTTATATATTTCTGACCCTTCATTATTAAACCAGTGGTTCAGTCTCACAGCAGTATTTCTACATTTAGCCTCAAATATGTTATATGGGTCAAAACTTTTGAATTTGAAGTCTCCTGAAGTCTTCATGAAATTGCTACCATAAGTTCTTCAAATCATGCCTTTTAGGAAGAACAACAACTGACTGACAGTAATTAAGCATAAAACTAAGAAAAATTTACTCAAAACACAACTTTCCTTGGCGCTCGTGTGTATATATATATATATATATAACTTGTTTTATCTTCCTGTATATTTTGAGAATGAGGTTAATGGACTTGCTCATAAGAAGCTTAATTCACCTTTACGTGTTTACATTATTAGCAAACCCTCCTGTACTTAAAGTTCCACACCTGAGCAGGAATATCTGACAAGTGATAACATATCAGAGCTGTGAATTACACAGTATGGTGTCAGGGCCAGCTCTGCACAAAATCTCAGTGGTTGTAGAATCTTTGTTCCTCATTAACAATAAAAAAAAAAACACCTTTCAGAATGAGAATGGCTTTATTTTATTATTTATTTATTTTATTAAAGGCACGTAATGCTGCAGGTCTGTCTTTATGTTTGTGCAGAAAGAAAGTGCCTCATGTTTGTCCAGCCATCTTTCTAAAAATGTACAAAGTGTAGATAAAACAGACGTAACATTTACAAAGGAAATAAATCAATAAAAACACGATAACTCAGAGGCTAGAATACGCAGAGGAAAACTGTCAGACTGTTTGCAAGATAATATTAATACTATACTTTATAAGGTGAGACCCAGTGTTGTCAGTAGTAAACACAGCACGAAGCAATGTCAACCCTGGCTGCTTTAGAACCACAACCAGTTAAGTTTGATGACCTATGGGGAGGACAAGTCACACCCTTCTACTTCTGGTCCATAGGTGGTTAGTTCACAAAAACTGTGAATGGAGTGAGTCGAACTAAATTCTGATTCTGTTTGATAAGTGCTCTGAAATTCACATATGATAATGATAATAAGAAATATTTGATTTGTCATTGACAGACCACCTGTTTTTGATGTGAAGCAAACGTGACATTAAGTTTTATGTGGGTTTAGAGACTTCAATGATGTCACTCAGCTGTGGTGACGTCACATGCGCACCAGGCGTGACCAAAGTAATCAATAAAATGAACAAACATTTCCAAAATATTCAATAAAATGAAAAAAAAGCCCAAAATAATTAAAAAAATGAACAAAATATTCAGTAAAAAGAAACGTCAAATTTCCCATTTTGACCCCAGACTTATCTTGGAAACTTGATCCAACCATCATTTAAGACTTGAGTTTTCTTTATCATTAACACACATGTGGGAACATTTCATTAGTTTTATTCCGGAAGCATTTTATGTGTAGAACAGTTGTTATACACTTTCAGATAAGATAAGACTATTAGTCACAATCACATCCACTTCCTGTTTTGTGTTCATTTCAACTATCAACATGTTAGACCAGATACTACATGTGATATTTGCATTTAGTTTTGTAATAATTACGAAGCAGCAGCTCGACCGATTCAACAAAGTGATGCCGGAAATGCGGAATATGTGCGTCCTCGAGCCAGGACCAGGAGCATGTGCAGAACGACAGGAATAATGTTCAAGTGAAATTAACTGTTTACATGAGCAATTACCTAATTCGGAATTGAGATTGGAATAAACCAGTGACTTTATTCAGAATTAAGTTTAATTCAGAATTATCACATTTCAAATGGAATTAGGTGTTTACATGGAAGTAGGTCTATGCAGTCGTCTCCAACTGCTAACGGTATCAGTGTATTATCCTAGTAACAGTACTTAACAGTTATTATCACTACACTATTCAAAGGTTGAATTAACAGAATATTCTGTAAATTCCTGATTTTTTTATTGGATACCAAAAGCACATCAACAATAGTTATAAACAACAACAATAAATACAACCAACACATGAAGGCTTATGGACAATTTAAAATAATAATGAACCAATGAATATAAGTTCTACCTTAAAGAGCTGCTGTGACCACATCATTTATCCACTAACATTCATTTAAACTAATATGAAAATGCCTCAAAAGGCTAAAGAAACGACACAATTCTTATTTCCAAAATATATCTGTAATTTCAAATTGTCCTAATCAGCACAAGACATAAACTACTTGGAATGTTTCCCAAACAGCTCATTCAGTTTTAATACCACACAACCAAAGCACATGGAAAAGAAAAATGGAATAACTTATTACATAATAATAATAATAATAATAGTTTTTTATATAACACATTTCAAGAACATAAAAGTCACAAGGTGCTTTACAAAAGGAATAAAAGTAAAAACAGATAAAACAGTGGCAAATATAATCCACATAATGTGGCAAAATGTATTACAAAATGTGTCGGGGCAGTTGATTACAAAATGAAATGAAAAAGTTATTACATTTTGGATGTTTATTACAAAATGCATTGTTATTACAAAATGCAACTCAACAAGAATAGATTTCTTAATTATATAATCCTTCATAAATCCTATAAATCTGATTCACTGTCTTTAGGTCCTGCATTTAGGTCGGTTTCCTCTGAATATTTGTATCACTGACGTGGCAGTGGTGGATGCGGCGCACGCAAAACCATTGCATCCCTGACCCTCTGCATTTCGAGGATATAAATATTCATTAATTACTTCAGACTTAAACAGGAATAAAACCTGTCATGTAAACAGGGCCTTTGTGGCGTTTAACGTCTTGAGTCTGTCACCCAGCTCGGCTAATAGACTCCGCAGCCGTGACCTGGTCCACCAGCCGTTATATTACCGCCGCTGTCACCTGTTGAGACACACTGTACATATAGAAATGCCTCTGAAGCCCACAAAGGCCACAGCCATGAACACACGCTGCCACAGCCTGTGACATGTTCAGACAAGCAAAGCTGCTGCCGGCTGCCCACTGCTGAGACCACAACAGACCATACCAGCTGATTTAATAAAGTATGTGTGGAAAACCTGCTTTATTACGTATTTTTTACAGTTGCACGATCACGGAATAAATACAACCTCAGACGTAGCGGTAAATAAGTGTTGTATATATGAGACTGACAGCACTGATAATAAAGAGAGTGGGAAGAAGAGAGTGACAGAAGACGTCAGTGTTCCTCTAAGGGCTGTTTTGGAGGTGGTATATATATATATATATATATATATATATATATATATATATATATATATATATATATATGTATATGTACACGCAAATAGTTACAGAAATGTAAAAAAGAATGACATATCACTCTCTGCATCTACTGACTCAGGGGCCGGTTCTAGTTCATCCACAAATGGGAGATTTCTGGAGGCGATGAAGAATTAAATGTCAGCTACTGGTTTTATTATTCCCATCTGACCGCAACGGAATCTTATCCATCAAACGTTTGCCTGGACGACAGCTCTGGGATCAGTGCAAGTCACATCATGCCGACTTCTGCCATAGATGAGACATGACTGTGCATGAGAATTAAATTAGTCTTTCTTATATTATTTTCTGACAGGTTACACTGGTCTACAAGTCAAAAGCTTCTGGAATAAAACTAATGAAATGTTTCCACGTGTGTGTTAGTGACAAAGAAAACTAGTCTTAGATTAAGACAAGTAATACTTTGGTCATGTTCATTTTATTGAATATTTTGGTCATTTTTGTTCATTTTATTGAATATTTTGTTCATTTTTGTTCATTTTATTGAATATTTTGTTCATTTTTGTTCATTTTATTGAATATTTTAGTGATTTTTGTTCATTTTATTGAATATTTTGTTCATTTTATTGAATATTTTGTTCATTTTTGTTCATTTTATTGGATATTTTGTTCATTTTATTGAATATTTTGTTAATTTTTGTTCATTTTATTGAATATTTTGGTCATTTTTGTTCATTTTATATGATATTTTGTTCATTTATGTTTATTTTATTGAATATTTTGTTCATCTTATTGAATATTGACCAAAATATTCAATAAGATGAACAAAATTCATCTTATTGAATATTTTGGTCATTTTTTCTAATATTTTGCTCATTTTTGTTCCAAGTATTTTCTTATTCTACACATTTTAGTCCAAAGGAATATTGGTGTCAGTCCTACCAGATCCACTTCTAAACACTGTCTGCACATTATGATCCATTCACTTTACAGGTTCTTTCTGGTGGAATATTTACTAATCCATTGTTTACATGTACATAAACCAGCATATATGTGGAATAACACACAATCATATATATTAAAAACATGGAGGAACCAACACTAAAGTCATTTGTTTTATGATTCATTTGATTAAAGTCTGTAAGATTTAGTACATTTAATGTCTGAAGGAAATACTTCTTAAAAAATATTCCAGAACAGTGTGATCATAGACTTGATTTTCTCTCAGGAATCAACCAAATCTGTTTTTCCTCATAATTACAGCCACATTTTCTCACAAAGATGATTTTATTTCCATGATGTGAAACAGCAGTTTTGTGTTGTGACACAAAAAAGGAGACTATGTGAAAGGCTGCTGGAGATCAAACTCACTGTTGGAGATTAAAATGTATTAGTGAAACAAGTGGTGCACATAACATTCAATCTTGCAGGATGACTCAGATAAGGGATACAAGGCTGGACCAGTATAACACTCACTCACTTATTACTCTGTGCTGCCCTGTTTCATATCTTTTTATTACCTTTCTGTTGATCACAGTTGTCTACTCGCTACTCACCTCACATACCTTCACCCACACATCAATCCAACACCTCCACACACATACAACCCCCCCCCTTCTCCACAGACGCCGACGACACCGATCTAAGCGCGTGTGTGTCTACGTGCCTGCACGCTCAGCCAGAAATCTCATCAATGGCTGTGAGGTTTTGCTGAATGTTACTATGGTAACTGCAGTAAAAGTGCTGCATGAGAGAGTGAATTGTTCATGTGTAGGATTAAATAAGACAGAAAGATGAAGCGTATGGAAATAAGGAGCAGGAGAGGTGGAAGACGAAGGACAGTTTATGAATGAGATAGCAAAAAAAAAAGAAGAAGGAAGGTTAATGATGGGGAGAGATTTTTATGCATATGATGGAGAAAAAAAAGATCAGATATTGTGATTAGAAAGTGAGTCATGACTGTAATGGACATTTTTACATATGTAATTCTCACTGGCAAAAGGTGTGATTGTGATTGAAGATGTGATTTTTACCTACATCAGTAGCCTATAAGTATATTCCCCTACGGATGGAGAATAAGAATAACTATGTTGGTTCAGAATAAACAGGATGTGATGGCGTCCTGATGCAGGGGTGCCACACCTTTAACCCTTTGAGCCCTAGAGGCTCCAAATATGGAGCCTGTGCACTTATGATTTTATGGTGACTGACATTAGCTGAGGACGTAGAGGATGACAGTCAAATAAATTTTTTTTTTAATAATTATTATGAGAAAAACTTAATTATGATTTTTTTCATGAGAAAAAGTTGGAATTCTGAAGAAATGGGGAAAAATTCTGAGGGGAAAAAAAGGCAGAAATATGTAGAAAAAGTCCTAAGTCTGAGGAAATAGAAATTTGGTTTGATTATCACACCTGTGCTGATGTTCAGTATAACAGCACTCCCTCTCGTGTGATATTGCTTATATATATATATATATATATATATATATATATATATGCTTGTTCAGAAGGACAAATCAAAGCTACAGTTTCAAAGAACTATAATTTTCTGAAATGATTCAATGGATCAGGCTTTACGGGGTTTAATATGTTTCTTTATCGCAGTGTTTTTCATTTCCTGTAGGAGAGCAACAGATACTAATCATCAAGATACAAACGTTATTCATTCTTGTCTAATGGGTACTTGGACTTGACTAATACTAATCCATGTCAAACAAAGTGTTGAGCAGAACCTGCAGTGATTCAACCAAACACCTCTGAATAATGTCTGAGCTGAACTTAACACATCATTTTACTCACAGTCCAGTAAAATGTGTCGCTTCAGCTGAATGAGACTCTTTTGTTCACTTGTTAAAGACCACATGTTGCTTTTCATCAGAGGATGAAAAACATTCAAATAAGTCAGTGTTAAAGTGAAACTGGAAGTTACTGTAGGAAAACACTTAATGCTCCATATTCTGACTTTTCTACTGAACTGTAAATTGTCAGAGTTTTTCATAAGCAGCACTAAGGGTGTAAAGATAAACTGATTTGAATTGGTTATCTGTCTATGTGTATGAGACCTGAGTGAATCGATCCATGGAATTGTTAAAACTGACTATGAATGGTCAGTTTCCTGAGGTCCAGCCACAGATCTGTAATTCTGTTCTTTATATTTATGGACCAAGTGGTTTAATAAAAGGATTATCTGGAGTAAAAATAAGTGTAGCTCATTTTATAGATGATTGGGACTAAAGACATATAGTTGACATTAAATCACACCATTTGGATGAACAGTGAGGAAATTCAAATTTGCAGTTTTGAGCCAAACTGTGTTACGTAGTATGGAAGTCATGAGGGTCTTTTCACCCACATTAAACTATTTTTAGACTAACTCTTCTAAAGTTCTTCAGTGGTACTAAGTAGAGGGTCCCTAAAGACAAACCGGAGTGTCCTGAGGTCTACATGTCCTCAGATAGTGTGTCCAGAGTTTCTCCTTAACACGCTCTGGAAACTCATAACTGCAACCTGTTACTAATGAAATACTACAAATGTAAGAAATGTATACAAGTTAAACCTTCCAAGCGGAGGGTTTATCTGCAGATTTTTGGAGGTAGTTAAAGGAAGACGTGAAGATTGGTGTCATATCACAACATAATGATCGTCAACTCCAGTGGACGTGTTTCTTTCATTTGTTAACATTCATTTCCGGTTTATTTAATTTGCTTCAGGTTAAAATTGGATAAAACAGGAAACGGCCATTATCTAGGAAAACTGAACCCTCCCCTAACCCCCTCGCCCCCCTGAAAAAAACCCAAACCAAACAAAAAATGCATCACTATCCATTTATTTTTTTTCATTTTGGTTTTGGAAACAAATACTGAAGTAATTTATTCGTTTTTGGATTTTTTTGGTTTTATTTTGAAAAACCAACCAATGAATGAATGAAACACTGAATGTGTGTCTAACTGTTGTGGGAATGTGAATGTGAGCCATGAAACCAGTTGTGTTCAGACTCCATTTGAACATCTGCTTCGACCTTCACGCTCCATTTCACTCTTAATCTATTTGGAGTTTGATTCGACGCAGCTTCCAAATGTTTCTGCAAAAAAAGAAATATGTCTTCATGAGCCACTTCTGCATTACAGCATCTGACGTAACTGATGATTATATTACGTGTTTAGATTGTTTGTACACTTCCTGAACTTGTTGAAAAGAGGTTTGAAGCACGAAACCACAGACCATGACGAGGATCAGCGTTAAGAGGCAGGAAGTCACATGCGTTAGTCGTTTCAACTTTGCAAAAATACTGCATGAAAAACACAAACCCTCCACACGTACTGACGAATGTGCAAAACAAACACAAACATTAATTAATATCACTGGTTTATGTCCATGTGTACTAGGGCTGCAACATATTAAAAATAAACTGACATTGTGATTTTTTTTTAACCCTGTGATATGAAAAAACCCTCAGGAGTAAATAACAGCTGTGTGGTGACGACGCAAACGGTCAAACAGATTAGTGGTCGACACTGAACATACGTGTTAGTGTCATCCTTCTGTAACTGAAATAACTACAATAAAAACACTTATAAACATAAAACAATTGCAGGACCTGTATGTGACTGTTACACGTACATTGTGATGTCGATGCTTGAACAATATATTATGCAGCTGTAATGTGTGTGTGTGTGTGTGTGTGTGTGTGTGTATTTCTGTCATGTGTGTATTGCAGTGTAAAGTTGACTATGTTGGGTGTTAACTCCAGGAAGAACAGTGATGGTTTAAAGCATCACTAATGGAGATTCAAATAAATGAAAGTTAATGGACAGGCTTCGTTCACACTGCATAAAGTAATCAGTGATTCTGATTTACTGCTCAGATTTAGTGCTTTTTTTGTCTGTTCACATTATCTTTAGGAGATAAGAGGAAATACAAGTGTTGAGAGGTTCATCATTCAAAACTTTCATTTTCAAACAATAGATATAGAAGTATTATCAGTATTCCCTCTGCAGTAAAAGGGTTCCCATTAGTGTTTACACATGTTAGATGGAATAGTTTAGATTCATTTCCCTGCTGCGGTTATTCTTAACATTACAGCATGTGATGGACACTTTAGACTGTAAAGTTGTGGTGAATCTCTGTATAAACTGATGTAAAAGTTGCATAAATTGAGATCTGCATCTTCACACAAGGGTCATGTGGGAAAAGATCAGATCTACATGTGAATCAGAACCACATACTCCATCACATATGAGTGTTAAGATCAGATTTTGGCCAAATGTAAGTTTTTTTAAGGTCTATTTTGAGCTATTTTTCCTTTATTTTAATAGATCAAGCCCTTAGCCCAGTGGTCTTTTATCCCCAATGGGGCGGACCAGTAAAATAAAAACATAATGATCTATTAATAATGACAACTGAAAATTGTTGTCATTGTTTAAGTGGGTAAAAAACATTAAGTACTTTTATAAATTATCCAAATGCAAAAAAAGTTAAATTGTCTAAGGAAAATAAGGGCAATTCGTCCACATGTTTTATTATGCATCAGTTCTATAAAGACACTAAACTCTTAGTAACAGAAGCAGAAAATTGTTAACATTTTGTGTAATTTTCTTTAGACATTTCAGGTTGTTCACATTTTATTGTTACAGTATAGTTTGCAAAGGTAAATATTTTCATAATTTAATAGTATTTTGAATGAAATTATCATTATCAAAGAAAAAAAACTGAGAATAAAATGTAGAGTCATTGAAAAGATTGTTATGCTCTTCATCCCACGGGCCGCATTTGGCCCACAGACCCCTGCTTTAGCCCCTGATGTGCCATTGGTGAGTGTTCTACATGTATGAGTTATTCTAAATATCCTTAATAATTCTGAGGCAAAAAGAGTGTGACCAAAAGTAAATGGTTTGAGATTTGTTTTTACAATTATTTTATATTATAGCTGCGCAATATATTGTTTAAATATCAACATGGCAATCATATGACAGGTTCTGTTAATGTAGGAAATTAATGAGTTCAACATTTTCTAATTTTAATAGAACCTGACACACACTGAGCACATCACAATCATTCTGACCGAGTCACTGCTAACAAGACTGAAAAATGAACGACCAACTACAGAAAAATGACCAAAAACCAACAAGAGAAAATCATCCAAAACCAACAAGAGAAAAAAAAACACACAAAAAAAGAGAAAATCACCCAAAACCAAAAAGAGATAATCACCCAAAACCCAACAAGTTCTGTGAAGTAGATGTTGACGACATCATTCATTGCATAATCAGACTGAGTGTCTGTTTTGTACCATTATTGTAATATTTAATATGTTTTCAGTGTCTCTTTGTAACATTAGAGCGTGTTAGATGAACTAACATGGAGCCTATTGGACAAAACAACTCAATATCAGAGGTCAGACCGGGGTCAAATCCTGACCCTTTGACCACTCAACATTTACTCCCACAAAAGCAAAGACAGAGAAGCTGGTGGATTATTAGATTTAGTTTTTCCATCTACTGCAAACCCTTCTAATGGAAGTTTAAAGTAGAGTCAAGTGCTGACCACATACACTTAAAAAAGTAAAACATTAAATCAACGTAAAAATTCTTCTTCAATAGGTCACACATAAAAATATCTAGTTGAGTGAATCAAATTAAATTAAAATAACCATAAAACTATCTAATTCAATTTGGTTCACTCAACTATATATTTTTTGTGTGATCATAAAAAAGTCCAAATCATGAGATAAAAAGTCAAAATTATGAGATTAAAAGTCAAAATTATTAGACAAAAAGTCAAAATCATGAGTCAAAAAGTCAAAATTATGAGATTAAAAAACAAAATTATTAGACAAAAAGTCAAAATCATTAGATAAAATGTTTTAAGTTGATTCAATGTTTAACTTTTTTCAGTGTAAAGCAGCTTCCAGGAGACACCCCAAAGGTCCACAGAGGACGACTGCTGGTCTGTGGACGCACAAAGAACACAGAGAAGGTTTTTTTGCTCTGTTTTTGGGTAACATCTGGACACTTTTCTCAGCAGAAGGTTGTCGTTTCCAGAACAATAGACACCGGGAACAACAGGGGTTGGACAGGGGGTATGTGTGAGACAAGAAGAATAACACAAAAGACAAGCTCGCATAGAATTAAGTGATTCAAATAAGAAAGAAAGAAAATCCTGTTGAATGGACGATGACTGCGACGGTGGACATTGTCCTCTAACCCGGACAGACACACCTCCTGTGTTTGGGTCTTTTCCTGTCCCCACTGGGTAAAACAGGACGTTTCAGGACATTTCATCCATCAGGCCGCTGTTAAACTATTTCAACACTGATGTAATATAAACATCTTGTTTTACAGAAACTTTTCCCAGAAATATTTGAAGAGAATGTCCAACAGAGCTTTTATTTTTTTGTCCTCAAACATTTGTCACCTCATGTTACATCTTTAACCCATAAACACCCTGAAATGTGGCTGAAGTACAAAGAAAATAGAAAATAAAAGCAGATTTAGTTTTTGATATTATTATTGCATGCATGTATAACACAGTAGGATTTTCAAAATAAATGTTTTATTGAAAATGCCAAATTATGAATATAATTAACGGATTAAAACACAATTCATTTGTCATACACACACACACACACACACACACACAGGGATTTTACAAAATAAAAGCTAAGCCATAAAATGTTTTACTATAAGAAAAAAACCTACACATTTACGCTTCATATTTAACCCTTAAACAGACTGAACTCCAAAAACAGTGAAAATACAAGTAAAAAAGCAGGATATTTTCCCCTTATTCACATATTTAGTGTCTAAATAATCTGACATGTTGTTAGTGATCCTGAGATCAGCTGGAACATTCAGTTTATTTAAATCCAGGTTAAAAACCCACCTGCTCTCTGCTGCATTTGAATAGATTTTTTTATTCATTAGTTAATATCTATACTTTTATTTTAAGCTTGTAGCTTTTATCTGTATATCTGCTTTATCTTTTTTTAATCTATTTATGTTTTATTTTCTTTAATACCTATACTTTTTATTGCATCCCTGCTGTAATGCTTTTAATATTTTCTATAAAGCTCTTTAAAATGTCTTATACATGAAATATGCTATAGAATCTGTCATCATGATCCACAAAGTTCATGCCCTCTCTGTTGCCCCACCCCTTCTACCCCTTCTCTTACTTCTGTCCTGCTCTACTGCTCTCCACCACAAAATGTTTTTATTACAGTGTTACAAATAGGATGGGTTACAACACAGTACATCCCATGATCATTAAAACTAGAGGTCACGTTTGCCTCTTCTGTCTGTACTTGCCTCTTCTGTCTTGTCTCTGTCTATGGAGACAGTGACAAATGAAATTTCAATTCATTCCTTGTGAAGAAATTGACTTTGACAAACAAGAAGAAAAGTCCCACAAACTACTTCTAAAATCCTTCATCTGTCCATCTCAGAACCATCTGCCCTTAATGATAAAGCAGTCAAAGGTGGAGGTGAGCAGGTTTTAGCAGGAGCTACAGCTGCATTAAACCATCTGTAATATGTGTGTGTGTGTGTGTGTGTGTGTGTGTGTGTGTGTGTGTGTGTTGTGTCTCTATGACATGTGTATGTGGCCTTTTGGCTTGGAAAACAAATTAGATTTCTGTTTTTCTATCCATCTGTCTGTCTGTCTGCCTGTCTGTCTGTTTGTCTGTGTCTGTCTAGAAAAGCACTTGGACTCGACCAAAGCAGATCAGGAATCAATGGCCATCTTGTATTGCATGGGATCGTGGGAAATGTAGTCTCGTATAGCTCCCATCAATAAACGATAATGATAAATCTACATTAAATCAGCTGTCAATAAATCAAGAATATTTTCAACAATTATCAATAAACCTTGGACATGCCAAGTGACGGTCTGCCTGTCGATCTGTTTGTCTATAAAGGTGAAGAGTGTCTCCCTTTATTCTACACACTTTTCATCCTAAACAATCTAAAATGTACATTTCTTGTAAAGATGTGATAGAAGATGTGATACTGTTTAACGGACCTGTGGACGTTATCACAACATACAAGACTTTCACAAAACATTTGAAAATGTGGCTCAACACCTATAGATGCCTACACTAAAGGACAAGTCTGATATGATGTCTTCTTTCTTTTATTTATTTATTTGTTTGTTTTCTTTCACTTTTTCTTTCTTTTCTTAAACTGTGCTCGTAAATGTATCTTGTATTACATTGTTTGGGTTTAGTGTACTATGTGTTGTCTTGTGTCGTGTGTCATTTGTTACATTTGTGATCTTAACATTCTCTTGTAGATGTATTTTACTGCTTTTATTTATAATGTCCAGGGGACTACAGTTGAAATCTAACCTTCTGGCTAATTCTGGATTTTTTTAACCACGTGTAATCATGTGTTTTATTAAATTGCATTGTCCCCTTTCAAATAAACAAAAAAAAAAAAAAAAAAGAACTAAACTAAGAGCAGAAATATTCAACTCAAATCTTACTGAAAACACTTTAAACTGGGATGTGAGGTAAAAAAACAACAAAAAATAAACAGATGAATACTTGCTGACATCCACGTTGACCCAAACAGTTCACACAACTCACACCCAGGTCATCTTTGGTGACATTGGACTTGTTGATTGTGCCCTTTTTCTTGCAACATCAATCCAAACCTGAACCAACGAACTGACAGTGTTTCCACTCTCATCAGCCTGATTGGGCTAGCTTCCCCCATTAGCTCGGCGCTTGCCCCACAGGCATTACTTTTTCGACCCATGTATACTTTTTTAAATGGCCTCTTTAGCCTTTCATTAGGTTACTATGGCAACAGCCCTGAGAGGAGGAGACGGAGGAAGCCACACACGGATGCCTATTGATTCAAGAGAACAAGAGCGAACCGGAGAAGAAGCACAAGATGACACACTTCCTCAAGTCAATTTCATAAGCAACTTTTAGCGTTATGTAATTGCATCTAAGCGGGAAACCACACTATGCAATCTGAGGACACACAAATGCATCCATGTTAGAAAATGTTAATTATGTAACATCTTTAGCATTTGTGTTAAGCTGTTTACTGGCACTGGGGTAAATGTGCAAAAAAAGAAAAAAAAAATCTGCATACATTAGGATAAAACCAGATAAAACCAGCTTGTGTTTTCTATGGAAGAGACGCAGAAGCTATAGTTTGGATATTTTCATTAGTATTTCTTTTTATTGAGTCTGTCCGTTTGGGTTGGGCTGAGGAAAAAAATCCCTAAATTGCATAACTGAGATTAGTGATTCCTCATATTCAAAGTGCAGCCTGGATGTTGCTCAGGGTTTTGCTGTGGAAAAATTCTATAAATAAATAAATGGAATGGAAGAAAAAAAAAAAATCCAAAGTGCAACCTGCCTACTTCTTTTCATGTATAAAATATGAATGTTTCCTCAGTTGTTCCTGATATATAGTGTTCGTTAAACAGTCTTTCTGACTAATATTATTTT
The DNA here is from genome assembly GCA_020466265.1 of Siphamia tubifer. Taxonomy (NCBI): domain Eukaryota; kingdom Metazoa; phylum Chordata; class Actinopteri; order Kurtiformes; family Apogonidae; genus Siphamia; species Siphamia tubifer. The sequence continues at coordinate 52,317,662 of CM035798.1, read as the reverse complement.
GCATTCTGGCTCCATTCATGCAGCCAGAAAATGGAAACTAAAATCACATATGGTTAGCCTAGCCTCGCTAGATGCTAGGCTAATGTGCTACTGTAGTAGTCGAGTTACACTCTATGTAACTTTTGTCTAGATTTCCCTGAAACTGGCCAACCAATCATGGTGAAGTATAGAGTCAGAGGGCGGGTGTAACAAAGTAACGCTGCAACAATTTGGAGAGAAACAACCATAGAAGAAGAACAACAATGGTTGGAGATTTCCTTTAATCAAAGATGAGTGGAGTTAAGTAATAAAAATTACAACAGAATATAAAAATCATCTGAATAAATCTAAATCTATATGTAAATCAAATGTACATAGAATGGAGAAAGAATGGTAGATAAGTGTCTGAGGTGGTGAGACTGAAAACTGGAAATAAATTAAATGCGAATGTTCACATTTATGCGTCAAGATTACATCCAACGTCAACGGAGAAACGTGTTTGGATGCAGATTCACCCTGGGAGGTGCGTTGGAGCGTCCAGCACGTTTTGCTGCAAATACGCGTAAACGCTGGAGTTGAAAATATTGAACTTTTCAGGCGGATTTGTGTGATGCTGCGGCCAATGAGCATCCAGATGCTGCCAACAGCGTGATGGAATGATGTATGACACTCGGACCGACCCAGAAAAACTGAGCCTTAAATGCTGTTGAAAGCAGACGTCATCCAGACAGTCATCCCGTGCTGCAGGATCAGGTGAACCCAAAAGTGTCGGTGTCTGGCCCTCTGATGTATCCTGGACGTCCAGAACAGGTACAGATTCCAACTGTTTTGAGTCATAGTTGAGGACAGACTGAAATGGTGGGACAGATGTTGTTTATCTATGTTTCTATGTTTATCCAGTGTCCAGACTCAGGTGTTTATGTGGTGTGTCACAGGCGTACATGTGTAAATTCACATTTGGTGTGGCCGTAGCATTATAATTTCCCATAAAACTTGATTCAATAATGAAAAAAACCCCAAAACAAACTCTGTCCTAATAGTCAATCCCAGCCGTTCAATTAATTTCCATTCACATTTGAAAGAAAGAATGAAGTGGGACAGTTGATAACGGATGTTTAACTCTGATCAGTCCCTGGACAATCTGCTGCATCCTGTGACCGAGCCTCACTGAAACTGCATTTACACTAGTGTGGAAAGAGCACATGTCAAAATAAAACTGTCAACTCAATCCTGGTGAAAGTAAATATAGGAGCAGTGTTACGAGACACTGTACAAACACAAGTTTAGGAGACTGTCATTATGTTCAGTGCAGGTAGAGATATTAAAAAAAGAATATTCTGATTTAGAGCAACATAAGTAATATAGTATGTGTGAAATTTAACGACACCTGGTTGTTTGTGTATAGATGTAATAGTATGACTATTATATAGTAGTAATAGTATATTTATTATATTGTCAAACTGTAATAGTGTATTCTACAGATGTAGTACTATATTATATAGTTGATTTAGTATTTTCTTTTTACCTCAGACTTTTTATCTCATAGTTTTTATTTTTTTATCTCACGATTTTGACTTTTTATCTCAGAATTTGTGGTCACACGTAAAAAAAAAAAATATTGAGTGAACCAAATTAAATTGCATAGGGTTATGGTTATTTTAATTTAATTTGATTCACTCAACTAGATGTTTTTGTGTGTGACCTATTGAGGAAGAATTTTTAAGTTGATTCGATGTAAGGGTTAAAGTCCACGGTTAAAAAGGAGGAGGTTGTGCAAATTATATGATGTCAGAGTCTGAGCCTGGAGATGGATCTGAGTGAAGAATGCCCCCGGGGAGGCAACAAAGATCTCACTGCTTCCTGTGGTCAAAGAAAAATATAGAAACAGGATATAGCATCACGGAAAATAACAAACAGAGCGGAAATGACATCACGCGGGAGGTCATGGGTCAGGATGAAGCGGGGCCACTGGGATGTGATGAGGAGAGAAAACACTGGGAAAAAAAATGGACTTCATCTGAATGTGAGAATCCTGTGATCAGCAGAAGATTTGGTTGTTGTTTGGTCTGTTTGTTCTGTGAGACTTAAGTGGTTGTTTTAATGAAAATCCACAGCTCATATAAACATGTAGTGATTACAGCTGCTGGTGTAAAAACAAAGTCATTAAGAAAAGAAGAATGAAAAGAAACTTAGCAAAGAAATGACGCAAAAGCAGCCATTTCCACAAAAACATAAACACTGAGTTATCAACAAATGAAGATGTGAGAGCATGTATTTTGTAAGAAACATATATCTGAAAACTGGTAGAAATCACAAAATACAAGTATGTATGATGTGTTCATGCACATAAGAAATCTGATGAATATTAAAGACGTTTAAGACTTTTATTGTTTTATTTATTTTTTTATTACATCAGCCTTTCATTTTAAATAATGATAAATTCATTATATGATAAATTAATTCTAAGTGATGGTAAATTCATATTAAGTCGAATATAACAGTGCAGCGGAGGCCAAAAGCTTAAATTTACTTACATAGAGTCGATCCCTTCATCAACTTATTGAACACTTTAAATGAATCAAATGAACAAAAAAAGAACGTAGGTAATAAGTAAATGAAACAATATACCAAAAACAATATAATAAAGAATTTACCATTACTTCGAATGAAAGGCTAATGTAAAAAAAAACAATCGGTATCGATCCGAAAAAAAAATCCATATCAGTCCATCACTAAATCAGATTACTGCTGTTATCTGATAAAACATATCAGATTATACCGTTTATATAATCACTGAAATAATCTGATGACTGATGAAATCAGATAATGGTCAGACTTTTAGTGTGCATGTTAACAGGCCCATTGTGGTTATTATTATTATTATTATTGAGCTGTTTTTACTTTGTTCATGTATTTTCCATTGGATTCAATGGGAATTCCAAATTGCATAATGTGCTAAATTAGTTCAATGAACAACCATGACATTACTGTTGCTTTTACGTCCTTCTGCAGCTGGTATGTGACCTTATAACTAAGTCTGCTTTGATAAAACATTTGGAAAATTCTACTGGGAGCATCCTTTAAAAACAGAAAATAAATAAACTGTCCGCCTCAGGCCAAAGCTGCATGAAATAACGGCACCATATAATCCATTAATGAGTCAATCCTGCACATAAAACAAACCTTTTCTCTCTCTCTGGCTTTTCTCTCTCTCTGAAAAAAAAAACCTGACAGAACAACATAAAATGTACAAGGTCACCACCTGGTAAAATTAATTGGTGCAAATAAAACCTTGTGTTACTGTGTTTCCAATAATTAACCAAAACTGCACCCAGTCCTCTGCCGCATGTTTTTTTTTTTTGGTGACAAAACACCAAACATGCCTCAAGGACGTTCAGCCAAGAAACTAAATACATTATAAAACATATTTCAAGTCACCAAGGCAACAGGACTTTGTTTAAACGTCTGCAGATGTAGTTGTAGCTGTGTGTTCAAAGCCTTCGACTAGACTGGTAGGAGGGAGGCCCAGGTTTTCAACTCTTCCTTTCCCTTCACACAAGACTGTCCTGTGGGGGTTCAAACCTGGTGTCCCTCTCAGGTCCTTCATGGGGCCACCTGTGTTTCAGGGGCCATATATAGTCTAATGGGCCTTATTCACCCAGAACGTTCAAATGCCGTTGAAGGTTATACTACACATACTACACATAGTTATGCTACACATAACACTTTCCCAACAGCAATAGCACCTCAATGCTGCGTCCCGAAATGTACATCCTCAAAGAGGAAAAGATTGTACAGTGAACAGACCTTCCATCTAAAGATAAGGCATTTCAGCATGAATGGATCAAAAACATAAAGAGGGATCCTGGTCCACATTTCATGTGGAGATAAAGATAATTATGTCCACCGAAATGCATTAGCTAACGCATTAGCTTAGCTTACCAGACTAACATCAATGATAAATGGCCATCCATCACCAAAGATGCATACATATCTCAAATATGAATGTCTGTGTGGGTTTTCTCCAGGTACTCCAGTTTCCTCCCACCATCCAAACACATACACTGAATCGCCCATAGGTGTGAATGTGACAGTGGTTGTTTGTCTATATATGTTCAGCCCTGAGATGAACTGGAGACTCCTACAGGGTGTACCCTGACTTCACCCATTGTAGCTGGATTAGTCCCCCAGTGACCCCTGTGACCCTAGTGATGATAAAGCGGGTTCAAATGATGAGATGAGATGAATATATACATATAATTTGCATTAAAAAGTCAGAATCATGAGATAAAAAGTCCAAATTCTAAGTCAATAAGCACAACTGGAATTAAGTCTTTTATGTGTGCCTTATAGGCCGGAAAATAAGGGGTCTTCATTCGAAAATAGAATAATTTGGAGTATCTGTACACAATGTGCCGTTCTGAGTATCGCTGCAGAATAACTGAGGGGTGGTCTATGTTACTGTCTACAGTTAACAGTGGATGACAGCACCATAAAACAATCTAGGTAAGCTTTACACAGCCTTGTCATATCAGGCAAAAGACATTCATAACCACCATCAGTCAAACACTAATCTGTGTGGGTGTATCTCTGTGTACTGCCAGCAGCTGCCACAACAAAATACAACTCACTGCAATAGCATCTTCACAACAAACCGAGTCAATATTGGATTCTGGTGATTTTTAGTGACAATTCGGTGATAAGACTCTTCCCCTTCAGGTCAGGAAGACACGCATCCTGACTGCCAAAGATATCAGGGAGCACAGAGGAATTCTAAGTGGCTGTGAATCTGAGAAGCATCACATCCAAGCAGCATCGCTGTCATTTGCAAGCGCCCCTCTGGGAAATAAGTCACATGATTGTGAATAATTGAAAGTGTTTCACTGAGGATGAGCGATGCTTGTGTGCTCCTCGTGAAAGGTAGAAAATCAGCTCAGTTCAAAATGTCAGCGGTAATTGGATATGAACTGCTCATGAATATCCAAATCCTTTTAACCACAACTCATCACTCGCCGTGTTGTCTGGATCATCATCATTTCAGCACAGGCCGATATTACAGATGAATTTGTAGCTGCTGTCGACCACTGGTGTCGTGGTGAGTTGTGGTTGAGACAAAAAAAGAAAAAAAAAAGAGCGCTTAGAGAAGGACAAAGCATCAAAACTTTGCTGTTGGATACAGCTTCATTTCAATTTCTAATTAAATATTGGACTATGTTTTTAAATCAATCAAAAATGGAGATTAGGTGGATTTACATAGGAGTTTTTATTCCTGTTTAATTCCAAATAATAGTTAATTTCACTTTAAAATCACCATGTAAATTCCTAATTCCTGTTGAAAAGGTTGATTCAGAATTAAACTTAATTCCGAATAAAGTCAGTGGTTTATTCCGATGTTAATTCCGAATAATATAATTCCTGTCCAATGCCAAAAGTAAATTCTGCTTTAATATTATTCCTGTCATTCTGCGCATGCTCGTGGTCTTGTCATGATTACGTAAGTCGTTGTGCCGGCATGCACATATCCCACGGTGCTGTACGAAGCATTTGATTGGAGAATTGGAAGAATCAAATATAGCATGTAGTATCTGTTCACAATGAAAGCAAAACAGAAACTGGACAAATTGTTTTCTTCCGGTAGAATATGACATGGACATTCTTGTCCAATCAGAACCCTCTGTACCCCCAGCTCTTAAAGCTGAATTAACTAGAGAGGAATAAACCCATTTCCCAAGTAAACGCTTATTTAGAATTAACATGTCCATGTAAACATGAAGGAAATAGCTTTAAGACGGAATTACTTTATTCTGAATAAATAATTCGTAATTAAAAAACACCATGAAAATGTATGGATTGTACAGAGTAAAGTGGATCCAAAGTGGGGTAAGTTAATAGACAACTGAGGTCTGGTTTTCTGGGCCATTTTCTCAGCTTTAACTCACAGAACAACCTTTCAAAACAAATAAGAGACATTTAGGAAATGACAAGCAGCATTTATGGACTCAACTACCAATATAAAAGTCTAAAAACATGTAAGTCAACAGTGTGCTCTTATGTGATTAAACCACAAACACGCCACTCATCATGACCTATGTTTTCCTCCTGTTGCTGATCCTACTAATTTGTCAGCTGGTGTCAGTAATAATAAGCTTCACGCTAAATATCTGCATTTCACTGCAACATACTGCAATGCACCGTCATGGAAATAACGGGAGTCAAACAGCAACCGTTAAAAGCTGCATTACACACATTGTTGACAGGAGAAAATGCCAAAACTTGTCCCTCTTTGAACCCATAACCTGTTGAACCAGACTGCATCAGGACAGTCTTTTTATATGAGCACAAATATTAATGCATAACAATCACTAAAGCATTTTAAAACCATTATCTTACTGTGTGTTTGGAAGTTTCGGCCAGCTGAAATGTTGATAATAGTGAGTGACCTTAATAGTCAAGTGCGTGTCCATGGCTGGAGTTCTGCTGGCAACATGACAATAATATCCTGCAACAGTTCCTTTTGTGGCTGCTGGCTTTACAAAGTGAAAAATAGATGCCATATACTGCTTCAAAAGCTGTTACTCTCACTTGAAAATGAAAAGCACACAGTCATTAATCTTTCGGAGGCAGCAAACACTGAATAAATCCAACATTTCTGCCCAGAAAGAATAAAAGAGTACTTTCCTCTGTTTGTTGTACAATAATGTGGGGTTTTCAAACATTTAGTGAGAGGAAACTGTAAATAGAAACAGGAAAAATAAAATTAAACTCAATTTCCTCAGTGTTAAAGGGAAAAAAAAGTGGTTCCAGAGGAATTACCTGGGTGTGATATGTTTTTATGGATTAGTGCAGTGACGGTGTGTGTCTACTGGTGTCTGTTTGTGTCTACTTATTTATTTTAGTTGCTTTAATTTGTAATTTTACAGTATGTTTTATATAGAATAGATACTTGGATTGGAGGACACTTAATTTCATTGCACATGATACAATGATCAAAAAGATATTCTATTCTATGCTATTTTTTAACCTTTATTATTCTACGGCCTTCTAGGACCTTGTGACAGCCCCCGTTCACTTTGAATTGACGTTCCCAGCCTTCAGTGGGTGGATTTTTTTTTGCTGATAACCACCCACTGCTTCGTTAACGCCCGCTGCCCATGGCAACGGGTTTTGTCACTTCAGATTCACGGTACCGTATCACTCCGCAGGTAGTTCGGCCACTTTTAAAGTAAATATTCACTCTGTTCTAACGGCTATTTTATCCAGTGTTAACCTTTCCTGACGTTATCCTGACAGTAGTCAGGAAATCAGGGGAAATTGCTGTCTTCCTCTCGTACAGAATCTCCAGGGCCGAAGTAAGTATTTTACCCCGGGGTTAACTCTATGCTGGTTTTTCCAAAACAAGGAGTGGTTTCAGTGAGCGTCATTTTCAGTATTTATTTGCAAGAACGGGACAACACTTGCTCCGGTCGCCGACCTGACTGTGTACATCCGTTTCTCTCTTTTCTCCGCCCAAAACTCTCTGCCCCGCCTAACCCGCATCTTATTGGCTATTTCACAACACTAGTCTGTTAGAGTAGTGACAGTAATAAACTGTAATAACCTGTAGAATAAGCGGGATAATGTATTGTCCACGAGTTACTATCAGAAAAATATTCTGACGGGGCGGAACAGCACCCCCACTGTTCCGCCCTGAAGGGGAATATTTTTCTGATAGTAACTCGTGGACAATACATTATCCCTTGCTTAACCCAGACAAACAATTAACAGATTCTTATTTACAAAAGCTGCCCGATATTGTATTCTATTCTACTGAATTGAATTGTATTCTATTGAATTATATTGCATTCTATTTAACTGTATTGTATTGTATTCTATTTAATTGTATTGTATTCTCTGATACTGTATTCTATTGTTTAACCTTTATTTACCCAGACAAACAATTAAGAACAGATTCTCATTTACAAATGCAGCCTGATATTGTATTGTATTCTATTGTATTGTATTGTATTATATTGTATTGTATTGTATGATATTGTATTGTATTCTAGACATATGAACAGTGCAGAAACAGCTCAGAAAAGAACACAGCGTCTTGTGTCCAAGCTGACATGACAGTGTGTGAACTCGAGCGGGACTAAAAATAGAACATCTGTTTCTCATAGTTCCTCCTGGCCGGTGCATGGGATCCTAACGGGCTGAGGCCACGCTTTCAAAACGCTGCGTGTCAGCGAGCGTCGCCCTGTGTGAAAGCCTGTGGCTGGAGGCGAACCCCTCAGGGCATTGCGCGCCCCATTGGGTCTGGATTTGGGCTGAGTGACCTCTGACCCCTTTATAAAGGAGCCTATTGAAAGCTGAAAAAGAGCCCTGCCGGCCAGCTGTCCCTCCAGTCCAGCACCAGTATGTGTCCGTCTACAAGCCCTCACTCCACTTGGACCTTTCCCAGTACATGGAGAGTGAAGTTATTTATATGATGCTGCTACTGCTGCTGTTTTGTGCTCCACACCTAATTTATTACCAACTCCTATCTTTTAGCAAAAACACTGAGGTCATGATGCCATGTTTAGGGACTGGAAGAAGGTTCCCAGTGGCTTCATTCCTTGGAATCGTTAGTTTGCTTTGCCAAACAATTTCACTCATTATTTTTCTTGTCATTACCAGAGTAATGAAGTAACTAAGTACAAGTACTTCCTTACTGTACATAAGATTTTTTTTAGGTATCTGTACTTTACTTGAGTTTTTAGATTTCCGGCAACTTTTTACTTTTACTCTCTGTATTTGTCCATAAATATCTGTACTTTATACTCATTATATCCTCAGAATATCAAATAAGGCAGATATGACAGTACAAAAATAAGTCACTTCAGAGGGAAAATCAGTAGAAGAGAGAAATTGTGAGTTTTTATATCATAATTAGAACTTTTATCTCACTATTGTGAGTTTTTTCTTTAATTTACAAAATGTTCTTCCTATACCCATAAAACTGAACAACTGTGACCCAGTCAAACATATTATCTACACAGTAACTCACTTTTAAGGGCCTTACTTTTTTATTCTTTTGAAACTTTTCAGAATTTTATTATTTTGTACTAAAAAAAAAGCACTTTTACTTTTGTACTTTATTACATTTGAGAACTTGTACTTCTTTTTTATTTTACTTTTACTCAGGAGTCTCTAAAGTATGGTTGTATTTCACCAGTAAAGACAAAACTTCATTTACAATAGTTACAGAACTTTCAACATACAAACACATTTAACCACAGCATCTAATGAAACTGATGTAACGTCTTTGATTGGCTGCTTAGCAAAAGGGGCGGAGACTCTGGAAAGGATAGCATCCTCAGTCACAGCCACTAACATTAAACACCTATGGGTTCTACCTGTACTGGTAATTTTAACACCGTTTCACTGTCAACCTGCTTTCACGATTGTTAATGAATAATCTCTTTGTTCTATAATTACATTTAGATGACGACGAGGCTCAAAGGCTGAAGCAGGTAACGCTCACTCTCCTTTAATTATACCTTCATAATTATTAATTTGTTCAAATTTAATTAAAAATGTTAGAGGATACTTGCCATTAAAGAGTTAATCGAAACAAAGCCATTTGTTCTGTGTTTTTTTTCTGAGAATTAATAAGAGAATCAATAGGGAATCTAATTCAGGGGTGTCAAACCCTTTAGTTCAGCTCCACATTCAGTCCAATATGATCTGAAAAGAACCAGACCAGTAAAATATAACAGTGAAAAGAGAACATTTACATTATGATAATTTTTACATTTATGTTTCCCTCACAATCTGAAGAACATCAACAACTTGACATGTGTTCACAAACTGATAGACCGAGGCAGAAAGTGGTTAAAATTACACTTGTTTTTGACATTTGCACATGTGCAGAACAAGTGACATTTCAATTAAAAATGCACAAAACATTTAGTAACTGCGCCGTAGTGCATTAATAATGACAACCGACTGCTCTTATGGACATTCACATGGTCTCTATGACAACATCATAACTGTGCTACACGCCGCTAACAACTTCAGTCCCCCCAGGAATTTGCAGATATTTTTGTCATTGTTGCGGCCATAGAAAGTCCGCTTGTGACTGAGGCTATTGTTATAGCGCATTTGCATGAGTTCAACAAGGTCCATAATTTACTGAATCAACAGGTGGAACATTTGTTTCACCTTTGACTTAACTTTGCATCAATCTTAATGACTGTAGCTACATTACTATCTGGCTCATCCACCGTTCAGCTTCATCACTTCACTTTTAGAACCTTTTCATTTTTGGTTTGTTTGTTGTTAGCTGTAGTTCAGTAGGCGGAGCCACAATGCCCAGTTTCCTGCTTTTCGTGTATTCAAGTGTGAAAGTCGACAGTGACAATTGAGTGTGGGATGAGCGACTGTTGTCTCACTTCACGGCTGTAATAATGTATCTTGCTGGGTGTTGATTGGTATGGTCTGTGTTAGCATGACACAAACCACTACAGTGGTAGACTGTCTGCTCCACCTGAAACTGGGTTTTTACTAATTCCACCACTAATAACTAACGACAGGAGCATTATCATACTCACAGATTCCAGTACACACTTCCAAAACAGCCCCAACTAATTATTATAGTCTTTCTTTCTGCTCCTTTCAACTCATTTCATCCACTATCACAACACATCAGTAGCAAATAATCTCACATTTTCTGCACTAGTTTGTAAAATGACACTTCTCTTCAAATATTTCAGCTGCTTCATTTTTGTTCAGGTATTTATTCAGGTTTTGTAAAAGGATGGTTTGTTAATATAAAAATGTTCATGTAATTTGTTGAAACATGTCAACATCTGCAGTTTTCATTATTTATAGGTAACTATGATCATATTTTACTGCTCTGATCCAACTGAGATCTAATTATTCTGTATGTAGAACCTGAATTAAAATCACTTTTACATTGTTTATATCTTCATTGTTATTCACCCACTTCCACAACACATTAGTAGCAAATAATGTCACATTTTCTGCACTAGTTTGTAAAATGACATTTACTTCTCTTCAAATAGGCTGAACCCGTTGGAGGACCGGATTTGGCCCCCGCGTCTTATGTTTGACACCTGTGGTCTAATCGATAAGTGACATGGATAATGGAACCAGAATCGTTAAATTCTTATCAGTTCCCGTCCTCATGTCTGAACCCATGTTGCTCTTCTGCACATTATCTGCATAAATCCAAATGTGAAATCCTGTCTTTCCCTGAGTGAACGCTGCCGTTTGTCCAACGTCCAGTGATTCCAAATGTCCATTCCAAATGGACTTTTTCCTCTGCCTTCAGTCCCTGATGGATCCCAGACCACAGTCATGCTGGAGGCCACGTCATTCCCCTTACAGGCATTGTAAAACGGATTTCTCCTCATTTGAGAATAATGACATCAAACACACACACACACACACACACACACACACACACACACACACACACACACACACACACACACACACAAAGCAGGACAAGCTCTGGTGGATATATGCGACCACTAAAATACAAAAGGGCTTTAAAGTTAATTTTTTCCCAGAAGTACAAAGATGAAAATACGAGTGGATAAAGAACAAAAATAGATCAAATAATCGGAAAAGACATTGGCAGAATTTTATTTTATTTATTACATTTTTTAGGGGTTTTTTTTGGGGGGGGGGGGTTTACATTGCCCCCTCCACCTGTGGCTGAAATGTATCATTACATTAAGTCTAGGAAATGGCCAAAACAAATATGTGCAGTTTTTAAATTATTGATAATTTATTGAAAATGTAATCTTACAGTTGTATAAATGACAAATAAAGTACTTTACTGTACTTTACATGACTTTATTTTACTGTACGCTACTGTACGTTACTTTACTGTCCTTTACTTTAACTGGATAGTTTGGCCTATGTCTGCATTTAAACTCAAGGATAAGACAAGAGAAAATTGCTCATTGATATGACCAATACATTTGCAGTTATTCGTTTTTATTAATATTTAATTATTAAGTATTTAATTCACAACTGCAAAAAAGGGAGGGGGGTCGGGGGGTCGGGGGGTTACATCCGGATCAATGTTAACACTGGAACACGATAGTAGAAGTGGGTCTGGCTGTCATCGAACACTAACCAGGTCAGTCTGGTTTATCAACTCTACTGCTTCTACAGACGCTCATTTCCCACGGGTCAGTGCACAATTTACCCCCCTCCCCTCCCAAAAATAAATAAATATATATATACAGCACTAATAATGCTTTTTCCCTCCATCAAGTGTATTTTTAATGCCTCTGGACATTGAATTTAATGCTTCTTTGATGCTGGTTAAAGCTTAATGACTTTTAATGCTTTTAAATGACCTGCAGAAACCCAGATACACTGAAAATACTGCAGCACATGAAGCATAATAAATAAATAACTGGACAAGCTTTTGTATAAGAGCATCAGTGAGGGTGTCACTGTGTAGTTATAGGACACGTGTACGATCTACTTTCTTTAGCGGCTGTGTGGGCTGACTTTTCTAATACTTTTTATTCGCACACATTCGCCTACATTTTACACTCGGCTCACGTCTATTCATAGTCACACTGGCCATCCCTGTTAAGTGTGAAATAAAAACAAGTAAACCTGGAATAACAGTCACCTTAAAATCTGAAGCAAAACCTGAGTTCATGGTTCAGTGTTTTAAAGAAAATGACTGGTCAAAGTTTTTCTGCGTACAGCGGAGGCGTTGTACAGGAGCTTGGACAGCTTGTGTTTTTATTTCACCTTTATTATTTCTATTTGCTTACAGTCACAGGTGAATGTGTTTACAGGTGAACATCACTAGCTGTGGCAAAAACCTGCTGATATGGTACAAATCACACAAGAGTGGTACCTCTACTTACAAAATTAATTAATTCCAGAAGTGTTTTCGTACCGTGAATTTTTCATAAATAGAGTTGCATTTTACATGTAAAAGGCTTGATTCGTTCCAAGGCCCCCAATACTGCCCCTCAAACCCTTTAAAAATGATAAAAGTTTACAGTCGTTGTATGAAATAAGTGTTAAAAAAATGCAGATTTAGATTTTAGCCTGTCCAAGCTAACACCAGCTGTTAATGTAGATACAAACACCGCCCTCTTGGGTTTTATCTGTGAGAGCATGGCTTCTGTGGGATTCTGTGAGTCCAGGCTAATGTCGGTGTCTGGGACAGAAGAGTTCAGCCACATCTGGGTGAGAATGAGGATGCAACAGTCTGGGGTATCATGTTTGGTGTTTAAATCCAGCCTCAGGTAGTCCAGTTTGTTTTCCAGTGAGCGTACGTTGGCGAGCAGGACTGATGAAGCTGCGGTGGGTTAGCTATTAGCTTAGCTGTAAATCCACCGCAACAGTCGCACTCCTGCCTCCTCCTGTACTGCCTCCGACGTCTCCGAAGGCGGCCTCTGTGGGGGCGAGACTCCGCTGTAGGATGCTAGGGCAGACTGAGGTTCTGTAGAATGGTTTGCATCTCCAGGGTTGCAGAGTCCAAGTTTTTCACCATTATCCTTAAACTGATGATAGTCTGTCAGTCATATACTCTTCTTGCACCTTTCAGCTGAACTTTTGATTCTAAAAGCACTGGTCGAGCTGGAGAAATGACTGTTAAAGTGTCCGTGTTACTGGGAGACACAGTAGACGCTCCGTGACGAATGAGGGTCAAAGGGTAACAAGAAGCATCATGGGTAGCTCCCTCAAAGCCAATGCGATGCTAAGTACAATACGTACGTGACGTATAGGAATGTACTGTATTTATGTCTCAGAGGTTTCAGTTTTCTTTCGTACATAGAATTTTCTTTCGTATTCAGAGACGAAAAATTGAGGTACATGTTTTTTGTAACTAGGATTTTTCGTTAAATGGGGCTTTCGTAAGTAGAGGTACCACTGTATTAGGATCACCATATAATATATCATGATTGTGTTAAAAAGGCACTTTTGAGGTTTTTTTTTTCTTATTTAAATCAAATGTTCATGATTATTTCCTGGTTGAACTGAATTATATCAGAAATACACATAAATATACATAAATACTGAACACATTTTAATTTCATTAGAACATGATCTTCAATCAGTTCTACTGGTACTACCTTCCCTTCCCTTCCTGGGTGCAGCTAAAGTCATGAGACATGTCTAATCATTTCACTGCAGAGACACCAGAGTGCTGTGTCCTCACACTCTTTATTCAGTGGGTGTTATATGTTATGGCCAGAGGTTCTTTAATAAAGTGTGAAAATAAAGAACAAACACATATTTTAGATTAAGGTGACATTTGTAAACGGTCTACTTTAGTGTGTATATAATGGACACTGATGACTGGGACACATTAAGGCATTTCCTTTTTATCCTTATCAAACACAAACAATGTTGGAGCCTCACGTCCCCATCCCAGCACATAAATGACATTATTTTACTAATACCTATATATACACAGCTCCCGCATTAATGCACCTGCACTTGTCGTACATTAAATAGAACTGAACAAACTCATCTTTCTGAAAATATAAACCATTCTGAAGTGCAACAGTAACAGCACATACACAAAAGGATGGTTGACACTAAAGACTAATGGGTCACATTTGGTTTCTCTTGTTTTGCAGGCTGTCATTTGATCAATTATCTATGGATCTGGACAAATGTGCTGTGGTTTCCATGGTAACACTCCAGTGAACATAATCCAGTCAAGTATTTAGGTCCAAAACACATGTCAGATCCACAAAGTCACAGAAACTGCAGGAAGATTTAAAGGACAAACTCACATCTATGTTGGGGATTTTATATGAAAAAAAAAAAAAATGTTATACATTTTTGCAAAACTATGTGTATTTGAAGCATTCAACAGTTATTTTTTCCCCCCAAATTTCCAAATGTAGCCATTTTGGAAAACATAACAACACATAAACATAAAAAAAATGCTCTAAAACTGAGATTTTTTACACAGACAGTCTGTTGGTAAATGTGTTTCAGTTCATACTGACCAAATGCACCCTGGTTTAAACACAAAAATGAAGTCGAGGGAAAGGAAAATCTAAATGTATTAATATTTGTACATCTACAGCTTTTGATATGTTAAATAAACAGTAAAAGTGAGTGTTTTAGTTCAAACTACAGGGTGTTTGTTACCTTCTTTTATATGTTAAAAAACAGTTTTAATTTGCAGAGCTATTTCTCAGGTGTTTTAAGCAAATTAATGTTTATAGTTGCTGTTGTGGATGCATTTGTGCATCTATATAATGTACATGTGTATATATTGGTGAGTTTGTGTGAAAGATACTGTGTACTATACTCATGTAATTTATATATTGCTTCGCTATTGGGAAGAACAAAGGTTACTGCTCAGGTGATATGAAGTAATTTTTTTAACTTAAGGTAGTAGCAGGACAAACAATATAGGGTTATGCTTATGTGGTATACAAATGTACACATTTTATATATATATATATATTAATTTACTTATTTTATTTAATAATTTAGTTTTTGTTGATAAATGAAATTAAAGTTTGACTGATGCAAAGTTAAGAGGAAGTTAGACATTTGGAGTAAACAGTGAACTGAATTCTTACTTCAGAAAACATTTCATCGCATTATTTACCACCTCATTAAAGAGAATGAGTGAAATCCGGGGAGGAAGTACATCTGTATCCACCTCCTGAAGTCTGTCTTTTTCTTATCTTTGACTTTCTCATTCAAACTCTCACTGTTTGTCTCCCTAACTGAGTCGGCTCATAAATCAACAGTTACATAAACTGCCTTCAAGTCAGTTTCCACCAGCGTTACATGAGACTCCCTTAAGTAGAAAACAGGATGTTATAGAGCCTCTCACTTCACGCACGCTGGGTGAGGCTTTTGTATAGCGCTGAAATTGTTTTCTCCATGTCTTTTTTAACGGATGTGGGCATAAATGCATCAGTCAAACGTCTCTGAAGAGTGTGTGGGCACTGTAGAAGAAAACATTGGGACACCTTATACTATTGTATAACAACTGAAAAATCCACTGAAATTTAGTGAATGTCCTGCAGGGTTTGGTAAGATAGTCATGTTAGAATTAACTGTGGATGATATGGTGATTTTATTATAAACGAAAACAACAAAATACAAATGTAAAAAACTAAACAAGTATTCAGAGAATGTCTAATCTCATCCCTATTTTCTGCCTGCCAATAATGTGATTTTGACCTTTCTGCTAAATGCCACCTTTGACCTTTTGCAATATTGATCATTTCGTTATATGTATATATGCCTCAGTGTGTGTAATATTATGATAATATATCTAGTATTGATTAAGTTATAGCGTGATATGTCTATGCTTGACACACAGTGTTACACAAGTTAATTTTGCGACATGTCACCTTTGACCTCCAGAGATCTCAAAAACTATTGGTCGTAGGTGATAACACTACTTATGAGAATTGTAGAAATCTTCATTCCGCATCGTTTGGTACCAATCTGAAAGTTCTGAGTTCTTGAGTTATAACCGATAATGTGATTTTGACCTTTTAGTTAATTGTGAACTTTGACCTTTACTCAAATGGATCATTGCATCTGATGTGCATTAGCTATATGTATATGCTCATGTAATTTCATGGTGATATCTGAAGTATTCATTGAGTTATAGCGTGATATGTCTCTGCAGACACACACACACACACACACACACACACACACACAGTGACAATAATTACAATAATCTCTCCCAACCAATGTTGGGCAAGATTAATCATTTTGCATTACTGGCAGTTTTTTTTTTTTTTTACCTCAGTGTGTTACAGACGTAGTGGACCACCAGGCCTGTGGTCACTGGACTGACCAGTAGAATAACTGACCTCTGTAGTGACCAATAGAATAAATGACCTCTGTAGTGACCAGTAGATTAACTGACCACTGTAGTGACCAGGAGAATAACTGACCACTGTAGTGACCAGTAGAATAACTGACCACTGTAGTGACCAGTAGATTAACTGACCACTGTAGTGACCAGTAGATTAACTGATCACTGTAGTGACCAGGAGAATAACTGACCACTGTAGTGACCAGTAGAATAACTGACCACTGTAGTGACCAGTAGATTAACTGATCACTGTAGTGACCAGGAGAATAACTGACCACTGTAGTGACCAGTAGAATAACTGACCACTGTAGTGACCAGTAGATTAACTGACCACTGTAGTGACCAGTAGATTAACTGATCACTGTAGTGACCAGGAGAATAACTGACCACTGTAGTGACCAGTAGAATAACTGACCACTGTAGTGACCAGTAGATTAACTGATCACTGTAGTGACCAGGAGATTAACTGACCACTGTAGTGACCAGTAGAATCAATGACCTCTGTAGTGACCAATAGAATAACTGACCACTGTAGTGACCAGTAGATTAACTGACCACTGTAGTGACCAGGAGAATAACTGACCACTGTAGTGACCGGTATGTGTCAATGGGTTAAAGGAGAATAAGCTGTACTTTAGAGTGTGCATTGTTGTCGGCAGTTGGTGTAAGTATTGTTAATAAATGTTGTACAGTAACACATAATGGATATAATTTCATATTGTCAACTTTTAACTTTTATTTAATTTAATTTTTTGGGACAAAAACATGGTGGTCCACCAGTGGGCGTCAGTAGTGGCCTCTAACACCACCAGGTTTATAAAGTCTTCTGGGGGAAACTCTGCACTGGGTTATTAAATTGCAGCCTTGTTCACAGACTGACAATACAGTTTGGTTAATTCTGCAGCACATATGTATATAGAAACATCTATGCAACTCCATGAACCAAGAGGCAAACAACTGCTGCTCTACTTTCACACACCTGCAACCACAGACGCACAAAGTCACATCCACATGCTGTATGACTACGCCCAAGTGGTGCAGATGAAACAGAAAACAACTGTAAGACACCACTGCAATTACAGCTGCACAATATATTGTTTGAGCATCGACGTAGTAATGTGTGTGTGAAACATCCTCCTGAGACCCAGGAATGGATTTCTGTCAAAGTCAGTTTTATTGTTGATTTCTTTACATGTACTTGTCAAAGGAATGAAAAAAAAGAAATGACG